>CM054057.1:47809653-48153295 GCA_028641055.1 Alopecurus myosuroides | reverse complement strand
CGGGGCAAATTTCCGCCCTGGCTTCTGTGCGCGGGTAGAAAAACACTTAGTCGTTTTCGTGGATGCCAGGAAGGGGGCCGGAAATTTCCGGTGTGAGGGCCGGATAATCCACCCTTTAAGTTCCGGAAATTCCGGCCTGCATACTGAAAAATCCGGAGGCAGTAATTCCACGATAGTTCTTCTCTTTGATCTTTTGACGAGGATATAACAATGATCATCTGAGATAATAGCTGCACAGTCTAAACAACATTGTTAGATAGGAGATATCTGTGTTATCATCATCACCAAAATCATTAGAGGGATCATGAGCTTTCAGTCATTTTGGCAGAAACAAGCAACAACACACGTAACGTGATAAGTATCCATTGTGTCATATATGACGGTTTTCTACATATCTAGCATTCAATGCTCTCCACAAGGATTTGTGTTGTAGATATCACCTTGACATTTATGCGATAAAAGGGATAATGGATGTAAGCCAGCCAAATGTGAGTCTTGAGTTTAAATATATTATAGAAAAACTAATCAAAACTATGCATTGTATTTTATGTGACATATTTCTGTTTGATAGTTATATGTTTTATGGATAAATTTGATAACTATGTGACATGTAATACATAGTTATTCATTTGATAGCTTCATCACTTCTTTTATTTCTCACTGTAGCATTTGTGTAAGGACATTACAGAAGAGGGGTCACGATGTTAAGTCGTAAGTGAGGTCACCAATTAGAGAAACATCTAGATGTTCATGATAGTTGGGTATAACATTGCCAAAGTATGCATCCCATGGAAACTTGAATCTTGTGACAATCAGACTTCATTCCGACTCTGAATTGAAACCCGTCTAAAGTGAGTTACATATGAGGGGCGAAAACATTCAAGAACCTACGCAATGTGATAAGTGGTCATTTACGGGTTGGTACATATCTAATAGCTAATGCCCGTCACACCGCTTTACGTTGCAGATATTATCTGAGAACCTCCTCTATTCAAGGGACGATGGACGTCCAAGTCAAACTTTTAGTTTTGGGTTTATAAACAATGGTAATTATGTTAATATCATAGTAAATATAGAAGAAGAAAATATGAAATATTACAAGTGGGTACAAATATTAAAAAAGCGCCCAGTTGTACATGACATTCATAACTATGCCAAAATATGCAGCCCATGAAAGATGGATCTTGTGAACGGCCAAACGTATGCATATTGGCAGAAGGCATCAACACATGTAATGTGATAAGTATACATGGTGGCGTATACAATGTTCTGCTAGATATCTTGATGCACCAAAAATGCATCTACTTTTCCAAACACTTTGCATCGTATTTCTCTCCGGAGTCCCCCCATAATTGAATAAATTTGTAGAATCTGACGCTGTTTTTAGCAAAAGTCTTCTTTCCGTCTATTTTCGCAGGACTTTTCACAGGGGACGAAAACCACGTAACTTTTTATGGAAAAGAAGGGGAATGAGCACCAGATGGGGCCGGGGGGGCCACCCGAGGGCCAAAAGGGGGCCCCACACGCGGCCAGATTCCTTGGCCGCGTGGGGTCACCCCTTTTGGGCTCAGATGGCCCACTCCGGCTAGGTCTTCGACGTACCCCTCCATATATACGAGAAACTGACGGGTTTCGAAGGAGAGGGCTGTTCGCGAAACAGAGCGCTGCCGCCACCACGATCTTCGATTTCGGAGTCAGATTGATCCGGGATTTCACCCCCGGAGGTGGAATTCGAGGGGCTTCGTCACCATCATCATCACCACCATCATCTCCATCGACCATGAGCTCCATCACCCCCTCCATGTGTGAGTAGTTGTTGTAGGCATGTGAGGTGTGAGGGTTTTTGGATGAGATTGATCATGTAATTGCTACCCGGTATGCGGGATCTAGGGGTTTGTCTTGAGAATTCTTATGTCTTATGTTGATGCACTATTTCTAGGCTTAATGCTTGTTACTAGGGCCCAAGTGGCATGATTTCAGTACTGAACTTACATTGCTACATCATATATTTGAGTTTGGTATCTATCTGCAATGTGTATTACCTGCTATTATATTGAACCTGCGAACCCTAAAGTGACAGCTAGGGAAAACAAGGGGGATATGTTCTAGTTTGAGGATTATGTGTGTTCATGGAGTGTTAATGCGTTGGTCCGGGCTATTCGAAAGGGTAGACCTTAATTACCTGTAGTTCCAAATTGGCCCCGGTGAAATGGGTAGGTAGGACAATAGGCTTTGTCCAAATTCTCTTGGTTAGTACGCACAATAATTTACGGAACACACACCTACATAAAACTGAGATAGAGAAAGGCCCCGCTGCTAGCAAAACATTATTACATGATCAATCTTATCCGTGCAACACCCCGCTGTCACCTCATGCATGCGTTTTAGTCTCTGGTTTACTTTCACTCTTTTCCGGTGAAAACTGGGAAAACACTTGCTCTCCATTTACTTTCTGTTTGTTTACTTTCACTGCATTATTACACTCACCACTCTCGCTGCAAGTTTGTTGATACACAGGTGTGGTTGGGAGTGACGTCCCAATTGCTAAAGTCTCACCGGTATTCTTGTGTTCCCACTGAGTCTAACTACAAATTTGGGTAATACTTCCCATCGAAGACTACGATTGATCTCCTGGACTTGGGAGCCATCAAGACTTTTTTCTGGCGCCGTCGCCGGGGAGCCTAGATTTATTGGTAAGACCACTTGTTATTGTCTACTTGCTGCACTTTCTTGTTCCCTACAATGGGAAAGGGAAATGACACTTCGAAGGAGGTAATGCCTTCGACTACTCGTTCTGGTAATGATTTGCCTAGTAGACCAAAATTTTCACCTAATATTGTTTCTACTGTGGCTGCTAAGAAAAAGAAAGGAATAGCTGGTAAATCACCATTGTCAAAAATGTCTACTAGTACATCTAATGATCAAACACTTGATAATGTAGGCAAAGAACCACTAGTAGAAAAAATGCCTTCCATACGCCCCCATCAGTCCCCAAACGTCTCGCACCGTGACTAATGAGTCTTTAGTCCCGGGTCGGGAGGAGACCCGCGACAGAAGGTCATGCGTCGCGGGTTGGGAAGCGCGTTGAGGCACGTGGAGGGCATTAATTCCGGTTGGCCTGGCCGCCCGGGACTAATGAGTCTTTAGTCCCGGTTGGCCGGGCCACCCGGGACTAAAGATACAATCTGCTCGCCTCCCGCGCGGCGGTTTTTATTTCGCGAGCGAGGCAGAAGGGCGCCATTGCTACAGTGCGCACCCGAGTCTCTGTTTCTTCTTCTCTCTTCTCTTCTCTTCCCTCTCTTCGATCTTCCTCCACCAAGCACCATGGCTGAAGTTTGGAAGAGATTCTGTGTGCCCACATCATGCGGCAAGAATCTCGACGTGTGCTACACCAACAATTGCGAGAGGCTTCCCGGTGCTCTTAACCATTTGACCGATCTCTATTTCTCCTCTCCCGATGAACACCGGTTCTTCGGGCTTGATCTTGAGTATACGGCGGATCAACGGGATGTTGCCGTCATCCAGATTGCGTTCAAGGATTCCGTTTTGGTCTTCCAATGGTCAAGGTAACGCACACGTACAATCTTGCATCTTCGATTTTTTTGTTGCATCTGAAGAATACATGTGTTGCAACATATCTAACACGTATCAAATTTTTGTTGTTGCAGTAGTTCAAAGCATTCTCCGGCACTTGTTGATTTTCTTGTCAACAAGGGGTATGACTTCTGCAGCGTTGACATCACGCAAGACCGTCTGAAGTTGATGCGCTTGGGTATTGTGATACCTGAAGATCACTACATTGATCTTCAGGACCTTATCCATTTTGATGATTTGTACGGGGCCAAGACCGGGATGGCTCCCATGGCAACTGCCTTCATCCACGAGGGCTACAAAACCATGAAGTCTCATTTCCCCTCCAAGAATCACCAGTATTGGGAGAAAACCCCACTGGATTGGACCAACGTCAAGTATGCAGCCATAGATGCATACGTCTCCTACGAGTTGTTCCGCATCTACTCGACGGAGCCATAGATGTATGCGTTCGATATATGCATGCATGTAATGGATATCTTAGTATGTAATGGATATCTTAATTAGTATGTAGCTCTTGGTGGAGACTCTATGTTATGAATGTGATATGATTGTGTTCTATTCATGATTGTGATGTCTCTACTCGTATTTTACTTGTGATTTATCACTTGTCTTTTGTTGTTCATAAAACTATTTTTGTTTCCTAGTTTTAAATGACTTGAAAAAATTTGCAAAGTGTTGCAAAGTGTAATGGATATTATTTCTATATTATGTCAAACACACATTTCAAAACAAACAAACAAAAACACATCAAGAAAACAAACAAAAACACATCAAGAAAACAAAACAGAAAAACTACAGTTTCTATATATCTGTTCACCAAAAATTAATCTAAGCTAGGAAAACATATATCTAGTCAATACTACAACTAAGACCCATGATCTAAAAATGAAAATCTACAGTAGCATCATGAATAGATTCAACAATATGAATATCACATAAAACATATATCTTAGTTGTTTCTTCTAGGAAGGAGCCATGAATAGGTATAGTAAGATTTAATTTTTAAAATACATTTTTGAACTCATCCAGTTGGATTTATTTCAAAATACATTTTTGAACTCATTCTAAAAATAATAGAAGAGCCTACTGGTCTTTTTAAGATTTTAAATGAATTAGTATTATTTTTCTTAATTTTTTGATATATTATTTGTATTTTTAAGATTTTAAAATGAATTAGTATTATTTTTCTTAATTTTTTGATATATTATTTGTATTTTTAAGATTTTAAAATGAATTAGTATTATTTTTCTTAATTTTTTGATATATTATTTGTATTTTTAAGATTTTAAAATGAATTAGTATTATTTTTCTTAATTTTTTGATATATTATTTGTATTTTTATGATTTTAAAATGAATTAGTTCTATTTTTCTTAATTTTTTGATATATTATTTTTTACTTTTATGATTTTAAAATGAATTAGTTCTATTTTTCTTAATTTTTTGATATATTATTTGTATTTTTTAAGATTTAAAAATGAATTAGTTATATTTTCTGAATATTTTGATATATTAATAGTATTTTTAGAAATAATACAAATTAAAAAGTTAATGTTTATTTATTTATTCAAAATTATTAATTACATCATTATTTTTGTTTATTAAAAGATTTATTTGAAATTCAAATAATAAAGAAATGTGGCATCGACCAACATGTTAATAAGATTGATATGATACTACTATCACAAACATGCGTGCGAAACACTTGGATGCGGGACGGGATGGAACTCGGAAGTTAAGCGTGCTAATGCTAGAGTAGTGGGAGGATGGGTGACCGAGCGGGAAGTTTGACCACGAGTAAGTAATTTGACTAGAGATAATTGTAGTTAGACACTAAGCAAATAATACAAATTCTGAAAAAAAAGGAAGTGAAAAAAATGGAGTGAAAAAAAGGGAGAGAAAAATTGGTGTGAAAAATAATTAGAAACCCAAATGAATTACAGAAATAACGAAATAAAGTTTAATCCCGGTTCATGTGGCCAACCGGGACTAAAGGTCCTCCACCCCCCGGCTCCGCCACCCGCCCACGTGGCCGGGCCTTTAGCCGCGGTTCGTAAGAGGCGCGGCTAAAGGGGGTCTTTAGTCGTGCAGACCTAGTCCCGGTTGCGCGGCCGGGACTACTGGCCCTGGCGAACCGGGACTATAGGCCTTTTTCCTACCAGTGAACTAGCTTCTGAAATTCCTAAAACTATTGAAACACCTGAGGCAAATGAAACACCTGAAACAACTGAAATTCCTGAATCTTCTGTAGATGAAAATGTAGAACTTGAGCTAGAAAGAAATGAGACTCGTAGAGAGTATGAATATGGGGCCTCTTCTGAAGAAGAAGAAGCATTTATTGAGGCCTTTATATGACCTGATTATACAAAACTTGATAAATTCTCTATTTATGATGATGCATCTCTTGGAAACTGTTTTGCTGCTACTAGGAATTTGTGTGGCCCAGCTATTAGAATTAGAGATAAAGATTATGAATTCAATGTTAATCCTGAGATAATTGAGATAGTTGAGAAGTCTAGATTCTGTGGAAAGGATGAGGAGTCTCCTCTTGATCATATTGCTGAATTGCATGCTTTATCTACTACATTTGGAAATGATGAAATCCGTCAATATTATTTATTCTTAAAATTGTTTCCTTTTTCTTTGGGTGAAGATGCTAGAGTTTGGTATAATCGTTTAGGACCTGCATGTATTACTAGTAAGGAAGCATGCTTGCAATTGTTTTTCAATAAATATTTTCCTGCTGAAAGGATACATGCATTAACTGTTGAAATTGGCAATTTTAAACAAGATAAGAAAGAGAGTCTACCCCAAGCTTGGGGGAGATTTGGTAAAATGTGTAAGAAATGTCCTGGTCATGGTTTTAAACCTCATGAATTGCTTTATATATTCTATAATGGACTAATGGGGGAAACAAGAGACTACCTTGATAGTATTGCAGGGAATATCTTTAGGGACAGAAGTGTTGATGAAGCAATTGAATTACTGGAGTCTATTCTCGAGAATGAAGCTGATTGGAACATTGAGGAGATAGATAAAAATGAGACACTCCCAGAGAAGAAAGGAGGTATACTCGAATTGAACCAAGAAACAATGGCTGAAGCTTCCAAGGATATTAAAGAGAAGGGAATTAAAACCTCTCATCTCAAGGAATTATCTGAAATGGGTATTAAACTTCCTACTATTGAACCATGCTTTCCAATTCAAGTGAACTCTATACTCCCTATGGAAGGTAATGAGGAGGTAACACCTCCAGTTGATGTCTCTTATGTTAACAATTTTGCTTATCATGATAATCCTGAGGAGCGTAAAATTAGAATGACTATCATGGAAAACCATCATAAAATTAATTTCCTCCGTGAAAATTTAAATGCTAGTGTAGGGGAAGTTAAAAGAATTGTTAAACATTGTGAAATGATGAACAATCAAGTTGAGCAAATGATTTCTTTACAAAATCAAGTGTATGAAAATCTGAATAAACAAAAACAATTATGTGGAGTTAATACAAGGGGAGGTGCAAGCACCCAGGATCCTGATTATCCTGATGATCATCCTAAAAGAAAAGAGCAAGTTGCTCTTAAAGATAAATCTTTTGGAGGAAAATCTCCCAATGAAAATGAGCATGATGATGACTCCAAGAAGAATCATCTCCACCTGATATTGAACAACATGATGATAATAATGAAGAAGTTGCTGGTAAGGAGGATCCTCAGCCTCCTATTGAGAAGACCAAGAAGAAGAAGAAACCAAATAAAGATAAAGATAAAGGTAAAGAAAGGGATCCATGGGTACAAAGACCCATTCCATATCCCCAAGAGGTATCAAAAACAAAAGATGAAGAGAGGTATAGGCAATTTTATGATATGATTAAGAATATGAAATTAGAGATTCTACTTATTGATGCTATTAAGAATCCTCCATATTCAAAATACATGAAAGATATTGTCACTAATAAAAGAAAGATACCTATTGATGCTATTACTGCTATGCTTGCTGATTATTCATTTAAAGGAAAATTGCCTGAAAAACGTGGAGATCCTGGTATTCCTACTATTCCTTGCAAAATTAAAGAAGCCTATGTGAAATATGCATTATGTGATTTAGGAGATGGTGTTAGTGTTATGCCTTTCTCACTATATAAGAAGCTTAATTTGAACAAACTAGTTCCAACAGAAATATCTTTACAAATGGCTGATAAAACAACTGATGTACCTATAGGAATATGTGAGGATGTTCCCATCTCTATTGCTAATGAGTTGATACCTACTGATTTTGTTATATTAGAAATGCCTGAAGATGATAATCCATCTATTATTCTTGGTAGACCTTTTTTGAATACTGCAGGAGCTGTGATAAATTGCACTGAGAGCAAAGTGACATTTAATGTTAAAGGCAAAGAGCACACTATTTATTTTCCCAAGAAGAAACATGTTACAAGTATGAGCACAAGTGTGAATGCTATACAAATAAATTTCATTAAGATTGGTAGCATTGAAATACCTATACCACCTCCAGCATCAAGGTATGAAATATTGATGATTGGGACCATTCCAATCAAATATGAGGTAACTTGATTTATTGTTTTATAATAAGTAATAATAAGAATCATGAGCTATATTCTTTACATGTTGCTAATGAGACCTGATCAACCTCATTACTAATGTGGAAATGATAAAGGCATGATTCACAAACATTTAAATTGCATTTTTTTATGTTATTTGCTTTAAAATTGTGAGACATAGACATAGTATTAAAAAATTTAGAATCTGAAATCACAGAATATGAAGTTTTAGAAATTCTCTGTAGAAAAGTTTTACGTAAAATTCCAGAAAAACCAGGGGATCAGTTTTTTGCCCGAAGGGACCAGCAGCCAGTGGGGGAGCACCAGCAGGCCACCGGGGGCCAAAATAGGTACCTCCACGCGACTAGATTCCTTGGTCGCGCGGGATACCCCATTTTTGGCCACAAGTGGATACTGGGGCCCATCCAATGCTCATATGCTCCCTTTCGACCGAAAACCAACCCCAATTGTCGTGGTGGTGGCACGGCAGATGCCATGGGATGGCTAAAGATGTGGGGACGAAGGACGCTGGAGGTGCTCGGGGAGGGATCACGCGACGAGTAGCCGCGTGAGGTACGAAGTAAACACTGCAAACAACACGATCTACCCAGGTTCAGGGCCCTCGTGAGGAGGTAAAACCCTACTCTGCCTTTCTTTGTGTATTCTGGTGTTTCACCGAGTAGCCACAGTACAATGTTCTTGCTACCGAGTAGCCACTCTCCTCTCTAGATGATGAACTAGTTCAAGAACTTAGGGTTTCCAGTGTCCCAGCATGCAATCTAGGTCAAGATGAGTTCGATCCTCACGCAGGAGGCGGCGGGGCACCTTATATACATGGTGCCCAGCCGGATACGTCCAAACATGGACAAGTGTCGACATAGTGTGCACATCGTCCTTCTTCCGGGTTCCCGCTGACAGCTTTGGTTCCTAATCTTGGCTGCATCTGGAAAGTCGTTGGGCAAAACAAGGGGACAGACTGGTATCACTGTACCTAAACACAGAGTAGGCCCCCCTTATCCTGCCACGGCCTGCTTCCATGCTGTCACTGTCAGGCAGGCCGGTCCCAGATGAACAGTAGTTCGAATAGTGCCAAGTACGGACCCAGTATACGCGGGATCCTGTGTCATAACGGCTCCTTTGACTTTTTGGCCCGAGTAGGTTCCCGCCAATTGTTCTCGCCAATTGTACTCGGGCCAACTCTTCTACTCGAATGTAGAGAACTTGAATGATTCTCCCTTCTGGTCATCTTGAGGTCAGACCGAGTAGCAGTCAACCGGGTAGAAAATACCGGGTAGGCGGCTACTCGACCAAACCCTTCTTCTGTAAGTCGCCTTCACCACTTGCCTTTACCCTACTCGGGGGCAACCCCCCGACAGCAGTCCCCGAAGCTGGTTGAGTCTTGCGAACTCGTTCACCAGGCTCTGCCAGCTTAAAATCAATCTTTGCAACATAGCCCTTGAACCTCAAGATGCCGAGTAGAACCTCCGAGTAGCTCTCTGAATAGTACCTTAAGTTTCCTCTCCTCCGCGTAGCAGATGACTTCTACTCTGCGACCGAGTAAAAAGACTTGGAGAATTTTTTGAATTGAGCCTCTGCAGCGCAGAGCACGATCCAGCCCTTCGCACAGTAATTGAACACGTGTCAAGCATCCAGGCCCCCGTCGTCTCGTTGCCCAGGGCACGACGTGCCACGCGCCTGGTTTCCAGGCAGTGGGCCCACCACTCGTCACGTCCCATCACGCGCAGTAATTGGCCACGATCTGGTAGTGGGATCCATTGCGGCCGTTACGCGCGCATCCCGCGCTTGTGTGCGTTTCCAGCCGGCCACAGATCCCACCACACGCCACGATCGATCCCACTTCCCCGATGGTAACGGTAGCCTGAGGCGAGGGTATAAATACCCCCGCCGGTAACTTCCTTTTCTCCTCCCTCGCGCTTTTCCTCTTTCATCTCTCTGTTCTTCTCCGCCGCCGAGCTCTCCGCCGCCACGCAATCTTTTGCGCCGCCGCGAATCCAATCCAGCCAATCAAATCCTTCCGATTCTTTCCACCCCTCCTACTCGCAACCATGTCTCGCGCCGGCTGGGCTGGCTCGCACGTCACCGCCGAGGACTGTGCCTGGCTTGTGAACACTAGGAGGGTTCCTCCTGGTGTTCAATGCCGGCCATCTAGGGGCGAGCTCGTGCCTGCCCCGGAGGAGGGCGAGCACGTTGTGTTCTTGGCGCATTTCGAGCGCGGCTTCGGCCTGCTGGCCTCCGACTTCCTCCGCCGCTTCCTCGACCACTTCGGCCTCCAAATGCATCACCTGCCACCCAATGCCGTCGTCTTCCTCGCCTACCACGCCGTGGTGTGCGAGGCCTTCCTCGGCATCCATCCAACACCGGACACCTGGCTCAAGTACTTCCACCTCCGCCAGCAGACCACCGGGAAGAAGGAAGGCGCGGGTGTGCCACGGGCGACTGACACCGGTTGCGCCATGATGGTGCAGCGGTCGGGGACCAATCACCCCCGTATCAAGGGGTTGGAGTCCGTCCGGATGTGGCAGAAGACGTTCCTCTACGTCAAGAACATCCCCGCCACCGAAGGAGGACAGGTAACTGATAGAATCAATCTTCCCGCTTGGAGCCTCCGTGCTCCCACCGGGAAGAATTGGAAGGAGAAGCCCTCCAACGACCTCAACGCGAAGGAGATTGAGGCGCGGCTCGGCGCTCTAATCGACGAGGGCCTCAAGAGCGACGATCCTGTGGCGTGCTGGATCAAGAGACGGGTTCTGCCTCTGCAAGAACGCTGCCATCTGATGTGCTACATGGGAGGCCCCCGTGACTGCACCAGGACGACCACCATCGAGCTCGACAATGCAGATGTTCCTGAGCACGCGAGGGCTATCCTGACAACGAGCCTCGCCGAGCATTGGCAGTACGGGTTCGTCCCATTCAGCCGTACAAAGCCGATTCAGCGGGTACGTTCTTCTTTCCCTGCTTTCTGTATATGGATTCCGAGTAGAAAACTTCCTCTTCTCGCCGCGACTAGCAATCGTAGTCTGTACCGAGTAGAGTACTTAGTAGAATTGTATAGGCTTAGTGTGCTTTGTGCCTGCACGCCTTTCCGAGTAGAACATTCGGTAAAATTACTTAGGCTTAGTGTGCTTTGTGTCTGCACGCCTATCCGAGTAGGATACCATCCTGCTACTCGGCTAACTTGTGACACTTCTCCGCTCTTCAGGTCCTCAATCGCCAGCTTATGGAGAGCTGTGAACGTTTTGAAGGCAACTGGTTTCCTGACCGAGAGGAGGACGACAAGGCTTCTTTTGAGACCGCAGACCAGATCAACCTCCCTCGTTCCCCCACCATGGAGAGGCAGCACGCGGAAACGTCTCTCTGCGACTGGCCTGAGGACGAACTTGAAGGTAACTGCGCACTTGCTTTGCTTGTTCACGAGAAGCACCAATCCACTGTTTGTTGTTTCTGATTTGCTCCTCTTCTTTTCCTGAATCCGCAGATGATGTTGATGAAGAGAACGAGGATGAGGACGAAGACGAGAACGAGAACGAGGGCGATAAAGCCCTTGTCGTCAACCCTCTTTCTGTCGCTGCACCCGCTACTCGCAAGCGGACTGGCAGCGGTGCCGCAGAGCCCCCCGCCAAGAAGAAGAAGCTGACCGAGAAGGCGACCAAGAAGGTCGTGAAGAGACCAAGGCGAAAGCTCGCCTCCACCAGCGCGTAAGTTTCTTCTCTGTCGTCTCCCTTCTCGTACTATGTTATTTTCCCCAATCCTCTTCTAATTTCTGAATTTCTTTCTTCTCTGCAGACCTCCCATGGACGCGAACGCTGCTCTCGCGCCCGACCAGGCTAAGAAGCCAGCAGCGCCACTTATCAACCTCGACGATGACGAGGACAACACCGCCAATGCACAGAGCACTGATGCTCAAGGAGCAGATTCGGAAAAGCAGTCCCGTGCGGAGTCAGCAGCACAGGACACTGCCGCCCACCAGGAGAGACCCCCTTCTCCTCCGGCCAACACTGCCGAGGAGACTCAAGACAAAGAGATGCAGGATAACACCGCCCTCGAGCGGCCAGAGGCTGAACAGGAGCAGCCAACCACAGATGCTGCAGGCCAAGTGAATCCCGCTGCCGAACAGCGGGTGGAAGATGCCACCATGACGGATGCCACCATGACAGGCCATTACCCACTGAGCGATGCGCAAACATGCGCCGCACCGAGTAGCGCCCAGCCAACTGGCGCACCGGATAGCGCGCCCCTGGCGCCGCCAACTGACCAAGCCAGGCAACAAGCCCTAGATGCTTTGAAGGAGGAGGTCGAGAAGAGGGCAGCCGAGAAAGAAGCTGCCGAGAAGACAGAGGCTGAGAAGAAGGCAGCCGAGGCTCAGAAGTCCGAGAAGCCAACCTCCGGGAAACCGCCTGCCCAGAAAGAGACAGCCAAGAAGAAAGCTGCCGACAAGCCGCCGTCGACATCAGCTGACCAGTCCAAGCAGCTTGTTATCCGCAACCCTAGTGCGGTTCCTGCCGCTGCTAACATAGCTGATCAGCCCCTCTACCTGGATTATATGGTGAAGGTCAGCCAACAGATCCAGATTGGCCTTTCCGTCGAGGACCGGAAGATTGCTCTCACGAAAGGAAGGAAGGCCGTGGCGACGGACTCCAGGCCCCCGGCCCCCGTCTCCATTGCTTCTCGGGGAGTTCAAGATCAGGCGATATCATCCCAGAGCCTCGAGCAGGTACTCGACTTGGTTGGTTTCATCGATGCCAAGTGGGACAGCAAGCTTCTCGGCATAGAGAAATGGCACGGCCTTGGCCTGGGCGACATCGATCATATGCGGGTCGACTGGAACAAGGTGGACTTGGGCTACAAACCCATGACCGTCTCCTCCAGCACCGCTACTCTTGCTGCCAAGATGTTCGTGCACCGCAAGAATGCAGAAGATCTCGAGCAGTCTTACGCGGTAAGTCTTAACTTGTCCTCTCCGAGTAGCATTTTTCTTCTCTCCTATCCGTCTTCATTTTGCTTTACCCTCACCCAGTCCCCGAGATTCTGGCCGAGTAGGCGGATGCTCTCCCGGGTAGCCGCCTTCTCGGGTTGAATCTTCACTTCTCTGTCTAACTTGTTTTCTTTTCGCTTCTCAGGATAGCGTTCTGAAGCGTACCAGTCTGCATCGCCAGCTTCTCTGGAATCATGCTATCGCTAGGAGGCGAATTGCTGCACTGGAAAGAGAGAAAGCAGCTGCGGAGGCAGCCGGTAAGGATGCGAAGGATAGCACTCTGAAGCTGTCTGAGGTGGAAGGTACGCTTCTAGCCGCGCGGTTCTTGCGTTTTTTGTTTACGCCCGCTTCTGCTTTCTTGCGCTAACCTTTTCTACTCTGCAGGGAAACTAAAGGCCCTGGCTGACGAGCACGAGAACTGTCGCACCTTTGTTGCGAATGCCGAGAGCACCATCAAGAAGCTTGAAGGTAAACCTCCGTCTACTCGGTTTGCCCTTGTGTCTGTTTCCTTTGCTTCTCTGCTAACCGTGCTTTGCTCTTTTCAGAAGATCATAAATTGTTTGTTGAAGAACACCAAGACTGCGTCAAACCTGAAGAAGTGCAGCAGCGGCTGTCCGACCAGGCCGTTGAGCTGCTGAGGGACCACACTACAGAGATGGAGCAGCTGCAACTCCAGCTGCAGAAAGCCTTCCAAGATGCTCTCGACCTTGGTGCCGAGAGGGACAGAGTTATTGCCGAGAAGGCCAAGGCTGAGACAACTTTCAATGCCAAGATCAAAGCCCTCGAGCAGGAGTGCGAAACGCTGAAAAAATCCAATGCTGGGTACTTCACTCAGTTGGACGGACTTCGCTTGCTCGAGGAGAAGCACATTTCCAATGAGGAGGAGTGGAAAATCCAGTTGCAGCAGCTGCGCCACGAGCTTCACAGTAAGTTTCCTCCTTTCTGCATCTTTTCTTCTCGGTCCTGCCTCTTCTCGGTTCCTGTGACTGAATTTCTCCCTTGCTTTTGTGCAGAAATCTTCCCTGATCTCGTGTCCGCTTGCGCGCCAGCTTTGGCCAAAGCCCGAGCAGCTCACCTTGAGAAGGGCGAGGCCTCGGACACCAAAGCCGAGATCAAGGACAGCCTGCTGGTGATGAAAGGGCACTTCGAACGCCTAGCCGGCGTGGGCACCGACTTGGTGCGCGTCGGCTTCGCGCTCCACAAGCTGTTCTGGCCTGAAGATTCCGCGCCGACAACGATTGATGGCCTTGCTCTGAAGCTGCAGAATGTGAAGGCCGAGCTGAAGAAATGGCGCGCCTCGGGAGCTCGGGCGGGTGCTGACTTGATGCTTCTCTGCATCGCTTCCTGGTACGAGAATCTGAACATGGAGATCATCCGCGGGAAGCGCAACGATTCCAAGTGGGAGACGGACCCCAGCTGCGTGGCCATGCGCAAGCTGATTGCGTACGAGGTCGCGGAGTGCGCTGAGACGGACGTCTTCATCGACGGCCTCCCCGAGCCCGACACCGAAGTGGAGGAGGACGAGGAAGCGGATGAAGACACAGAGTCCGACTTGGACAGCTTCTTCGATTCGCCTAGAGGCAAGGCCGGGAAGGGGAAGAATGTCGCCGTCGCGAGTAGCGACGAAGAGATGGAGGAGATCGACACAGCCGCCCTCGACTTCGGCACTTCATCTGGAGCTGCACTCGACGACACGGTGCGCACCCACGCCCCCGAGACTGGCTCTGCTTCCGCGACGGCGCCCATCTCGGTGGCCACTGCTACCTCTGAGCAGCTCGCCACCGAGCCTGACGCCGAGCAATCGAAGACTGCTGATGCCAGCGCAGAAGCGGACGCCACCAAGGTCACTGAAGAAGGCGAAGCAACCCAGGCGAGCACCGAGAACACCGCCTCTTCGACATGATTTTACCTGCACACTTTTTACTTGAACACTTATCAGATCCCCGGGATGCCGGGAGCATATGTATCAGACTTATTTATGCTTTTCTTGCTACTCAATTTTATTTCCACCTGTTATCTTTAATTTAATCATTTTGAGCAGCCCTGGCTCAATGCCGGGTTGCGTTTCCATGCGAGTCCCCGAGTTGCGTTTCTTATTCACCCTCTCTTTTCATCTCTGCTCTACCCGCAACTTGTTGCTTTTTTGGTATTCGAGTCACAAGAGTCAAAGAGCAGAGCTGCAAATACTTAGCCACTAGAAACAATCATAGTAACGCAGCCCACCACTTAGCCGAAAAGACGAAACAGAGAACAAAAGTAACAAACACTCTACTCGGTTCCTGCACTTTTTCTTCCTTAGCGATTTTCGTGTGCTCATTGACCTTTTGCTTGTTCTCTTGCTTGCCATGAAGCCGGGTTTCGGACAGCAGCAGAGTCGAAGAGTTGGCATATAGGTTTAGACACAGTACTCAATACGCTTATGAGTTCTGAAGTGAAGCAACCGAATAGACAAAAGGTAAAGCCGAGTAAAAACACTTGGAGCAATTGTGGACGAGGGCAGTCCCCGAGAACAATTTCAGATTGCAGAGTAGAATTTCACCTCGGATAAGAGGGTACATACACATCTTTGCTTACGAATGAAAACGACGGAGTAGAGCTACATTCCAAGGGCGCTTGGTTTCCTCTCCAGATTTATCAGCCCTGTTCGCCTGTGGTGGGCGCACATCTACAAGATAGTAAGCATCGTTGTGCAGCGCTTTGCTCACAATGAAAGGCCCTTCCCATGGAGGAGACAACTTGTGCATCCCGGCTGTGCGCTGCACAAGCCTAAGGACCATGTCTCCTTCTCGGAAAACCCTTGGGTTCACCTTTCGGCTATGATAACGCCGCAGGTTTTGCTGGTAGATAGCCGAACGTGACAGAGTCAGCTCTCTTGCTTCTTCAAGCAGGTCAACGTCGTCTTCTCGAGCTTCTCTCGCCTCCACCTCAGTGTAGAGGGCTACTCGGGGGGAGTCATGCTCTAAGTCTATTGGCAACACGGCCTCAGCCCCGTATACCAAGAAGAATGGCGTGTAGCCGGTTGACCGGTTAGGGGTAGTCCTTAGACTCCACAACACCGCTGGCAACTCGTCTAACCAACACCCAGGTGTTTTCAGCAGTGGCTCCATCAGCCTTGGCTTTATGCCTGCCAGTACCATGCCATTTGCTCTTTCAACTTGCCCATTGGAAGCAGGATGCGCGACTGACGCAACGTCTAGTCGGATATGCTTATCTCTGCAGAACCGCACCATTGCTCCCTCAGCAAAGTTTGTGCCGTTGTCGGTGATGATACTGTGCGGGTAGCCATATCTCAGGATTATATCCTTCACGAATTTCACAGCTGTGGCCCCATCACACCTCCGAATAGGTTTCACTTCAATCCACTTGGTGAACTTGTCCACCATGACCAAAATGTGAGTCATGTTGCCTCTAGCCGGCTGGAAAGGCCCAACCATGTCCAAACACCAAACAGCAAATGGCCAGGTGATAGGAATTGTTTTCAACTCGGAAGCAGGCATGTGAATCTTACTTGCGAACATCTGGCAGCCTGTGCATTTCCTCACGATATCCTCAGCTTGCTGCAGTGCTGTGAGCCAATAGAATCCATGCCGGAAGGCTTTCTGGACCAGCGCCCGAGAAGAGGCATGGTGCCCGCATTCTCCTTGGTGTATCTCTATCAGAATCTCTTCTCCTTCTGCTGGATCCACACAACGTTGCAGCACGCCAGTGGCACTCCTCTTGTGCAGCACATCTCGGACAATAGTGTAGCCCTTGGATCTTCTCTGAATCTGCCTTGCCGTCACCTCGTCTTCAGGTAGGGTGCCGTCCCTTAGAAAGGATAATATGGGCATAGCCCAACTCGGTGTCTCCCGTGTGGGAAACACTGGTTCATCCAGTTCCATTGGGACAGGCTCTTGTGGTTGCTCAGGAGGAGTGGGAGCGCTTCTTTGAAGCCCAGATCGATTAGCAAGGACCTCCTCAATGAATGCGACAGTCCCCGGGTTAACGACAGCAGTCCCCGGGTAAGGAGTGGCAGTCCCCGAGTAAGGAGTGGCAGTCCCCGAGTAGGGAGTGGCAGTCCCCGAGTAGGGAATGGCAGTCCCCGGGTAGGGAATGGCAGTCCCCGAGTAGAGGACGGCAGTCCCCGGGTTTCCTGTAGCACTCTCCTAGTCAATCTCCATGGGATCAGATTCTTCACTTGGCAGAGAAGGAACAAATATGGACTCCGAGTTGGGAGAAGGCTTGATGGATGGCTTCCTCAAATGCTCCAAGGCGATTCCCGCCGGGATGGATTGCCGAGAAGATCCCAACTTGGATAACTCATCTGCTGCTTCGTTCTCTGCTCGGTGAATGTGCTGGAACTCACAACCTTCGAAAAACCCAGTCATAGACTGCACAAGGAAGCGATATGAAGCCATGTTGGCATCTAGAGCATCCCATGTACCCGAGACTTGCTGCACCACCAAATCTGAATCTCCATAGCATATGATGCGCTGCACTCCAACTTCCTTGGCTACTCGCAAGCCATGTACCACTGCCTCATACTCTGCAACATTGTTGGACGCCTTGAAATGAATCTGCAGCACATACTTGAGTTGATCTCGCTTGGGTGACGTAAGCACAACACCAGCACCAAGGCCTTCCTTCACCTTTGAGCCATCAAAGTGCATCTTCCAGTAATTGGAAACTGGAGCAGGAGGTTCATACTGCACCTCGGCCCAGTCCACGAGAAATTCCGCCAGGATCTGAGACTTGATGGCGTCTCTTCTCGCATACGCGGGAGCATACGCAGCCAGCTCAATCGCCCACTTGGCTACTCTGCCACTCGCCTCCTTGTTACCCATGATGTCCGAGATGGGAGCAGAACTCACAACAGTGATGGGGTGCTCCTGGAAATAATGTTTCAGCTTCCTGGCGCCCAGGTACACACCATATGTCATCTTCTGGTAATGCGGGTAGTTTTGCTTTGAACTGGACAACACTTCACTGAGATAATATACTGGGCGCTGCACACTCTTGCCTTCTTCTTCTCGTTCCACCACAATCACCACGCTGACTACTCGGTTAGTCGCAGCAATGTACAGCAGCATTGGTTCCTTGGGTAGCGGACTAGCCAAGATGGGAGCACTAGCCAGCATTGCTTTCAGCTCATTGAATGCCACATCCGCTTGCGGAGTCCAGACAAACCTGTCACTTTTCTTCATCAGTTGGTACAGAGGCAGGGCCTTCTCGCCCATTCGACCCAGAAAACGGCTCAGGGATGCCAAACAACCTGTGAACTTCTGCACATCTTTCAGTGATCTCGGTAAAGACATGCTCTCAATAGCTTTTATCTTTGAAGGATTGGCTTCAATGCCCCGACTAGAAACTAGAAAACCGAGTAGCTTCCCAGCCGGTACCCCAAAGGTGCACTTACTCGGATTCAGTTTCATTTTGTACTTGCGTAGGTTAGCGAAGGTTTCCTCCAGGTCGGCAAGCAGAGTATGTGTTTTATTCGTTTTGATGACAATGTCATCTACGTACACCTGCACATTCTTGCCGAGCTGGTCGTGCAAGCATTTCTGCATGCATCTCTGATAGGTTGCACCCGCATTCCTCAAGCCAAAACACATGACACGATAGCAATAAGCCCCGTACGGGGTAATGAAAGCAGTATTTATTTGATCAGCAGGATTGAGTGCAATCTGGTGGAAACCAGAGTAGGCATCTATGAAAGACAGCAGTTCACAACCAGCAGTGGAATCGATCACCTGATCGATGCGAGGTAGCGGGAAAGGATCCTTGGGGCATGCCTTGTTCAAGTCGGTGTAGTCGACGCACATGCGCCATGCAGTGGCAGCCTTGGGATCCTCCTTCTTCTTCTCGACCATGACCGGGTTGGCTAGCCAATCCGGATGCAGCACCTCCATGATGAAATTGCTTATCAGTAACTTGGTGATCTGGTCACCAATGGCCTTCCTTCTCTCATCTCCGAAACGGCGCATAGCCTGCTTCACTGGTTTGGCGTCAGGACGCACATGTAATGAGTGCTCAACCAACTCCCTCGGGACTCCTGGTAGATCTTCATTGGACCAGGCGAATACATCCCGATTCTCACGGAGGAAGTGGATGAGCTCGCTTTCCTATTTCTCCGCCAACCCGGAGCCAATGATGGCTACGCGGTCGGGGAACTCGGGGTCGACCTGGACCTTCTTTGTCTCCTTGGCAGCTTGGAAAGCAGTACCGTGCTGGGTACTCGGCACACCTTGTGCGCCAGCTTGTGCGGACTGAGCCATGGCCACCACCTCGTACATCTTCTTCTTCTCGGCAGCGATCACCATCGACTCCGCCAACTGGGAGCTAGCAGAGGCACATTCCATGGACTTCTTGTAATCTCCAGAGATGGTGATAATGCCATTGGGACCAGGGATCTTCATCTTCAGATATGCCACATGTGTAGAGGCCATGAACTTGCTCAGAGCAGGCCTGCCGAGTAGAGCATGATAGGGGCTCTGATGATCAACCACTTCAAACTGTAGGCGCTCTGTGCGGCAGTTCTCCCGGGTACCGAATAGCACATCGATCCACACTCGGCCAATCGGGTTGCACGAGATCCCGGGCACAATGCCATGGAAGGTGGTCTTGCTAGGCAGCATCATGTCCTCGGCTAGGCCAAGCTTCTCGAGGGTGTCCTTGTACACAATGTTGATGCTGCTGCCGTTGTCGATTAGCACCTTGCTGAACCTCACATTCTTCTCGGGGCCAGGAAGGTAGGATCCAGCACCAAGGCATAGCTACCGGATTGGGCATCACCTTGGGATGATCTGCTCGGGTCCACCTGATCTCCTGGTCACACAATACATGTAGTGAGGGACAGCAGGAATCACTGCATTGACCTCCATGGCCCCCGCCTGTGCTGTAGATTGCTTGTCGACTGGCTCAGAAGTGAAGATCATGTAACTCTCGTGGTGCTCTTGGTACTGATTGGAGCCATTGCCCCCATTGTTGCCATTGTTGTTGTTGCCCTGGTAGTTGTTGTTGTTGCCTCTGCTGTTGTTGTTGCGGTTTGTAGTTGTTGTTGTTGTTGCGGTATCTCTCATTGTTGAAGTTCTGGTTGGCTCCTAAAGCCACTTGGTTCACATTCTCTCTTCTCGGTACACTGGCGGCCGAGCTGCGGGTGCGCGAGTGGGCTGCACATTGGCATTGGCTGCTGGCAGGGGAGGAGGAGGAGGCAAGCCATCACTCTTGATCGCCTCCCACCACTCGCACTGCCGAGTAGTGTGGGTTAGCAGGCCTCGAGGGTGGTGAGTGTGAAAGCTGCATGGGCCATCCTTCATGTCATCAAAGACAAACTTCTTCGGCTGCTCGGAGTTCCCGCTACCCGACTGAGAGGTGCGAAACGGCTTCTTGTTGCCTTGGCCCTGGTTCTGGTTCTGCCCGTAGGCTCCAGCAGGTTTCTGCCTCTGGCTGCCCACCAGCTCCAACAGTCACTGCATTCACCTCTTCGGGATCATACGCTTTATCTACTCGGCGCTTGTTGCGGACCACTCGTTGCGCTTGCTGTTGCTGAAGTTTCTTCTCGGCTCAGAGGAGTCCATCAGTGGCTGAGTAGGATCACCAAGTGCGTACTGATCCGCAATCTTGATGGTCTCCGCCAGAGTGTTTGGCATCTCCCTCTGCAATCTCTGCCACAACATACTGCCATGCCTGCATCCCTGCGCAAACCAAGTGATGGCCTGTGCTTCATTCACACCCTCACAGGTGTTCCTCAATGTGCTCCACCGAGTAAGATACTCGCGGTCTGTCTCGTCTTCTCGCTGCCTGCAAGCTGATAGCTGCTGTGGCCTATTCGGCCTCTTGTATGTGCTGGTGAAGTTGCTGATGAAGGCATCCGAGAAGTCCAGCCAGCAGTTGATGCTGTTCTTGGGCAAGTTGTTGAGCCAAGTACGGGCTGGACCCTCTAGCATCTGTGGAACATAGCGCACAGCCCATCTTCTGTTGCCATTTGCGATATGGACCGCGGTGACATAGTCGTTGAGCCAATCTTCAGGCTTGGTGCTGCCATTGTAGCTCTTGGTGCCTCTTGCAAGCTGGAAGTTCTTCACAGACGGCTCGTTCATGATGCGCGGGCCAAAGCACTCGGGGCCAGGAGGACCTGTACTCTCCAGCCGCGCCGACAAGCTGATCCGGTCCAACTGATGCCTCGCATCTCCAGGCGCCAGCACGCGCTCACCAACACGGTCATGAATATCATAGCCAGCCATCTCCATAGCCGAGTAGCCATCATCATACCTGTCCACCTGCACAGCTGCAGGCTGCTCCACCGGGTTGGCGACTGGCGCCACTGCGCGCGGCTGCTGCCTCTGCCGAGTAGGCTGAGCTGCGGGTTGCCGAGAAGGACCTGGACGAGCAGCTTCTCGGGCACGGCTTTGAGCTTGATGGGCTTGAGAGCCTGCTCTTGCAGCGTTGTGTTCCTGCCCGGGCTGCTGCGGCACAGCAAGCTGTTTCGCGGCAGCAGCCGGGTCATACACCTGCATTTGCCTGTCTCTGCCCGAGCGCCCGCTGCGGCTCTTCTCGCGGCTGGGATGCGGAGACGAGGCCTGATCGTTAGATCTAGCCGCGTGCGAGTGAACCACCTGCGAAGCCCCAGCACCCGGGTTGGCCTTCCGGAACTCCTCGTTCTGCCTAGCAGCCTCCAACACCAACTCGTTGAGCCTTTCCTGCTGCCTAAGGCGCGCATCGCCATCCAGGCGAGGCAACTCGGCAGCTACAGCCTCTGCAGCTCTAAGTGTCTTGGCGGGTGTGCTATATCTTGGCCTTGTGAAGGTGTTCGCGGTGGCGGACTGAGCGGGAACCTCCGCAACCGTTGCCATCTCGACACCCAAGTTGCGCCGCGTAGCGCCTACTCTGCTAGGCCTCCTGGCGACAGGCGTGAAGCCGTGAGCCTTGTTGTACTCGAGCTGATCTAGACTCAGCTCAAGCCTGATCTTGTCCAACTCCGCCTGCTCGGCAAGCAGCTCCTGGCGCTGCCGCTCGAGCTACTCCCTCACGGCTAGGAGCTCGATGTCGGTGGGAGTGGGCATGCCAGGTCGCGTAGCTGACGCGGGAATGACCGTAGACGTGGAAGGCGGCAAGTTGCTCTCCTTCTCGTAGGTCCGGTGAACCCTGCCACCAGCCGGTGCATCAATCTCCTCGACGACGGCCGCAGCGCCAGTAGCGGCTGCGCCAGTGTTTGCCGCCAAGCCCGTCACCATCACCTCAGCGCAGTTCGCAGAGCGGCACGCGGGCTTTCCGCGTGCAGCGATCACCGCGGGAGGATCCTCCGCGTCACGCACCAGCTCGGGGTACGCGTGGTTGGCGATGGTGGCGACGTAGACAAGGTGAGAGCCAAAGGAGATCACCGAGCCGCCCTCCGGCAGGGCCCTGTCGCCGAAATCGCCGGCGTTGTCGGTGACGAAGTCGAAGGAGCCGAATCTGTGGACAAGGCCACAGACCACGCGCTCCGCTGAAGAAGATCCCGTCCGAACAGAAACTCCAACCAGCGCTGCTGGTTGCCCCACGGTGGGCGCCAACTGTCATGGTGGTGGCACGGCAGATGCCATGGGATGGCTAAAGATGTGGGGACGAAGGACGCTGGAGGTGCTCGGGGAGGGATCACGCGACGAGTAGCCGCGTGAGGTACGAAGTAAACACTGCAAACAACACGATCTACCCAGGTTCAGGGCCCTCGTGAGGAGGTAAAACCCCTACTCATGCCTTTCTTTGTGTATTCTGGTGTTTCACCGAGTAGCCACAGTACAATGTTCTTGCTACCGAGTAGCCACTCTCCTCTCTAGATGATGAACTAGGTCAAGAACTTAGGGTTTCCAGTGTCCCAGCATGCAATCTAGGTCAAGATGAGTTCGATCCTCACGCAGGAGGCGGCGGGGCACCTTATATACATGGTGCCCAGCCGGATACGTCCAAACATGGACAAGTGTCGACATAGTGTGCACATCGTTCTTCTTCCGGGTTCCCGCTGACAGCTTTGGTTCCTAATCTTGGCTGCATCTGGAAAGTCGTTGGGCAAAACAAGGGGACAGACTGGTATCACTGTACCTAAACACAGAGTAGGCCCCCCTTATCCTGCCACGGCCTGCTTCCATGCTGTCACTGTCAGGCAGGCCGGTCCCAGATGAACAGTAGTTCGAATAGTGCCAAGTACGGACCCAGGATACGCGGGATCCTGTGTCAGAACGGCTCCTTTGACTTTCTGGCCCGAGTAGGTTCCCGCCAATTGTTCCCGCCAATTGTACTCGGGCCAACTCTTCTACTCAAATGTAGAGAACTTGAATGATTCTCCCTTCTGGTCATCTTGAGGTCAGACCGAGTAGCAGTCAACCGGGTAGAAAATACCGGGTAGGCGGCTACTCGACCAAACCCTTCTTCTGTAAGTCGCCTTCACCACTTGCCTTTACCCTACTCGGGGGCAACCCCCCGACACCAATTCATCTCCTCCATTTTTCCCGTGCTCTGTTTCTCCGTCAATCCTCGATCTCCACATTTGACGCAGATTTTTCAAATCTGTTTGATGGAATCACTCCTTGGTATGTAACTCCTTCACTCATCCAATTACTTTTTGCTCCCATGCTTTGTGTATGAAGTATTTTGCTGCACTAGGTGTCACCTATTATGTCTAAGAACTCCATGAATTTAAGTTTTCTAGTTGATATGGATGCATGATATTGATTAGAGGACTAGTTATGGATGCCTTAGCAATGTTTTAGAGTGATACAATTTAATTTTTGTTGAATTTTATTTTGGTACAGCAAGGTAACATGTTGAACAAGGGAAAGGCATTGCTTGGGATGTCCTCAAGGACAAGGAGAAGAGAATCAAGGGTGTCCAACAATCATGATGATAATCAGTTATGGGAGGATGAATTGGTTTTTGCAGGTGAAAATCTGCGTGTCCATACCACAAGATGGTAAGACCCCGAAGTTCTTGAACATTGGGGGATTCCTGAAGATTTCCAAGCCTTTGCTGCAACTACGGGGCTGCTTGAGTTCTCACGCCATCCACGCAACACATATGTGGAACTCTCGAGGGAATTCCTCTCTACATTCAGGTTTGAGGGACCGGTGGTGCACCGGAAAAGTAAGTCTAAGAACCCTCCTCCAGCTACTTTTGTCATTAAATTTACAATGAGGGGGCAGCGTTTAGTCATGTCATTAGAGGAATTCTGTAAGGCTATACGTGTACCAACTACGGGGTTATGGGATGGAACATATGCTGATTCTAGAGAAGAACTTGTCACATTCTGGCGTAGCATTGCTAAAAATATTCCTGAAAGAATGAATAGAGGCAAGCTCACATGCATCCAACACCTGAGCCTTAGATATTTTGCATTGTTTCTTGCTAGAGGATTCCTTGCTAGGGATAACACTTCTGCTTGCACTGGTCCTATGATCTATTTATTAAAATGTGCAATGGAAAATACAACACTTATATATAACCTGGGAACCATACTTGCTAGAACTTTGCATTTAGCTGTGAGTAGGAATGGCACGGATAAAACTCCTTTATATGTTGGTGCCATTGCCACTTTAATCCATGAATACATTATGGCAGAACGAGGTTTTAATGATAACTTGGGTACCATGGTAAATGAGTCTCGACTGCTGGATTTTGGTTTACTTTTTCGCATGGATATGAGCATGGCTGAGAAAGAATATTTTCATATTGCTATAAGGATTCTAATGGGCACATTGTGTCTGTTAGGCTCCCTTGTGCTGACTTGTTTGACAGGGAGACAAAGTGGACTGTGCAAGAAGAGCCACAACAAGAAGAGCAACAACAGGAGGAGCCCCAATACCAGGCGCCTATGGCATATCCCCGGGGCTTCCCTTAACCACACCTTGGAGAACAGGCATGGCAGGATCCATCCTTCTTCCAGGGAGGTTCGTCGAGTGGTGGACATGATTACCACCCAGGATACTAGCTTGATCACAAGCTTGGGGGAGTATTTCTCTCCCTCCTCATTCGTTGTGTTATATCACTTGCATGTTATTTGTTGTTTTATGTTCTTTAAATCTGAAAAACACAAAAATATTTTTGTTATTTGTTAGCTAGTTTACTTCTGGTTATTTACATTATGTTTCTAAAAAATCAAAAACCACAAAAAGATTTTTGTTTTCTTGAGTTTAGTATAAATACGGAGCTGCAGGAATTGCTGAAATATGTTCACTGTTATATGCTTTAATCTTTACTTGTGACTCCGTTTGAGCTGAAAATTTAATCACTACTGCAACTTTTTATGGCCTTCACCTCTGTAAAACATGAGAAACTTTTGAGGTGTTTAGGTAGGTAAACAAATTGCTGAATGCAGTAACTTTTTATAGCAAGATTTGAGTTTTTTTTTAGCAGTTCAAGTGGGGAGAGGAGAACAACAATGATATGATAATGTGCTTGAAGGGATGAAAGGTATGACACCTTTGCCGTGCTTATGTATGCTTTTTAATAACAGCAAGTGCACACCTTATGATTCCCTTAACACTTAGTGACATAATAGCCATTGTTTATCTTCTCCGTGGTTTAGTAGAAAATATTCTGATGCAACTGAAATATTGTTTAGTGTCATTACTTGGCTGATGGATTGAATAATTGCAGCCTTAAGCAAAGGTTTACGCATCCCATTGTGCTTACTGAACTTGCCAACCAAGGAGAGAATTAAAAGAGAAAATTTCATGAATGATAAAAGTGGAGTCTTATGCTTGACGAACCTATGGTTGGGGGTTAGTCTAAATGTGTATCACATGGAAAACTTTCAAAGCTGCACCAAGAATTCTATATTCAAGTTGATATCATGTTCTTTTAACTGTGGATGCCTGTCATGCCGAAATGAGGTAGAGGAATAGTAAGTCTTGATGAGTAAGTATATATGATTAGAGAGACGCATTGGGCCGCTAACCCAAGCCATGCGATATCATGGTGGAAATTTACTTATAGCTAGAATGGACTCCGCAACATATCCTATAATAAAATAAGAAGCTATGCATATAGTGAATGAAATAAAAAAGGATAATGAGTCCATTCCATTTGTTTGTCTTGCCATTTTTACATGGGCTGGTTTCTATGTCATGGGGCAAGAGGTACCCCAATTGCTGCTCTCTATGATGTCATTAATACTTACAATGATTGTACAAGGCTTATTAGGAATCTAGAGTTGAGTAATCATGGTGCGGGACTTCACTTTTAAGGGGCATGAGGCTTTCAACTTGTAGTTTGTCAAGCATAAGAATCAAAATTAAAAATTAATGCTTTAGCAAAACCGAGAGCAAGGTAGTAAGCACAATGATTTTACTTGTCAACATATGAAAGAATCAGAGATCTCAAAAATCTTGATATGATTCAATCATCAGCGATGCACAAGCCTTTGTTTATGTCTACAATTGAGCAAACTCATTCAAGTATTAACACTTCATGTTATTTCTATTGCAACAAGTATATATGCTTCAACACTGAGTAGATGCACACTTGCTAGTATTTTGCTACTTGTTACAGGAATCATGTCTTGAGTATTTGCTAGTATTAATTGATGATGCATATGCAATGCAAAGTTCTTGCCAAAGTTTTTATCGCTTCTGCACTGCGTTTGAGTTGTTCGAGGACAAACAACGAGCTAAGCTTGGGGGAGTTGATGCACCCAAAATGCATCTACTTTTCCAAGCACTTTGCATCGTATTTCTCTCCGTAGTCCCCCCCATAATTGAATAAATGTGCAGAATCTGACGCTGTTTTTAGCAAAAATCTTCTTTCCGTCTATTTTCGCAGGACTTTTCATAGGGGACGAAAACCACGTAACTTTTTATGGAAAAGAAGGGGAATGAGCACCGGATGGGGCCGGGGGAACACCCGAGGGCTAAAAGGGGGCACCACACACGCCCAGATTCCTTGGCCGCGTGGCGTCACCCCTTTTGGGCCCAGATGGCCCACTCCGGCTAGGTCTTCGACGTACCCCTCCATATATACAAGAAACTGACGGGTTTCGAAGGAGAGGGCTGTTCGCGAAACAGAGCGCCGCCGCCACCACGATCTTCGATTTCGGAGTCAGATTGATCCGGGATTTCACCCCCGGAGGTGGAATTCGAGGGGCTTCGTCACCATCATCATCACCACCATCATCTCCATCGGCCATGAGCTCCATCACCCCCTCCATGTGTGAGTAGTTGCTGTAGGCATGTGAGGTGTGAGGGCTTTTGGATGAGATTGATCATGTAACTGCTACCCGGTATGCGGGATCTAGGGGTTTGTCTTGAGAATTCTTATGTCTTATGTTGATGCACTATTGCTAGGCTTAATGCTTGTTAGTAGGGCCCAAGTGGCATGATTTCAGTACTGAACTTACATTTCTACATCATATATTTGAGTTTGGTATCTATCTGCAATGTGTATTACCTGCTATTATGTTGAACCTGCGAACCCTAAAGTGATAGCTAGGGAAAACAAGGGGGATATGTTCTAGTTTGAGGATTATGTGTGTTCATGGAGTGTTAATGCGTTGGTCCGGGCTATTCGAAAGGGTAGACCTTAATTACCTGTAGTTCCAAATTGGCCCCGGTGAAATGGGTAGGTAGGACAATAGGCTTTGTGCAAATTCTCTTGGTTAGTACGCACAATAATTTACGGAACACACACCTACATAAAACTGAGATAGAGAAAGGCCCCGCTGCTAGCAAAACATTATTACATGATCAATCTTATCCGTGCAACACCCCGCTGTCACCTCATGCCTGCGTTTTAGTCTCTGGTTTACTTTCACTCTTTTCCGGTGAAAACTGGGTAAACACTTGCTCTCCATTTACTTTCTGTTTGTTTACTTTCACTTCATTATTACACTCACCACTCTCGCTGCAAGTTTGTTGATACACAGGTGTGGTTGGGAGTGACATCCCAATTGCTAAAGTCTCACCAGTATTCTTGTGTTCCCACTGAGTCGAACTACAAATTTGGGTAATACTTCCCACCGAAGACTACGATTGATCTCCTGCACTTGGGAGCCATCAATATCTAACATTCCATGCTTACCACAAGGTTTTGTGTTGCAAATATCATCTTGAAATTTAAGCCATAAAAGGAACGATGGACGTAAGCCAGCCAAATGTTAGTCTTTAGTTTCACATAATATAAGCTATGTAATATATTATAGAAAAACTGATCAACAGTATGCATTTATTGTATGTGACATTTTTCTATTTGATTATGTGTTTTATGGATATATTTGATAACTATGTGACAAGTAACACATAGTTTTTATTTGATAATTGGTATATATTACTAATTGGTTAACTATAGATTTAGAAATAACAGAACTGTTGATTATACGTGTTATATTTATATACAACTCTAGCAAATCACCTGCTCCCGTAAAGAAGAATGATTAAATGACAAACAATTCAAGGAATAGAACTTTTTTTTTGCAAAAAGTCCACCAATTTTTTAATAATCATGAAAAACAGTACAAGGAAGCCAAAAATTAATAAAATACAAATACCTCCTTGGACCACCTAGCGGCAACTAAAATCACTCGAGCGAACCGATGGCGCGCCGTTGTCCTTGCCTCCATCACCTGAGCCGGGAAAAGCTTGATTTAATGGAATCACCGGAAGTTGTTATGCGAAGACTCAAATGAAGATAACACTAGAGTAGCAACCATCGCCAATGATGAGAACCATAAATCGAAAGATTCTGGCATGCAACCACACCAACGAACACGAAAACTGACCGCGTCCTAGGAGATGCGAGGAACACACTACTTCGGGCACCCTTCGATGAAGCTAGGCGCACCACCGGAGCAAGGATAGGGAGGATGAGGGTCTTATCTTGACTCCAAGATGTCATACGTATCCTACAATTGGTGTTACATTTATTAAAAACTTCGCGTTGCATAGTTTATTTGTATTTTTGCTACTTTGAAATTATAACCGTTACTTCACGGTAAACATAATGTCACAACAATCGGAACAATGTCATTATCACATAAAATGTGAGTATGTTGCTTCCTACATGGGGCACTAACATGTGTGACAAACATTCCCATGTGGTTAAACGGTATGTCGATGCATAAGTTCTTCAAAAGACAAATGTGCCATGTAAGAGATTGCATTCCGAAGATTGACTAGCGATGTGTAGTCATGTACCAAAAACACTGATATACAAATAATATATTGACTCCCAAATGAACCCCCTATAAAATGGAAACTATTAACCTGTTATTTTCGAGACATACTACAAGAGGTGGTTCCATGAAAGACTCATGTGTTGTCGAAGAAATTTTATCATATTTTCCCAAGTGGAGAAATCTCGAGGAAATTTTCTTCACGTGGGACTATGATATCTATACCTAATAATAAAGGCGTTAAGACTTCCTTGGTTTGGTTTGGTTTGGTAGGTCATTGAAACTACCCTCAAAGTTGACACAAATTACCCACCTTGCCACCGAATAAGTTATACCTATTGGCATCTCAACCTTCCAATCTATATCTATATCTTTACCTTCGTCCGTGTAGTTTCGTTGGTTTCGTCGCTACTCGCTAGGCGGACCGATTGGTTTCTCTCTCGTTGCTTGAACTTCCGCTTGGCCCGAGTACTCACAGGAAAGGAACATAGAGTCCATGTTAGACCTGACTTGCCAGCCCTTAAATTGCATCTATCTATAAATAAAAAACAGGTGGAAACCCACGACAAGCCACGGGCGTAGGCGGACTTCTGAGACAGAGCAGGTTGAGGCGGCACAGGGTGGTTCCGCCCAATACGAGAACCTCGACGAGATCATGTCCTTGCTACCATACGAGCACCGGCCTGATGGGCTTCGAGTGGTTGTGCCCTTGGAAGATATGCGACTGCGACGTATGCGCTGCTTTGAGGAGATTGTCCGGTTCATCCGCCGCAGCGGCGCCCACTGCTGCCGGAGATTGATGCCTAGCCCCTCTATAGCCCGTCGAAGGCCACGCCAGGCTCAACCTCGCAGCCTCTGTCGCGTGGTGCGATGCGGATGAAGATGCTCGTGAGAAAGAGCGCGACGGCTGATCCAGTTAACATGGCATCACGCACGTGTGATGAAGCGCCCGCTCCTGGGCCGGGCTATGTGTACTCTGCTAGACCATGGCCTACGTTGGCGCATGGCCGACGACGGACTCAAGATGCTGTGCGCGGCCGTTCGCCTGAGTACACACATGACTACATGAGGACGCGCGCGTTGGCATGCTCCGGACACATAGCAGAACCCATGCAGGTGGGGCTTTCAACGTCACCTTCTGATAGGGCTGAACGCGACCGTCGGGCTGCCCTGTCCACAAGGCGGCCATGCCACCTGCCACAGAGTCAAGATGTAGATTACATGGATACAACGTGAGAAGAGGTTTATTGATGGAAGAAGATAGAAGTTGGAAGTAGATTGAGTGAATACCGATGCTTCCTCTGCATTCAGTATGCCCCCTCTCTCTCCTGCCAAACCAAAAATACATGGCAGATGTCTCTATTGTGTTTTTTTTCTACAGGCCTAAATTAGCTTTTTCTATAGTACTTTGTAAAACAAACGGTGGTCTCAATAGCTTCATTATTGTATATATACGGATTGTTTTGGTGCATTCTGTTTAACATCAATCCACATATATAGATTGTCACATGTCATATTTTTAACAGGCCGGGTTAATTAGTTATCTGAAGGAGAAGTCTATATGATTTTGCTGTCACGAAACAATGGGAAATGAGGAGATAGGAAAAGCTGGCACGTGCGTCAGGTCTGCAGAACACATTAGACTCTGCCACATCTTTTACTTCACAACTCATTAGACTTTGTTCAACATTGAATTGCACATAGCTGAGTTTTGTGGTTCGCATCGTCCTACAGAGTCACGCTCGATCTAGAATCTGCGTGGAATCGGTCCGGAATCTCCTCTCTTTTAGGTCGAAGTGTCGAACCCCTCGCATAAATACTCCACCTCCCTAGAGCGTCAAAGAGCAGGCAGGAATCCGTCGAACTCCACCTATCAAAAACGATTATTATTTCGAAAAAGCTATCCGCAGGATATGCGGCGGCACAAGCAAGGCATGCACGAGGCCGACGGCCAGGTCCTTCCCAGATGGAGACATGCCGTAGTCCTACGAGGAGGAGGAGGGCTACGAGCGGAAGGGACTGCCCGTCCCTGGCGGCGACGACCAGCATCTCCCTTGACCGTCAAGGTTACTAAGTGGGCTTTCCTCTGATCTCTCTCCGCCGCTGCCCAGCTCATTCGGGTGCAGGGTGCTGCCCGAGTTCAGCGAGAAAGTGATTTCCTGAGACAACGGCTATGACAGTACTGAACGCGCCGGATGATTAACGAGTGCGGTGCGGATGTAGGGTCGTCGGCGGAGCTGCGCAGCACGCTGAAGCTGAAGAGGCACATGCGTAGCTTGTCATGGAATAATCAAACTACGTGCAGTTAAAACTTGCATCGACCGTATTAATGAGATTTCCCATTTATTTATTTCTTTCTCCAAATGTATCATGTGCAGTAGTTTCCCAAGGTGAATATTCTTAGAATAAAATAGTTGCGTGCTTGCCTTTGCTGTTACCTATTGCGGTTTGAACAATGGATGGAAGAAGTTTCACATTAGTATTTGCACCTTCACTTTGAATGCCATTAATGGATGATCCTTGAGACTAATACACCATGTGTCTATGTCCGAATCTTCGCTTTTTTCTCCCCGTTGCAACGCACGGGCATAGTAAAAGATAATGAGGTCACAATGAAGAAGCAACCAAATATATGTGACAATGCCCATGCCAAAGTATGCAATCCGTAAAAGATGGATCTTGTGAAAAGTAAAAGATGGTTCCATAAACGAGGCATTTGGGTCTAAGATAGTTAACATTTTTTTCTCAAGTCATGAAAACTCGAGGTCATTTTCTTCATAGAGGGCTATGATATTAAATGATAAATGGGGTCATGCATAAAGAAGCAACCAAACGTGCAGGATACTTCCCATGTCAAAGTACACAATCCATGAAAGATAGATTTGTGAACTATCAAACTTACATCATTCCGATTTTGTAACTAGAGTCGGTCCAAATCAGATTATGTAGGAGGGGCGGAAACATTTCAAATGTAGACATAATGTGATAAGTAGTCATTATGCAGATATAATGCTTTGATCTGACAGGTAATACCTTGCATAATGCTCTGTGTTGCAGGTATCATCTTGAGACATAAGGAATTCAAGGGCGATGAGCATAAGTCAATTAAACTTCTAGTCTTGGGTTTAGTGATTATGTAACCAGTGGCGGATTCAAAGAATTGTCAAACCTCATAATATGTATTTTTCAGCTCAGTGAATTGGTTCTTGCCATTTCAGCAACGACATGCATCGCTTCACGAGCTCCCCAAAGTGCTTGTAAGCGTCGACTCGAAGCTCGGGCATGTGCTCGGGGTGACCGGACAATATATGTTTCCATGTATGTAACATATTATAGTAAAGATAGAAAAACAATTATGACATATGGTAAGTACATGACTACATATATTGCATTACTTTGCATTAATACTTCACTGTCTTATGATTATATTTCTTATGGATGAAAAACTATATAGAACCCCAAAAATGAAAAGGAAAAATAATTCCAAAAATCAACTTCATGATTCATGAAGTTCTACCTCACTTATCGAGCACACTTGTCATATAGCGAGTCAACATTTCCATTAGCTCAAAATTCGTGGCAGGTGACTTTTGCGTGGCTAGTGACTTCTTGTGGCAACATTGTCATCATGATAGTCCGAGCGTGGCTAGTGACTTCTTGCGGCAATGATACCAAGTGGCAGGTAGGCCGGATAAGATCCTCACTGCCCGCAACACGACAATGTTTTCAAAAACACGAGCACTTAATTATCTCTTGGCAAGCCTACTGAATGGTTGGTTGTATGCATAAATTCTTTAGAAACAAGTGCCAAGCATGAAAAATAATGGTGTTGAATAAAATAGCGAGTTAAGTGAAGTGTTGTATTTGTATACAATGTCGAATATTTCAAAGTTTCTAAAAAGCTTGGAAAAAAAATCCTAGATGTGGACAATATTGTAATTTACCAACGTGTGAATTCTCAACTAGCAATAACTTATATTTTAGGCTGCTTAAAAATAAACTTACATTTGAAAGTAGTGAACAATGCAAAAAATTGTACTCTTATAACTTTGTCAGATTTAGTTGATTTATGTATCCTAGAATATGAACTATTTTGATTTATATCTTCAGAAATTTTTTCAGATTTTTTGAAACTTAATTTTTTTTTCCAATTTTTCAAAATAAAGAGCTCCCTGGGCTCGGTCTCTGTTTATGGCTTATTATAAGATAATAACGACTCTTCCTCACAAAAAAACACACCAAAGGAAAAAAAAAAGCAGCTCAAAAGACAAAAAAGAAAAAAGTCATGGAACTAGCGTGTCCATAGCAATTGTCGCACGAGCGCGTGTCAAAGAGTCAAACCAAACATGGCTTCGTGAATCGTGAGTGCAAACTTTTTGGTAGTTAATAGTAGGAGTATTTGTTTACTCCCGTGCAGACCACAAAGCCAGCTTCCCTCGCACCGCAGCATAGTCCTCCTCCTAGAATCGCAGTGCACGTGTACACAGCGTTTCTATTTCTCCGGCGAATGGGCTGCGACGAGCCGACGACGTAGTTTTTTTTGTTTCTTTTGAAAATTATGTCAATTTTCTTTGAGATAAATACACCAGGGCTAGTCCCAGTTCTTATAAACTGGGGCCAGTGGTCCTAAAAGTTTCTACTAGGCGCAAATTGGTCCCAAATAGCTCTGGTGTTGACATGTGGCATAATACTTTTGCGGAAACATCCCTATTAATTTTTCGTATAGCGCAGACAACTTTAAGTCTGCTGTCAAGCGTGGGTTACGCATGTCAGTCAAAGACCGAAGAACGCAAAATTGTTGCTCGCTCTGGGGATCGATCCCACAACCTATCGTTCGATAAGAGCAAGTTCAATAGTAGAGCTAGCAGCTGGGTATAAGAAATTGCCACGTCACCTATAGCCAACTATAGAGCCAACATGTACAATAGTGAGCTATAAAAATGAGTTAATTTATTGATACATGGCCCACCTCTCACTCTCACAAGGTGCCTAGGAGCATGTGCTACAGCTAGCTCTTGCATGAGAGCCCACTCCCCTTCTCTCTCCTCTTCTCTCTCTTCCATGTCACCACAAAAATATTATTCTAATCCTTATAGCCCGCTTACATAAGCTTATTGTACTTGCTCTAAGGGACAGTGCAGCCATTGCGCAGCGTTTCTATTTCTCTGGCGAATGGGCTGCGACGAGCCGCCGACGTAGTTTTTTTTTTCTTTTGAAAATTATGTCAATTTTCTTTGAGATAAATACACCAGGGTCCCAAAAGTTGTATAGGACGTGCAAACTAGTCCCAGTTCTTATAAACTGGGGCCAGAGGGTCCTAAAAGTTGCTACTATGTGCAAATTGGTCCCAGATAGCTCTGGTGTTGACATGTGGTATAATACTTTTGCGGAAACATCCCTATTAATTTTTTGTATAGCGCAGACAACTTTAAGTCCGCTGTCAAGCGTGGGTCCCACATGTCAGTCAAAGACCAAAGAACGCAAAATTGTTGCTCGCGCTAGGGATCGATCCCACAACCTATCGTTCGATAAGGGACAGTGCAGGCACTTCAGCTCTTAAGCATATGTGTCAAACAAGTAGACTAACTCTTCTATACTGATATAAACAAATAGAAAATGACAAATTATTGATCACACGACCTCAAAGCAACTCGAGCATATGAAGGCATGTGGTAACCGATAATCCATAAATGCTTTTTGTTGAAAGATACATTGACGGAATTTTACATATATATCGTCCATCATGTTGTTACCACAAATAACTTGAGTTATTTTAAATGCAGCGAGTATAATTCTACATATAAAATCATAACTTTATTATTCCGCATAACTGTTTTCTTGGCTTTTATTTTAAAAGGAACAAGTTGAACGCATGTACACGCATATGTGTGCTCACTTACCGTTAATATAAAATATGAAAAGTTATAAAGTTTGAAGGTCATATCAGTATTCACAAATATTTTAGAAAGTAAAAAGTAAATTTGATATTGATATAACCATGTTATGATGATCATATTAATAAATATATAAATTTTGCACTTAAATTTTATATCACTTTATTTGTTTTAATCAGTATGAAATACATCACTCTCTTGATTTGACACGCTTCATTGTCAGAGCATCCCCGCTCTAGGGTAAAGAGGTTGCAGGTTCGAGCCCCATCGACTGCAGTAATTTGCATTTTCCCATCCCGACTGACATGCGGGGCTCATCTCTATTTGAGCTGTCTACTTGTTTATATAAATATAAAATACGTCAGTCTCATGACGTGACACAAGTTCTTATGAGCTGCAGTTGCTGCGTGTGCTTGTTTGTGCGAGCGTGGTTGCGGGATCGATCGCCAGCTCAAGCAATTGTTTTTTGCATTTTTCCGTTTTGACTGACATGCAGGGCCCACGCTTGACAGCAGACACAAAATTGTCTGCGCTATACAAATAATTAAAGGGGTGTTTCCGCAAAAATATTATGCCACATGCCAGCACTAGAGCTATTTGGGACTAATTTGCACCTAGTAGCAACTTTTAGGACCACCTGATCCCAGTTTATTAGAACTGGGACCAGATTGCACGTCAATACAACTTTTGGGACCCGTGGTGTATTTATCTCATTTTCTTTTCTTTTTAAGCGGATAGTGAATTGACACAGATGGCAAAGGGCGCCGTTGGGTCGGCACATTCAGTCTTCCTCCTTTTCTAGTACCAAAGAAAGAAAAAAAATAAACAGAAAAGGAACACACAAAAAAAAGAAAAAGAAAACAAAAAAGTTCGAACAAAAAAATTGAACAAAAAATTAAACAAAAAACTGAAAAAAGGAACACAGAAAAACGACTTTTTCTCCCCTAGATGGGCTGGCCCACTAATGTCACCCTTAAGGCGGCGCGGCGAAATTTTGCCGCGAGCGGGCGGCAAATAGGAAATGTTGATGGCAAATGAGTGCGCTTGAGAAATGCTGATGGCCCACTAAGTTCAGCCCGCTGCGTCTGGGGCGTTTCTCGTTGGACCCGGGTGCCGTGTCGGTCAGGATGCTAGGGCTTGTCCGGCTGGCCCAGCTGCTAGACCTTGTCCTTTCCGTCCAACACTTTTTTTCACCTAATAACCGGTTGCTGTGTAGCACGTGCACTCGGAAAAAAATGCCATGCTTGGTGTCGGCGTGACCTTGGTGTGGTGTGGCGATATTGCTATGGGTATCTATACTTGGCACGCGATGTAGTATATGATATCGAAACTTCCATAAATGCATCGTTAATTTTGGTTAATTGTTGCTTGAATATGAACTTATCAGCTCTAACTTGTTTGGGCTTTTCTGAAACCCTCTCAGTATTTTTGTTTGAGGGTGAACCTCAATCCCTTTTTGTTTGTTGTTATTTCGAAAGTATTAAAGAAAGCATGTGTGTGTATTTTTTTTTGGATCGAGTGGGACCTCAAGAGAGATCGACAACCCGAGAGTGTATGACTCTTTAGGGGGTCGCATGCCATCGGGCATGTACGATAGGTGACGTTTAGGGATGTAGACGGATCGGATCGGATAATACTCTCTCCATATTGAGCGAATCAGACAATGATCGGATACGGATTCGGATGTGGATAATATCGGACTACGGACTCGGACGAAAAGCGGGTAAAACTTATCGTATAATTACGTACAAAGAGACGTAACGTCACTATGCAAAAATAACACTAGAGAGCACCCCAAGCGTTTAAAATTACACCAAAACAAATATAGTAATTAAATAGTATTTAAAAGTGTCACAAAATGGTTGATGATTTGCAATATGAATTTGCATCTAGAAACTAGTAACTTTTGTAGAGATAAATAATAGCTCACCTCTTGAGGGGTTTTCGTCGGAAGCAATTTGTGCATTGCGTCAAGATGGTTGATGATTTGCAATATGAATTTGCATCTAGAAACTAGTAACTTTTGTAGAGATAAATAATAGCTCACCTCTTGAGGGGTTTTCGTCGGAAGCAATTTGTGCATTGCGTCAAGATGGTTGATGATTTGCAATATGAACTTGCATCTAGAAACTAGTAACTTTTGTAGAGATAAATAATAGCTCACCTCTTGAGGGGTTTTCGTCGGAAGCAATTTGTGCATTGCGTCAAGATGTTGAATGTAGGTCATACGAAGCTACGAGCGGGTGATTTGGTCTATGGTTCAATGGATTAAATGTATATTTAGAATGATAGTGATATGTTAATCGGATTATCCTAATTGGTAAGGACGATAATCCGCGATAAAGTGCGGATAATCCGTATCCGTCAGATAATAGCAATACCATATCTGCTACCATATCCGTCGGATATCCGCTTGACCAAAATCCATATCCTTGTCTGTATCCGGCGGATTTCTTATATTACGTTCCATATTCTTAAAAACGGATTCAGATGCAGATTCGGGGACGAAAATTATCCATGCCATTTACATACCTAGTGACGTTAGTCTTCTCTTAGAGTCGCCACGTTGGATTTTTTTTCTTAGTTCGGGGAGAGAATGAATAGAGAGAAGATTGTATTCGCTTAGCTAAGAGATGATCTCTTAGAAATCAAGAGCAGTGTATTTTCTTCATTGTACCATATGCCTTCCCTTATCAACGCAATTTCACATTAAAATTTAATTAATTCTTATAAATTGCTACAGATGATAATAAGAGATGATGGATTGCATGACTTGTATGTATTTCCTTTTCCAAATGACATGGCAGGCTAAGTGAAAACTCGTCTTCTCGACCATTCTACATGCCCTTAGCTGCACATGCTAACACCGGCCAGCAAAGTCCATTCATTCCTCCGGGGAAGACGGTGGTAAAGCTTGCCCTGCAGGCTGGGCCAATTTATGTCCGGGCTTCTTCATATATTTTTTATTTGGGGGCATCCGGACAGCCTATGCATGCCAAATTGTCGGTTGCCTCCAGCAGCAGCCGTCAACGGAGTGCCCGCTATCCATTCTTGTCCTTTTTATTTTACTATTTGGTTATTTTTGCCGCTTCGGCCATTGTTTTGCTACCAAACACATTCAAAAAAAAAATGTTTGAGTCTTGGCTAAATCTATCAAGTTGGGCACGAGTTGGAGTAAACCCGTAACCAAGTTTTAGATTCCTATAATCAGATCCGGGTCTTCAGTAAAACGGGTCCACATGTTGTCTTTGAACTCTATTTGGGACGATCTTCATAGAGTAAATAGTTTAGCATATAATTTAAGTTTACTTAAGTAACCACACCTGTTAGATAATTAGGCAATAAATCCATGGTTAATTGCAAAATATTAAGCACGGGGATTGATGGGGGGATAATAACCCGGTAGGCCAACTCCAAGGCGTAACCCGGCCCAAGGAACACGGTGCGCAAGCTGGTTAAGAGTAATGAAGCTTCTGGAAGGCCCAAAGTTTGTAGGCTTCGTGACCCGGATTGTGGGTTACGGTAAGGAAAGTTAGGATTTGTAAGCGGTGTCCGGGTAGGATTCAAGCTGCGCCTTGGAGAATAGGGCCAAGGGGGTACGGGTGCTTTATAAACCGATCCCTAGGTCTAGTTTAAACAGAGATCTAAGAACCCTAGCAATATCGCCTGATATCGAGCATCTAGTGTAATCCCAGAATTGAGTTATTGTATCGAGATCGGAGACTCGGCGACCCTGATTGCCGGCTACCAGATCGAGTTGCATCATGTTTCCCTCTGAGCTAAACCCTCTCCCAAACGCCTGTGTCGTCTTGCCCCAAGATCAGTTACCCCCGGTAACATCTGCCGTGATTATCCCACGACAGTTGGCGCCCACCGTGGGGCCTGCGTCCAAAGGTGTTTACATCACGGGAGAAGCTCGGAAGAACATGGAAAATCTTGTCGTGGGCGAGATCTACATCGACCGCGAAGGAGAAAAGGTGGTGGACGATTCCGGCTGGGGGCCAGAGTCGGATCACCTCGAGTCCGGATCTATGGTGACGATCGGCCGGATCAACATCTTCATCGGTATGGTACGTACGCCTGATTTAAAGGGACAATATCATGTGCATACTACAGGAACTTCTAGCAGGATCAAAGAGACATCAAAGCAAGCGGTAAACTCGGTTTCCTCGGCTGCGCCGGGATACCTCAGATGGGCGGAACAAGAGGTAACGTGGAGCAGAAGAGATCACCCGGAAAGAGTAGAGCGTCCAGGAGTCTTGGCATTGGTGGTTGCTCCACAGGTTAATGGTTATGAACTGAAAAGGGTCCTGATGGACGGTGGAAGTAGCATCAACATCCTTTATTGGGAAACCTTCTTACGCATGAGTCTCAAGGAGTCCCAGTTACAGAAAAGTTCGACAATCTTTCATGGGATCGTGCCAGGTCACTCGGCGAGCCCCGAGGGAAAGATCACCTTGGAGGTTGCTTTCGGAGAATCGACGCATAATTATCGAGTTGAGTGGCTCACGTTCGAGGTGGTCAAATTGCGCAGTCCTTATCACGCGCTGTTTGGAAGACTGGCTTATGCCAAATTCATGGCTAGGCCGTGCTATGTGTATTTGCAGTTAAAGATCCCGGGTCCTAAACGGACCATCACCATACATGGGAACCGGGATATAGCGGCTGAGTGTGATGAAGGAGATTCGGTTATGGCCGAGCAAGCATGCAGAAAGGAAGAACTCGAATATTACCGGTCTCAAGTAAATCCGGATGATAGAACAGCCTTGAAAAAGCCGAATACTGAGGATGAGAGAGCAAAATTCAAGGCAGCACAAGACACCAAGAAGATAGATTTTGTCGAAGGTGATTCCACTAAGCAGTTTACCATAGGGTCTAATTTGGGAAAAGAGCAGGAGAAGGCACTTGTGGAGTTTATTCGTTCAAATGCAGACGTGTTCGCCTGGACACCTAGCGACATGCCGGGTATCCCTACAGAGCTGGCCGAGCACAGTTTACATGTGGATCCCAAGTCCAGGCCCGTGAAGCAGGGTTTGAGGAAAATGAATGAGGAAAGAAGGAAGGCTATAGGTGAAGAGATCGCTCGGCTATTGGCAGCCGGCTTTATCATGGAAGTATTTCACCCGGATTGGTTGGCAAACCCGGTTCTAGTGATGAAAAAGACCAATGAGTGGAGGATGTGCATTTATTTTACGAGTCTCAACAAACATTGCCCAAAGGATCCGTTCGCGCTACCAAGGATAGATCAGATTATAGACGCAGTAGCTGGAAGCGATCTATTATGCTTCCTGGACGCATATTCCGGGTATCATCAGATTAAGCTCAAGAGGGAGGATTGGGAGAAAACATCATTCATAACCCCTTTTGGGGCCTTCTGTTATAAAACTATGACGTTTGGATTGAAGAACAACGCCGGTGCAACTTACCAACGGTGTATTCAAAAGTGCTTCGAGGACCAAATTGGACGCAACGTCCATGCCTGGATGATGTGGTCATCAAGACCAGGAAGGCGGAGACATTTATCGATGATTTAAAGGAGACATTCAAAAATTTGAGGAGATATCAGATGAAGCTTAACCCGACAAAGTGCGTGTTTGGAGTTCCAGCCGGGAAACTACTCGGCTTTATCGTTTTCGAGAGAGGGATCGAGGCAAACCCAGACAAAATCAAGGCCATCCAGAGTCTGAAAAAGCCGGAAAATTTGAAACATGTTCAAAAGCTCACAGGCTGCGTAGCAGCCTTGAGCCGATTCATATCCAGGCTCGGAGAAAAAGCAATACCCTTGTACCGGCTCTTGAGGAAGTCAGATAAATTCGTATGGGATCAAGAGGCGGATGAGGCGTTTGAAGCACTAAAGAAGCAGTTATCTGAAGCACCAGTACTAGCGGCTCCGGGTCCTAAAGAGCCTATGTTGCTATACGTGGCAGCTGGCCCCCGAGCCGTCAGCGCAGTAGTTGTTGTGGAACGCAAAGAGGATGGGAAGGGTTACCCGGTTCAGAGACCGGTTTATTACGTCAGCGAGGTATTATCAGAAGCAAAGCAGCGCTATCCGCATTGGCAAAAGTTGGTGTTCGGGGTCTTTATGGCTAGCCGGAAGTTGAAGCCGTATTTCCAAGAACACCCCATAACAGTGGTTAGTTCAATACCAATGTCGGATATCATCAGAAACTCGGACGCGACGGGAAGAATAGCCAAGTGGGCAATAGAGATGGGGGATTATCACATCAACTACGAACCCAGGTCAGCAATCAAATCCCAAGCTTTAATTGATTTCGTTAACGACTGGACACATACAGGCATGACTACGACGGTTCCAAATTCCGAATCATGGATCATGCACTTCGATGGATCTAAGCAATACGAGGGATCAGGAGCTGGGGTGGTGCTAACGTCACCCAAAGGAGATAAATTGAGTTACGTACTACAAATTCACTTTGACTGTTCCAACAACGTGGCCGAATATGAGGCCCTATTGCACGGCTTAAGGGCAGCCAAGGAGATGAACGTCAAGAGGATACGGTGTTTCGGAGATTCGGACCTTGTGGTACAGCAGGTGTCAGGAACTTGGGATAGAAAGGACGCAACTATGGCAGCATACCGCAGGGAAGTTGATAGGGTTGCAGGATGTTTTTCCGGGTATGAGGTGGAGCATATAGACAGAAGAAAGAATGAGGCAGCCGACGCACTCGCTAGACTCGGCTCGCGCAGAGAGCCGGTTCCACCCAACGTTTTCCTGGATGAATTATGGCGACCATCAGTTAAAACCGAGTCAGAGAAGGAATTGGCAAATCAAGACCCGGATTCAGGACTTGTGGCCACTGTACGTACTATTCCCGAATGGACAGAACCGTTTTTGGCCTACCTATCGCGAGGCGAGTTACCACGGCAGGAGATATTAGCAAGGCAAATTTTGAGGCGAGCAAAGGGATATTCTATCATCAATGGGGAATTATATAAGAGAAGCGCAGCAGGGGTCTTTTTGCACTGCGTAGCGCCAGAAGAAGGCCGACAGATTCTTAAGGAAATCCACGAAGGCGACTGTGGACATCACGCGTCCACAAGATCTCTTGTGGCTAAAGCTTATCGACACGGATTTTTCTGGCTCACGGCTCTAGCAGATGCGGAACGATTGGTAGCAAGGTGTGACGGATGTCAAAGGTACGCTCGCCAAACCCATGTGCCGGCTATGGAGTTACGGACCATCCCGTTAACTTGGCCGTTCGCTGTCTGGGGTATGGACATGGTTGGCCCCTTTCATATGTCACCATGCAAGAAGACACATCTTTTGGTGGCCATTGATAAGTTTACCAAGTGGGTTGAGGTTATGCCAGTTACTAATTGCGAATCAGCCACAACAGTCAAGTTCCTGAAAAGGATTATCTACAGGTTCGGGTATCCCCACAGCATAATTACTGACAATGGAACCAACATGTCCCTTGGAGAGATGGAGAAGTTCTGTGGCAACAATGGAATCCGGCTTGATGTTGCATCAGTGGCTCATCCGCAGGCCAATGGACAAGTGGGGAGGGCAAACCAAGAATTGCTTCGCGGATTAAAGCCACGATTACGAGTCCCCTGTATCAGGGCAGCTGGTGCATGGGTCGAAGAACTTCCTTCTGTGGTTTGGGGTATCAATACCACGCCTAACAGATCTACTCAGATGACACCCTTCTTCATGGTCTATGGCGCGGAGGCAGTACTACCGAGTGATATTATTCATGATTCACCACGAGTATCAGCATACGTCGAAGTGGAGAATGAAAAAACCCGGCAAGATGCTGTGGATATGTTAGAAGAGCAAAGGGAACAAGCCCTGGAAAGATCAGCCATATATCAGCAGGATTTACGAAGGTATCATAGCCGGCACGTGAAAACCCGGGTCTTCCAGGAAGGAGACCTGGTTCTGCGCCTGGTACAGTCGAACGAAGGAAAGCACAAGTTATCACCACCCTGGGAAGGACCGTTTATCATAAGCCGGAATTTGCATAATGGGTCATATTACTTGATAGATGCAAGGGAAGAGTCGACCACAGTTAATGACACCGCTCACACCACTTCATCTATGCAAGAAAGAGACAGACCGTGGAACGTGGCTCAGCTACGTCCATATTATACTTAGCAAAAATTGTGTTGGCATATGGAATTGAACGATGTAACAGGCAGCAGGTTTTCAGACGTACTCTTTTCCTATCCAGGGTACCCTTGGGGACTGGACGGGTTTTTAATGAGGCGGCTTGCTGACCTAGATTTTTCATATCAAGTAAAGAGGTGATTATCAAGAAAAGAGATGGTTATTATCCGGTTCTGTACTCTCAGTATGATGCGTATATCTAGGTCTTGGGGGCTGGTCGCTTGAATAGCACAGTTACGAACTCAAAGACCCGGCCATGATGCCTATGAGTTATAAGGGCCGATTACTTGCAAACGAGTACGGCTACAATCTTATAACCGGACAAAGAAGTCCAAATTCCTTGGCTATTCTTACTTAAGCTCGATGTGACTCGCACTAAAGTGGCATGATTTGTTCGCTTACGATTACAGTCAGTCATGAAACCCGACGGGGCTTGACTGGCCACGTTTTCGTATAGATGTAACAACATGGTATCCACGCGAAAGCCGGCTTACAGTACAAGATAGTCAAAAGGGTCATCTAAACCACAAGTTATGCAGAGTACAAGGCTAAACAGCTGGAAACTCAACGATTATTAAGCATAACTTCAAATCCTATGTGAAACGACTCAGGGATCTTTGTGAATTTAGCAGTAGGCAATTCGTTCTCCTTTCAAGATCAAGTGTCCTAGACTTGGAGATCCGGGTCCGGGTGACTTGAAATCTTGAAAAGAGAAAAAATTGCTTACTTGTAGAATTCCAAAAACCCAAATATCCGAGTCTTGGGGACTTGGGGACTTAGAAGCAAATCCGCTTGTCAACACCCATGAGACCCGGAAATCGAGTTTCACAAATGGAACAATAAAGAAAGCCGGATATCGAGAACAGACGAGCTCAATAATGGATAAATTTAAAAAGGCCGGAAGAGGCATAGAGTATATCAAGACCTTAGCGTGCATTACAAAATCCCGGTGAAAAGATATCAAAGGTGCACAGGCGCACCACCCAAAATATAACTGTTTAAACAGCACGTTGGCCAACCGATGCATAAGAAGAGGCATTAGAGATCAGATGTCACTCGGCGTTCATCTTGGCCTTGCCCTTGCCATCATTGGTGGTAGCAGCAGCGCCCGGATCAGCGGTACCAGCCCGTGCAGGAGGTGGAACGACTGGTGTTGAGGTAGCGGGGGCAGAGCCGGCTTCAGCTTGCTTCTTGGCAGCCTCCGCCCTCAACGCAGCAGCTTCCTCCTTCCACCGAGCCAGCATATCATATGGCTCGGGAAGATCTGACTTAATCGCTTCACCAGCAGCATCATATGCTGGAACAAGGATATTAACATCCAGGTCGTCAGCGATCACGCTAGCCGGGTAACGGACCTCCTTTTTGACGGCCTAAAAATCCTTCACCGAGAACTTGGACCCATCAAGCTTGAACTCTGGGAAGCCGCCCATAAGCTTCACTAGCTCGAGCTTGGGGAAATAAGCCTTGGCAAGTGCAAGCCCCCGGGTCACTCCAACCCGGCAAGACGAGCGTTTCCAGTGCCAAATCCACTCAGGAATAGTGGAGAAGGCATCCAGCATCCTCTTCCGATCAACATGTCCTTTACCCGGCCACCGTAATTCCTGAAGGATCCATTTGGTTCCGGCACATAGCTGCCGGATAACGCTCTTCATAGTTTTCAGCTTGACAATGTCATCCTCTTCCGGCATGGCTTCGTCCGGGCCTGAAAAAATGAAAACATAAGTCGGGAAAACTCTTGCTATCTATCAAAAGGATAAACCCGGAGGAGGAAACGTACCAAGTAAAGCACGATATGTGTCAGATATTTGGACAGAAAGGCTTGTTAGATCATCTTCTGCTTTGTGAGCCCTTTTCCTATATTTCCTCATTATCAGCCTATTCCTCCTGGCCTCAGCCTCGGCTGCTTCACGCAAAGCTACCTCCTTTTCAATGAGCTTGGTGGCGTCTGCCAATTTCTCCTCAGATTGAGTCACGAAAGACTGCATGGATGCAAACAAGGATTAGTCGGGTAAAGGGGCAAGTTATCAGTCGCTTGTATAATAAAGTCGCAAGCAAATTATGAATCAATTCACTCGGAACTTGGGGACTGGATAAGGGCACAAGCAACATCAGTCGGATTTACCTCGTGTTTGGCTATTAAAGCCCCCAAGATGTTTTCTTCATTAGCCCTTAAAGTGCGTAGGTTTTCCAGCATCTGGGCAAACGTCAGTTCCTCGGGTCGAGTACCGGAAGAGCCGGCAGCCTGGTCGCCTGGTGGGGGAGCTCTCCCCGCCCTTGGGGTCGAGACCCGGACAGTTTGAGTACCCGGGTTGGGAGAACCCATCCTTGTATCCAGAACCTCGATCTCCTCGTCCACTGGTTCCGATGAGGAAGGAGATCCGACGGCTCGGGGAAGCGGATTGTTCAGAGGGCCTTGTCCCTGGTTATTCGCCGTATCACCACCAGTCGCGGCGTCTACGTTCTCAGTCGGCTTCTCTGCCCGATGGTTATCCGTCTCTACATTTTCCGGGTCACTGACGGTGACTTGAGTGCTGAAAGAAAGATGAGAAAAGGCAGTTATTAGTGGTGACGGTGGCTTGAGTGAAAACTTGTCAGACGTCAAAGGAAATCATATAGCAAAAACTTACCCGACATTCACGGTGTAGTCCGGCGGGAGCTCGCCGCTGGAAGCAGATGAGGTCGTCACAGGGACCACTAACGGAACCCGGAATTGCCCGGCACGTGGATGGTTAGGAGAAGGGTGGCGTTGAGGAGAGTCGGAAGGACGGGACGAAGGAGCACTGGCACGATGGATCGAGGGGGTAGAGATGCCCGGGTTAAGGGGATCTTCACCCGGGGAGCTCCGAGTTACTCTGCGCTTGGCTGGGAGAGAATCCTTCAAGCACGACGAATTTGATAATTGATGGTTAAGTCGTCGCATGGCGTCAAAGGAGTAAGGTTCAGAGGATAACGAGGAAAAAGGAACCTTGGACACTGCCCCTCTGGCCTTCCTCTTGGCTCCAACTGTTGCTTCTTGATCAGACTCGGTTGCCTCCGGGTCATCCTCGTTGATCTCACCTTCGTCCTCCAGCCCTGCGAACCGGGTGTGTGTTCGTGAAAAAAAAGGTAAACGGGAGGAAAATGATACGAGTAAAGATTATACAAGTTCTGTGCAAATACCTTCACTATCATCAGCCGGCTCGTCCTCTTCTTCCGGGTCTCTGGAAGGGGGGGAGGGTTCAACTCTCCAGAAAGGGTCATCAGCCTAAGACAAAAGAATGAGACTAAGGGTTAGAAGCTGTATCAAGTCAAAAGGTTGAAATAAGTTATGAATATCGGATATTACCGCTGGAGCCGGGTTTTCCCGAGTAAAGGGGGGTAACCCGGTGATGCCCTTTATCACCTCTAGCTTCTCTGTCAAGAAGCCCTTGATGGTCTTGTTGGTATCGCCGGTCGCGAAGCTCTTGGTGGAGTATCGGAGTGCATCTGTGGTGTGCCCCGAATACTCGCACATCAATTTGGTGCGGATGGAGTTGGGTTGGATCCGAAAATCAACCCATGTTTTTACTAAATTTAGCCCGAGGAGGCCTTGGGCTGAGAGGATGGCTATCTTGGCTAATGAGGGAAGGATCGCCTCCCTGTCTGAGTCTGGTGCAAAGGCATTGAAAGACTCGGAAGGTTCGAGGAGGTTTTCCGAGTAACTCGGCAGTTTCTTTTCGCCGTCTGGGGAGGTATCGTGGCAATAAAAGAAAGACAGCTGCCAATGTTTGACGTGGGAGTTTAAATTGAGGGTTGGCATCGGTGAATTCTTGCGGCGTTGGATGGATACCCCGCCGCAAGTAAGAAGTGCTCCGTCACCACTTTCGCGGCATGGCTTACATTGGAATAGTTCGATGAAGAGAGTCAAACTTGGCGGTATGCACAAGTATGACTCGGATAGAACAATGAAGTGGGTAATATTCAACATAGAGTTAGGCCCTATGACGAATACCCGGAGGCCATAATGACTTAAGACCTCCCTGAAGAAAGGGTGACCCGGAGGACGGAATCCCCGGGTCACGTGCTCTACGAAGCAGATTACCTCGTTATCGGCGGGTGTGGGCCGGGTCTCGTTGCCTGGCGCCCTCCAGTGAATGTCCTTCTGAGAAGGGAGAATTCCTAATTCGGCTAGCTCGTCCAACTTGGCCTTCGTAGCTGTGGAACGCCCCCAGTTGGCGGATATGGTTTGGGTAGCCCTTGCCTGAGTCGGCTGTTTTCCTTGCCGTTTGGGAGCCATGGGATCAACCTGCAAAGCACAAGAAAAATAGGCATAGGAAATAAGACCCGGAAGTGTTGGATTATCCGAGTACAAGGTATCAAGAAAGTATGAAGCTAAGAATTATCCGGGTATCATGCTATGAGGTGGAGATTACAAGGTATCCGGGTGTTAAGTACCATTGTGGAAATTATGGGTCACTTACGTATGGAAAAGCATTTGGGGAAGATGGATGGTTGCCCATGTGTCTACTGCAAGCAAGATAGCTGGAAAAGGAGGATTTTCCGGGTGTTAATGCAATAAGCGGAAAATCGAGGAGGAATGGATCTAGATGGAAAAGTTTGCGCGCGATTTTACGGGAGATTTGGTGATTAGTAATGGTAGGAGGATGAGTTGTAACTATCTAGCCGGTGGTTAAGGGAGTTGGCGAGCATCGAATCGATCTAATTTGATGCAATCGGAAGAACGACTCACGGGTTGACCTAGATCCAATCATGGATGGATTGAAAAATTGCGGGGCTAAATTAAATGAGTGCAAGGGGCTCACTGGAGAGATTGGAGTTTAGCGTGACGGCGGTGAACGGCGTGGCTCGAATGCCCCCTTCGCGGCTCTTGGCGCGTGGAATGAAGGTGCGGCAGTGAAGCTTGACGGCGGCGCGAGATGGCTCGAGGGCGAGCGCGGCCGGCGGCGGCCTAGCTTCGATGGCGAGCACGAGCTTTTTGCGGTGGTGCTGCGAGGGTGTAAGGAGCAAGGAAGGAAAGGAGAAGCTGAGGCGTAGTGATGGGTTTAGGGTTACCCTCTGAGTGCTATTTATTAGGTGAGGGTGAGTCTATCTCAACGGCCAGAAGCCGGAAATCGTGGGGTGATGGTTATCCACGTGGATTCTACGAGATATGCGCCAAGTATTGAGCAAAGCATCTGGACAAGAGAGAGAAGGAGATCCGCCCCGTGATATCAGGATCGGTTACCGAGTATGGGATCTTGGCATTTTTATTAGGGTTTGGACCTGGAAAATTAAACCAAAGTGTTTGGGGGAAAACCCGGGTTACTATATGGCCACCATGGAGTCGGGCCTAGCCATCTATCAAAGCATCTTAACCCGGCCTCCATATGCCTGTGTGTTTGATATCTTTGCAGGGAATAGCGAGCGCTTCAAGGAGGATCCGTGAAGCCCAAGCTATTCTGGGGACTACTGATGGGGGGATAATAACCCGGTAGGCCAACTCCAAGGCGTAACCCGGCCCAAGGAACACGGTGCGCAAGCTGGTTAAGAGTAATGAAGCTTCTGGAAGGCCCAAAGTTTGTAGGCTTCGTGACCCGGATTGTGGGTTACGGTAAGGAAAGTTAGGGTTTGTAAGCGGTGTCCGGGTAGGATTCAAGCCGCGCCTTGGAGAATAGGGCCAAGGGGGTACGGGTGCTTTATAAACCGATCCCTAGGTCTAGTTTAAACAGAGATCTAAGAACCCTAGCAATATCGCCTGATATCGAGCATCTAGTGTAATCCCAGAATTGAGTTATTGTATCGAGATTGGAGACTCGGCGACCCTGATTGCCGGCTACCAGATCGAGTTGCATCATGTTTCCCTCTGAGCTAAACCCTCTCCCAAACGCCTGTGTCGTCTTGCCCCAAGATCAGTTACCCCCGGTAATATCTGCCGTGATTATCCCACGACAGGGATAACATCTAGTAACATGTTAAACACCAACATACTAGATGAGCTAATTAACATGAACAGCAACAACACTATATCTCAAACATGGGATAACCTACAAAGACGCACTCATCCGATTTTGGTTTGTAAACAATTTACATGTGCCTATCGTACCAAATTTAAGAAAATACAATTTGGTTTCTTCCAATGCTATAACTCATATGGCGTCATTTGAAAGGATTATAATAGCGCTCTATTCAATGTAAAAGAGATAATTCCTAACACATAATCCACAAAATTATAACGACAATTTTATTTATTCCATTACTGATCTAATCATGTTTAACAAGGCTAGATTACGTCTCTCGGACACTCCATCATTTTATGGTGTTCCAGAATGTGTAGTTAGTAGAACAGTTCTACAAATCACTGAAGTTCTCTGAACTTCGTAAGTCAAAACTTTCTCCTTTATAATCCAACCATAAATACTTGATTCTTCATGTTATGATGTTTTCACACCCCATTTTAAAACTATTTAAACAATTTAGTTATTTCATACTTCTTTCTCATCAACTAGATATACACATATATTATTAATGATAATATATGAAGTCGAAGAATCCACTGTGCACGGCTAAACATAATGGAATACATATATCATCATATATGATTTCCAACAAGTTATCCATACGTTAAATATTAGCCTATGAACAGATTTTTGGTCCTTTTTGACAAGTCTCGCAAGCGTCAAATAATTCAAAATTAAATAACTCCAAGAGTCCGTGTCGAATCTGCATCTCAACAAGTCTCTCGGGTGAACCCATAGGGTTTCGATTAGGAGAACATTTGGGTGCTGGTGACAATCGTCGGCTAAATGGGGGGCATGATTTACCCAGGTTCGGGCCCTCGTAGAGGTAAAACAATTACTCATTCCTCTGTCGATCTGTATTCACGAGTAGACCGGTTACAATGGGGGGGTTGCTCAAGTCGAGAGTATGATCTCGATCTCAAGGCTTGGTGCTGCGGTATTGCTTGTCCCCTCCTGGTGGTTCTCCTAGCCTTATATAGGTGGCCAGGTCTCAAACCGTACCCGGGGAGGACTCGAACTCTAACCTAAAGTCGGTTACAATTTTCCTAACTTGGCCCGCAAGGCTTTGCGGGTGGGCTCCAACTGAGCCTTCTAGAATAGTATACGGTATCTCCTCTTGGGCTTAAGTCCTGGGCCTTGGACCGGGTATCCTTACTCGACAGGTCCAGGGTCCATCCCTTCGTCAGTAGCCCCCGAGCGTTTGCTCGACTGGGATTTCCCTGTCGGGTAGACGCTCAAAGTTTCGTCTTGATTTCCTTCGGATGAACGTTTCGATCGTTTTCCGATTGGAGGGCATACACCCCATGTGATGAGTTTTTTATGCCTGAGTATCGAGCGATGAAAGTGTCTGTGTTTTTTGGCTCTTTTCGTAGAAGGATATGGCTCAGTTGCTTGGCTCTCCCGAAAGCTCAGGGCCAATTAATTGCATCTAGGGAAAAAATAGTTCTGGCCTACACGGATTCGAGACCTCCGACTCGAATCCGATGAGGTGATCATTGCGACTGGGCCGTAGAGGTCTTATCGAGTCGAATTTAACCTATAGGGGTACCCGGCGCGTCCACAAGGATTTTTCTTCGTGTTGTTGACACAAAAACTTACCGGAGGACGCAACTTGAGTGAGATTCCAGGCCCTCAAGATAGATCTCTTTGGTCTTACCTTCATATTCGAAAGAATACGGCATTCGGATGTGCCTAGTCGGCCGAACGATCCAGGTCTGTGATGTGTATACATCGTATGAGAGTGGCAGGAGCTGCACACTCACGAGTTTTGTCTAGAGATATTTCGAGTAAGAAAAATCCCTCTTGTTTTTTATGCACAAGGGTTTTTGTCTTTGTAGTCTTCTGTCCATACGAAAGAGTTTTCGTGTCTGGAAAAATTGTTGTGCCCATACGAAAGAAAATTTCTTGTCTGGGGTTTTTATGCAAAGATTTTTCGCGTTTCGATTTTCCCATACGATTTTTTTTTCTGTTTGGGATCTTATCCGAAAGAATTTCGGGTCTGATGATGTTCGCAATGACTTCATAGCGCCCTTTGTTTGCTCTGACTCCTCCCGATGGGACATGACGAAGTGAAAACAGGATACGCTGGCCCACCTTGTCAGCTTTTGACCGGAAACGAGACGTCGTTTCCAGTTTTCCCGCGAGACGCGTGCAGTAAATACGCACGATCTGCTGTTAAGATCGTGGCACGAAACAACTTTCACCGTCTCTTCATTTCCGCTCCACGCGTGGCAGCCGCGATGGGTGCCACGTTGCTCGACAAACGGCCAGGATCGAGTGGCCCCGTGTATATATACGGTCCTTAGGTGGAAAGTAAAAACTTCCCGTTCATTCGCTTCCTAGCCTTGTTCTTCCTCGCGCTCATCTCCTTCTCTGCAAGCTCGCACCAGCTTCCATGGCGGGAGGAAAGAAACGCAGCGCAGCTGCTTCATCCTCGAAGGCGCCGGAATACGCTCCCACGCCACCTTCTCCGCGCTCAGGAGACTGGCGCTCCGCCAACACGACGAACAAAAGCATCAAAGAGATGCACATGGAGGGGCTGCTGCCCCCGAAGCCGAGAAGCGAGTTCGCCTTGGCAAAAAAGAAGAGGTACCAAACCCTCACACGAACGAGCGCGTGATCTTTGCGGATGACGTCTCGCGCGGGCTCTCACTCCCCCTCCATCCTTTCTTCACCGCCTTGTTGTATGTCTATGGCATACAGCTCCACGATCTGCCTCCAAACGCGGTGCAGCACATCTCATGCTTCATCGTTCTTTGCGAGTGCTTCCTGGGCATCCGCCCGCACTGGGGCCTTTGGAAAGCTCTGTTCAAGGTGCGGGCCTTCCGCGAGAAATCGCGGGTAGAGACCGAGCTTGGAGAGACGATGCGCACCGGCGGCTTCGGAATCCAGGCGAAGTCGGATAGCTCGTACTTAGAGATGCAGCTCATCGACTCCGCTCAAGGGTGGAGGAAGAAGTGGTTCTACGTCGTCGATGACAGCGCGGGTGGAGCCCATGAGTTCCACCCGTTGGCTGTCTTGAAGCGGCGGAAGTCCTGTGCGCACAGGCTCTCAGCCGAAGAAAGCCGAATCGTCGCCCCGTTAATCGCCAAGGTGGCCGCCCTCCGTGATCAAACCGCGGGGGTTGCGCTGAATGGCTTGCATCTGGCGAGTGTGTTCCTCAAGCACATGATTCAACCTCTACAGGAGAGGCCCTCCACGATGTTGGAGTACCAGGGCGTCGAAGACCCCATCCGTGTGAGCCGAGAACAAATCTCGAATGCTGAATTCGAGAAGAAAATCGCGGCCATAACCAAGCTGGAGGTGGGCGAGACCTTCCCCGACTGCCCTATCGCAGCATTCGAAGCTTCGAGACCTCCTCCATCCGAAGTAAGTTCAATTCTTTTCCTATCTTAACTCTTTTTCTTCGGGAGTTTGTCGATTGAGTTTCTTCTTCTTGTTTTCCTTCTGTAGAGACTTGAGGTAGTAACCTGCTACCCGCCAGTTTCTGGTGAAGAAGCCTCGGACTTGTTGGCAAGCAACCTGGAGGTTCTTGTTTACACCAGTGTTGCCGACGCCGACTCGAGTTCCGAGCACGGCTCTTCAGATGACGTGGAGGAATCGGGTAGCGATCTCCACCACCGCAAGCGCCACAGGGCGGGAGACGATGAAGACACTTCCAAGGACAATTCCTTGGGTGGAGGATCTGAGAAAGAACCTCTCATCGTGACCCCGCTGAGTGTGCGCGCTCCTCTCGCTCCCAAGTCGAAGATCCAAACTGCCTGGAATGCGGATATGCTGGATGACGACGCCGATGAGTAAGTTTCTTCTTTCCTTCTACGCTTTAGTCGAAAGTTTTCTTCTCGCTCTTCCTTATGCAGTTGTTTCTTTCATGACAGGCTTCAGTCCATCAGCCCCGGCCGGTTAGCTTCTTCTATTCCTCCCGCGAAGAGGAAAGATGTTCCCCGGGTGAAACCCCAATTGCTAAGGCCGTCCAGAAATCGCCAAGCCGAGCCCCAATAGCTACGGCTATGGACTATAAGCTGCCTAGCTTTGCGGGTGGAGCCTCGGCTTCGAAAGAAGTGTCGGTAGCTCGGCTGATCCTCTGTGCATTGCCCAGGGCTAGGTAAACTTTACCATTTTCCTTGTATTATGTACTTTGTTCATTTATTGTTTTTATCGAGTGCACGACAGTGCTCCCGATGGGAGTAGCCCCAGTGCCTGTGGTCAATCGATTGCGATTGGCTACAGGCTCAAGAACTTAAGCTTCTTTACTTTCTTGATTTTATCGGGTGCACGGTAGTGCTCCCGATGGGAGTAGCCCCCGAGGCTATACTCGATTGTTTGCAGTCGTGAATAGGCTCAATTTCCTTCTACTTTCTCTGACTTCTTCGTTTTCGTATTTTGCAGTCTCTACTTGACTCTCTCGTAGCCATTGGTCGCCGCGTAATTTCGGCTGAGGAAGATTGAGTAGCCCCAGTTCTCCAAGGTAAATTGATTTCGTATTTTGTATGTCTTCGGACGGATCGTGATCGTCTCGTCGCGGATTGCCAAGTTCTCCAAGGTAAATTGATCCGCTCCTTCTACTTATTCTTTCTGGTAGTGCAAATTCCTTTAAGCTGAGGTTTTGTTGCTGTGTAGCCCAAGTCGACCTTCTGAAGGCGCAGAAAGCTGATGCTGACACTCGGGTGAAGGCCCTTGAGGCCGAGCTGGAGACCACTCGAAAGGAGCTTGAATCCTCTCGTAAGCGGTCGACTAACTTTGAGGGGAAGCTCGCCTACGAGGAAGCTTGCCAATGACTTTGGACTGACTTCAAGTGGAATGACAAGACCTTTGTTCTCCGTCCCATGTCTCCTGGCCAAGTGATCGCCAACAACGGCAAGACACTTGCACGTAAACAAGAAGAGCTCAAGTCTCGTGAGATGAGTGGTGAGAGTGATCCACCTAAAAGAGAGTGAGAGCCACAAGCCATATGAGTGGAAAAACTTCGAGTGCTCCCAAAGGCCTTGCCTTACTTGCCACCAAAAGAGAGATGCGAGAGCTACGAGATGATCCAATCATTCTCCACTTTGTCCTAGTGTGCAAAGGGGAAGCACTTGAAACTAACCCGACATGCCAAATTTCCCTTTATCTTTGTTGACTTTGTTCCAGGAATTTGAAGACGTGTTTCCCGATGAACTCCCTCCGGGCCTTTCTCGTCTACGAGGAATCGAGCACCGCATTGACCTCATTCCGGGTGCGCCACTTTCAAACCGTTCTCCATACCGCACCAACTCCGAGGAGACTAAGGAGATTGAGCGCCAAATTTAAGAACTAATCGGCAAAGGTTTTATCCACGAATCTCTTAGCCCATGTGTCGTGCCGGTTATACTTGTTCCTAAGCAAGATACTACTTCACGTATGTGCATGGATTGCCGTCCTATCAATGATATCACCATTAGATATAGACATCCCATTCCTAGGCTAGATGGCATTCTTGATTAATGGAGTGGTGCTACTATCTTCTCTAAAATTGATCTTAAAAGCGGATATCACCAAATTCGTATGAACATAGGAGATGAATGGAAAACGGCTTTCAAAACAAAACTTGGTTTGTATGAATGGCTTGTCATGCCCTTTGGTCTTTCAAATGCTCCCTCAACTTTCATGCGCCTCATGAACGAAGTCCTACGCCCTTTTATTGGAAAATTTGTTGTGGTTTACTTTGACGACATCCTCATTTGTTGGCTCTTCGCAAAGCAAAGCTTTTCGCCAATCTTTCCAAATGCAATTTTTGCAGCAACAAGCTTCTTTTCTTGGGATTTGTGATCTCTTCCAATGGTGGAAGTCGACAACAAGAAAATCGAGGCAATTAGGAATTGGCCCAACCCTACTTCAATGGGTGATATAAGGCGCTTTCATGGCCTTGCCGGTTTCTATCGCCGCTTTGTCAAAGATTTTTCAACAATTGCTTGCCCTTTGAATGAACTTACCAAGAAGAATGTACCTTTTGTTTGGGGCAACACGCAACAAAAAGCTTTTGACACACTTAAGAAATGCTTAACCGATGCTCCTTTGCTTGTCTTGCCGGATTTTGAGAAAACTTTTGAGATTGAATGTGATGCTAGTGGTATAGGAATTGGTGGCGTTCTCATGCAAAATGGACGCCCCGTTGCCTATCATAGTGAAAACTAGATGGCGCTAAACTCAATTACCTAATCTATGATAAGGAACTATTTGCTTTGGTTAGAATGCTAAAAGTTTGGCAACACTACCTTTGGCCTAAATAATTTGCCATTCATTCTGATCACGAATCATTGAAGTACTTGAAAGGCCAAGCTAATTTGAACAAACGGCATTGCTAAATGGGTAGGATTCATTGAATCTTTTCCTTATGTCGTTAATTACAAGAAAGGTAAATAAAATGTTGTAGCGGATGCCTTGTCTAGAAAAGAGTGCCTTCTTACACGCCTTGACATCAATGTGATTGGTTTGTATGAGATTAAAGACTTATATGCTTCCGATGTTTTCTTTGGTCCTATCTGTGAGAAATGCTTGCCTAACCGAGGTTTTGATGACTACTATCTTCACAAAGGTTTCTTGTTTAAGGCTAACAAATTGTGTATTCCCGAGTCCTCTCTTCGTTTGTTGTTATTGAAGGAATCATATTAAGGAGGTCTCATGGGACACTTTGGACGCGACAAGACCTATGCCATGCTCTCAAACCACTACCATTAGCCCAAGATGAAGCATCAAGTTGAAAGACACGTCAAGCGATGTTCTACATGTCTCCGAGCTAAGTCTACTTCCAACCCCCATGGTCTTTACATGCCATTACCTATCCCACACGCACCTTGGAGTGATATTAGCATGGACTTTGTGTTAGGACTCCCACGAACTAAAACCATTATGGACTCATTCTTTGTCATTGTTGATCGTTTCTCTAAGATGGCACATTTCATTCCTTGCAACCGAACCGGCGATGCTTCACATGTTGCTACTTTGTTTTTCAGGAAAATTGTGCGTCTCCATGGTGTACCTACTTCCATTGTATCGGAACGCGATGTCAAGTTCGCCTCCTACTTTTGGAAGACGTTGATGGCCAAGCTTGGCGTCAAGCTACTCTTCTCCACCGCCTACCATCCACAAACGGATAGACAAACCGAGGTCATCAACCACACACTATCTTCACTCCTTCGAGCATTGAGCAAGCCCAACCTAATGAATTGGAAAGAATGCATCCCACATGCCGAGTTCGCCTACAATCGTGCACTACATCAGCTACCAAGAAGAGTCCCTTCGAGATCGTCTACGGCTTCAACCCCAACACCGATCTCGAAATACTACCTTTGCCTCTCCGCGAGCAAGTCAACATGGACATTGACAAGCGCACCGACTACATCAAGAAGCTACATGACTCCACAAGAGCTACGCTTGAGAAGCATTCCGAGAACCGAGCCTCCGTCATGAACAAGAAGCCAATGGTGTTCCAAGAAGGTGACCTCGTTTGGCTACACTTGCGCAAGGACCGTTTCCCACAAGAGCGCAACTCCAAGCTCAAGCCAAGAGGCGATGGCCCTTTCAAGATCATCAAGCGCATCAACAACAACACCTACAAGCTCGACTTACCGCAATCCAAGTACCTCGTCCACAACTCCTTCAATGTCAAGGACATCTCTCCCTTCCATGGATACCCAAGTGATGAAGACAAAGGCGAGTCGAGGTCGACTCTTTTTCAGGGGGGGGGGGGAGATGCATCCCACACAATCCCACCAAGTGCACCGATGACAAGATCACGAGCAAAGGCCATACATGACAAGGTGAACTCACTCCTATAGCTCCATGTTTTCGGTGACTTGGCGAATGGTGCCCTACCTCATGGAGATGCCCTTTGTGTGCTCAGGTTCGAACCCACCACGGAGGCCCCGGAAAGTACCCAAGACGATGCACAAGAAGCTACCAAGGAGGGAGGAGAAAACGACATCGAGAAAGGAGTCGCGATAGAGAAGATATGGGGGAAAACAGCCGTCCCGGTCTCAAGCCCCGGCCAGGCCGGCCTCCTCCCTCCCCAGGCCGGCCACCAGGCTAAAGGACACGGCCTCCCTTCTCCTACCCCGGCCCCAGTCCGGCCACCAGGCCGAAGGACACGGCCTCCACCCCGGCCTCAGGCCGGCTCACCCCTTCCACATCTCGGCCCCAGGCCGGCCGCCACCTCAGCCCCAGGCCGGCGTGCCCTGGGGGGCGACCCAGCTCCCACCCCTGCCTCCCAGGCCGGCGCGCCCTGATTGCACGCAAATGCATGTATTTTGACCCCGTTTCACCTGCTTCGACCCTCCCCGGCTATATAAGGACTTCCCAAGTTAGATCTAGGGTTAGAGTTGAAATTAGAACATTGAGATTTGCTCTTGTATCCCTCTTTGAGGACTACTTCTATGGTGTGTACCTAGGACCTTATCAAGGCTACTCCTACGATTTCGTCTAGGATCGTATCAAGACTCATCCAACTACTTATCCTTTCCCCTTGGGATTCAGTTAAGAGTTGTCCAATCTTCTTCTCGTAAATCCTTGCGGTTCTATTGGCTTAGTGGACCGGCTACGGGTGTGAAGCGGTTTGAATCAAGGTGAGTTCAGTTGGATCGATCATCCCGTAGGTGGCCCTCGGGGTTTAGTTGACGAGAGATTTGGGGTCCTTCAGTTCGCGCTATTTATCTCCCCTCATGTTTCCCCTCGTTTTACCACGTTTCCCCTCGATTCCACTCGGTTTTCCCTCGTTCCCCTCTCGTCGTCTTCGTGTTCTTCGTTTGTTCTTCGTGTTCTTCGTCGATTCTTGAAGACCGGGCCAACTAGGAGCTAACCCCTCCGCATCACACCATCAGTACTGCTTCCCCTTAGAGACACCCATCGAAGGATTGTGAAGGCTCTAGCGGTGATACCAGAGGCAGCAGAGGTGCTGACGCCACCGGTGGCATTGGCATAATCCCCACCCCTCCGGTTGCCACGTCGGTCTCGAGGGATGTGGTGACAAGGCGCAGTCAGATCGTTACTCTAAACCAAGGGCAGCTCGAATTCCTTTAGAATCGACGCAGGGATACAACGATGGAAGAGATGATCATCGAGGCTCTGGATCGAATGCATGAATGTATTCTAAGGAGGCACTTCTTGTCATTGTTGGGTCAATCGTAGGTATCAAACTCAACGGACAAGCCGGATGAGAGCTAAGCTCCTTATGGGTTAATGAGCAGATGGACATTGGTTTGGTCTCTCTTGATAGTCCTAGCTCTAGTGTCCCTCGCTCAATTTCCTGAAGCCGCTAGCGAGAGATCGCCATCGCACCTGACGGAGTTTTCTGTGCAAAGCTCGCACTCGCAGTCCATGAGCCGCGATCTCCAATTTTGCGGCTAAAGAGGATGTGACCTCAACAATCCCCATGGTAAGGGATCCGTGGTTTCTTGAAGGAAAAGACGCTGGTGGACTGCTCGAGCTTGAGCAAGCCTACTCGGCCATCTCCTGCATGCCGATTCAAATGGACACCAAATATGAAAGGGACGTTTCATTGCAAAAAAAAAAAGATTAACACAAGAAACACTAGTAACTTTTCGAGAAAAAGGAAAGCAATAATCACACACGAAAATAAACCAAGCTCAACGAAAGCTTTGTTAGGCTCGCTTGACAAAATGAGTGCCTCTTTTTTCGACGAAGGAATAAAGCTTCTATTGTCTCGTGCTCGCCGTTCAAACTCGAGCCCAAAGCTTGATAGGCTCGGGCGCTTGGCACATTCGGGACTTGGGGCGAACTCAAGCCTACCGAGCCAATAGCAGACTATAGCGAGCCGAGCATGGATCGAGTCTAAGCTTATTTTCTGACAGCCTTGTCGAGCTAAACTATTCTGCCAGCTCCCGCTCGTTTTCAGACGTGCGACTTCGTGCACTGTCACGGTCTCGTCAACCATCCCGGACGCCGCGAGGCTGAGCGGCGTGGCCACGCCGCCGGGGGACACGAGGTTGGCGCGCACGCCGTGCCGCCCCAGCTCCCCCGGCCGCCGCGCGTGCTTGAACGACGTGTACGACGCGGGGCCGTACCCGCCCTGCACGCACGCCACGCTCCCCGCGCACACGATGGCGCCGCGCGTGCCGGTCGCCACCATGGCGCGGGCCGCGTGCTTGACGGGCGGCGCCACGGAAGTTTACGGCCATGACACGGTCCAGCACCGATAGATCCATCTCCGTGACGGATCCCGTGAGCAGCAGCACGCCGGCGTTCCTCATCATGACGTCGAGGCGGCCGTGCGGCACCACGGCCCCCGACACTGTGGCCTCCACCTGGGCCTCGTCTGTCACTATAGTTTCAAGTGGGATGGGATTGGGATGTCCAATTCCCACTTTGTATATGAGTCTATTTATCCCGTCTCCCACTACCCACTTATCCCACAAGCTAAAATATTAGTGGGATTTTACGGGATGTCCCATTTGTCCCAAAACAACCCACTTAAAGTATCAGCTAGAGTAGGACTAGAGGAGGGGATGGAGGGAGACGACCCTGCCTTAGAAGGAGTACGTGCAGGCAGACAGCGAATATTTGCTCGCCGACGTTGACGGCCTCATCGGCGCTCTCGGCGACGGCGCGGATCAGAGCGGACTGCCAGCCACGACTCGGGTAGGCGGCGACTTAAGAGGTTGGCAGTGCCGAGCTTGCGAACCTGGCGCCAGAAGTGGCCGCAGACCGGCTGTAGATACAGGCGTAGCGCGTACTCCAAAATGGCCGGAGTCCTTGAGCTATCAATTCCTGCTCAGCACCTTAGCTCCAAAATGGCAGCCATGACTGAGCACTTGCTCCAGGACCCGTGATCCGTTCTGTGGCTCGCGCTGGTCACAATGGTCTTCATATTGTTGAGCGTGCGTCAGACACGCCGTGGGCAACCGCTTCCGCCAGGGCCCATGCCGCTGCCGGTGATCGGCAACATGCTCATGTTGAACCAGCTGACGCACCGCGGGCGCTGGCAGCAAGGTACGGCGGTCAGTTCCATGTCCGGCTCGGCCGCGTCCACACGGTGGTGGTCTCGACGCCGGAGTGCGCGTGCGAGGCGCTCCAAGCCCAGGACATGGCCTTCTCCAACCGGCCGACCAGCAAACCATCGACTACCTCACCTTCGTCGACCGTGCCGACATGGCCTTCAATCACTACAGCCACTTCTGGCGCCGGGTACGCAAGCTCGGCACTGTCAAGCTCTTAAGCCGCCGCCGCCCCGAGTCGTGGCTCGCAGTCCGCGAAGGCTCCTCCGCTCTGGTCCGCGCCGTCGCCGAGAGCGCCGGCGAGGCCGTCAACGTCGGGGAGCAAATATTCGCTTTCACCACAGTCCACAACAAGAGTTACGGACACTGACTGAGATAGGAGGAACTGCATGTGGGCTTGTAGAATAGGGATACGTGGTCTGTCCGTGGGTTAGGTGGGCTAATCCCACTTAGCCCACACGGGATTATAGGGTCATTTTAGTGGGATAAGTGGGATCTGTACGGTGGGATGGGACGTGGGATTGGTGGGATATCCCATCCCACTTGAAATTATATCTGTCACGCCGCACCGTGCGTACGTGCGGGGCGGGCCGATGGAGGCCGCCACGGCCTCATCCAGCGCGTCCTGGATGTCCGCGACCACCACCGTGGCGCCGCTCGCCGCGGACAGCCGTGGCATTGCCTCTCCGATGCCTCTCGCCACCTTGCCGTCCAACCTGTTACCTGCCCAAACAATCACCACCATCGTCACGATTTTTTGTTTTTTTCTGGGTATTGTGTAAGAGCTCTTTACAAGATATGACATGAAGCAAAGGGGAACACAATACTTGTACTCTACATGATCCCCTTCCTCAGTATTACACGCTAAGTTTTAAACTTGTAAGTAGTACATGCACATAATCTCACATTGTCTATATATTTTTTCGCGAAAACGCAAAAAGCTTTGCGTTTCGATGCATTGATAGAAAAGAGAGTTTGTACATACAAGCCCAGAGAAGGGCCAACCCCACAGCATACAACTCAACTCAACCTAACTAGGGGAGAAGTTGACGTAGTCCTCTTGCACCCGCGTTCGCCCAGTCGCGTGCTTCGGCCCTGATAGTGCCAATCAGGGAGGAAATCGAGGGGCGAGCATTGTCGAAGACCACAGAGTTCCGGTGTTTCCAGATCCACCAAGCCGTCAACATGATCAACGACGATGTGCCCCTCCGCAAGGCGCGAGGAGAGGCTTCGAGCGCTTGCGTCCACCAAACTGAGAAGTCACCTTCCACCATGGGGGGTCGTGCCGTTGATCGAATCCATGAGAGGACCTCGTGCCATATCGTCCTCGAGAAGGGACAGCCAGTAAGGATATGCGCCATGGTCTCCACCGCTTGGTCGCAAAGCGGACAATGTGTCGCGTGTGGGAGTCCTCGGCGAGCAAGTCTCTCACCCGTCCAACATCTATCTTGGCAAGCAAGCCAAATGAAGAACTTCACCCTAGGGGGCGCCCAAGTCGCCCAATTCAACTGCCACGAGCCTGACGGCAACGATCCTTCGAAAAGGGCGTTGTAGCAGGAGCGAGAGGAGTATTGTCCATCTGGCGTCCAGCGCCAGACGAGTACGTCCGGTGTCTCCGATAGTGTGGTCCCCTGCACCCTAATCCAGAGTTGCACATACTGCCAGAGGGCCAATGGGCTCAAGGCTCCCACAATGTCGGAGATCCACCCTCGGTCGACGAGCGCCTGCTGCACCGTGCGGCGCTTCCTACGTCGACGGGGGATGAGCGCGAAAAGATCCGGCGCCAGATCCCTCACCGTCTTCCCATCCAACCATCTGTCCTCCCAAAAGAGGGCTGAGGTGCCATCCCCGATGATCATATAAGTGGAGGCATCAAAGATGGCCTTCTCATCCGCTGAGAATTGCATGTCGAGCCCGCGCCAAGGTCGCAGGGGGTCGGTGCGTTGCCGCCACAGCCACCTCACCCTCAGACTGATGGATGTGCGTGCGAGGTCAGGGACGCCGAGCCCACCCAGCGGTAGTGGGCGACATACCTTAGACCAGTTGACGTGGCAGTGGCCACCATTAGCGTCCAGCCGGCCAGCCCACAGGAAACCTCGCAGGATCTTGTTCACCTGTTTCAGCACCTTTTTGTTAAGGCTGAGAACAATCAGTTGGTGTAGCGGTATCGCCGCTAGCACCGAGCGGATAAGCGTCAGGCGGCCAGCTTTCGGCATCATGGATGCTTTCCAGGTGGGCACCTTGTCGGCCAGCCTATTCACCAAAGGCTGCAGATCCTCACCCGACAGCCTCCTAAGAGATAGGGGGATGCCAAGGTAATTGACAGGAAAGGGTGCCAATGGGCACTCCATAGTCGCTGCCGCCCTTTCCGCCACCTCATCCGAGCATGCAATCGGCGAAACCGAGCATTTAGCAAAATTCGTATGCAGGCCCGATGCCTGTCCAAAGAGCTCCAGGATCGCGCGGATGGCGCGTAATTCCGTCTCGTCTGGGTGGCAGAAAATCACCACGTCGTCCGCGTAGAGCGACGTCGACGTCACCAACTCCCGGCGTGCAAGACGCCTCAAAACACCCAACTCCATAGCCTTCGACAAGGCCCTGTTCAACGTGTTCATAACTAGCACGAATAGTGCGGGCGAAAGGGGGTCCCCTTGTCGGAGACCCCGTCTATGCCATAACGGTGGACCCGGCTCACCATTGAGTAACACCCTCGTGCTCGCGGTGGAAAGTAGAATCGCGATCAACTCGCGAAACCTAGGGCCGAAACCCAGCTTCACCATGATCTCAAAGAGGAAAGCCCAGGAGACCGAATCGAAGGCCCTTGCGATGTCCAGCTTCAATAACACCCTTGGTTCCTTTAGTCCGTTCAGAAGCCTGGCGGTCTGCTGAACCAACATGAAGTTATCGTGGATGCACCGCTTCCGGATAAAAGCGCATTGGTTGTTATCAACCAGCGATTCCATCCGGGGCGCAAGTCTCACCGCTAGCGTCTTAGTGCTAGTAATAGAACAAAAAAGCTCTTTCGGAAGGCATAGCCGGAAATCAAAAATCGCAGTTTTCACGCCTAACCCGATGGAGTAGTAATGTTTGATGCAACCTCTCACCGTGAGAATGGTGGATTCTCGTCAGCTCCTTGATCAGACTGTACGTCCTCCTCTAGGCCGGGTGGAAGAACGTGTCGAAGAAGCACTTTATCGTGGAACCTCGGCGTGGCGTTCTTGGCAACCACCATATGCTCCAGGGTCCAGGCCCCTAAACTTGTCGTTAGAGATAGAGCTGAACAAAACACAAGAAGTTCAGAACGACCAAGCATGGTGGTCAGACACCAAAGAAATTCAGGCTTATATTATCACACCTCTTATACCTGTAAGAGGTCGCCGATATTCACGATGAATGCTCCCCGGGGTTGGTTGCACTCCATTTCTGTCCGGTAGCTAAGTTTATATGCCCAAGAGCCTTCGAGAGCATCTCACACAAAGTGCTGCCCAAATTCTTCGCCTGTTCAGCGTGTTCAAGCAGCTCATCACTACGAATAACAAGACAAGAGAATCCCCTTCATTAGTTAATAACAGCTTCGATAATCTCCCTGAGTAATAAAAATAAGATAATATATACTGAAGTAGATCTCATTAAACTACTATGGATCAACAGAAAGTATAGAGAAATTTAGCTACTGTAGGAGAAGAAAAATGCATTGCTCACTTAAGTGGAAGTAGTAGGATCAAGGTAAAAAAGAGAGCATGCGGTCTTCTCCAAATGCTATACACGCTATAATGTGCTAATAGCATGCTATATTTTAAAACAAAAAATACCATATTTAGCTAAACAATAAAAGGATTTAACCAACAACAAATGATATAGTCCAAATTTTCAGAACAATATATGCATAACCACATACAAAATTGTTCTCCAATTGCTTAAAAGTCTAATATCAACATTTTACGAAACAACATCATAATATAAACTATTTATTTAGAATCGTCAACATTAGTGATGTCATCTTCGGATTCAGAATAGTAACCAACATATTGTATTCCATCACCACGATAAACTTGAAGTAACTTCTTTTTCTAATGCGGAAAACTCAGGCCTTTTGCTGGAAAAAAAAGCGCGCTATAAAGCTATGACGTTTAGCGCGATATATAATGCTATTTTGGAAATAGCACTATAGCGGGCAAAATTGTTAAATTTTAACAGCGACTCTAATAGGTTATACCGTGCAATTAGCGCCGAAATAACGTGACATTTTTTTTTTCATGAGCAGGGTCCTTACATTTAATGAATCCATTCCTTTTGTTAAACACTAATTAACATGAAACATATAGGCAGATTGTCAAAGAAAGTCATACTACCGTACTATAGATTACTACAATTACGAAAACAGAGAGAATAACATACCCGTATGGAACAAACTGTGTTGGCCGTAGAGAGATGTAAGCTTCACATATGGTTTTCTATTCCGAATTCCAAGCCCACAGAGCATTCAAGGTGTCAGAAATGTGTATTTTTTTTTTCTTTTCTACTGTACTTCATTCCAAACTTTTACCAAAGTTTCAAACCATGACATCATTTTTCCTTCAGAAAAATTGCAAAATTCTTGAATGCAGTAAAAGATATTCTAATTTCGATAAAAGAAAATAAAAAATATAACAATTTTAAAAAGAAAATAATGAATTATTGGTTAAGCACCATGGTAAAAACATCAAGATATATCGGGTTGGACCCTCCTCCTTTTTCCGGGCTTGGGACCGGCTATGTAATAATATTAAGTGTAAGCTTAATAACATTAATGACATAGGCGGAGTTCCCCCACCTCCCACACCCCTAGAAATCCACCCGACGACCGAACACAAATAAAAGAATAAAACTTACATATTGGAAACACATGGAACCAGCTGTAAATACTAAAGAAGAAAGTCAAAACCTATACCTATTTTTTTTGTTTTTTTGTTGACACAATATACCAGTACATGCTACAAAAGCCCCCCCCCCCTTTTTTCTTTTTCTTTTTTGCTAAAATGGGCACTCATTTGAGAAATAATAACTAGTAAGTAAGAAAAAAGATAGATGACCATCCTATTTTTTTAATAGAGAGTCTTGAGCGAGTTCATGAAAACCACAAAGCGCCTTCATTCCTCCTCCCTAGTAAAGCATCTCCAGTAAACAACGACAACCTATGTAGAATTACACAATATAAGCATGCTATATATGCATTAGAGAAGCAGAAGAAATAAACAAGTGCGTGCATATCTATATATATTCTGGAAGCATTGAACGGGAAAGAGATATATGTATCTACCGTACGTGCAGGTTCTTCATTTTTCCTCGTCACCACTCGGGGCAAATATCGTCGTCATCAGCGTCTGCCAAGTATAGGAAACAATAAACGTCAATCAGACATGCATGCATGGAGAAAAGCGTGAGGGAAAGAAAATTAATTAGAACGAAAAGTTAACGTACCTTCTGGCATGTCCGGGAACATGTAGATATCACAGGTAGGACGGTTAGGATGGGAACGGAGTGCGTGCACCACCGCATCCTCCGTTCGCTTGCCCTCCCTGATCGTCAACCCTCTACGCGTGAATAAAGCCTTGACCGACCGGAGGGACAGCAGGTTCCCAATTCCCAGGTCAGCATAATCACCACCGTTGCCCACTGCTTCCTCTTTTGTGACCCCGAGCGTAATATCGAGCACAACTATATATATTCTGGAAGCATTGAACGGGAAAGAGATATATGTATCTACCGTACGTGCAGGTTCTTCATTTTTCCTCGTCACCACTCGGGGCAAATATCGTCGTCATCAGCGTCTGCCAAGTATAGGAAACAATAAACGTCAATCAGACATGCATGCATGGAGAAAAGCGTGAGGGAAAGAAAATTAATTAGAACGGAAAGTTAACGTACCTTCTGGCATGTCCGGGAACATGTAGATATCACAGGTAGGACGGTTAGGATGGGAACGGAGTGCGTGCACCACCGCATCCTCCGTTCGCTTGCCCTCCCTGATCGTCAACCCTCTACGCGTGAATAAAGCCTTGACCGACCGGAGGGACAGCAGGTTCCCAATTCCCAGGTCAGCATAATCACCACCGTTGCCCACTGCTTCCTCTTTTGTGACCCCGAGCGTAATATCGAGCACAACTATATATATTCTGGAAGCATTGAACGGGAAAGAGATATATGTATCTACCGTACGTGCAGGTTCTTCATTTTTCCTCGTCACCACTCGGGGCAAATATCGTCGTCATCAGCGTCTGCCAAGTATAGGAAACAATAAACGTCAATCAGACATGCATGCATGGAGAAAAGCGTGAGGGAAAGAAAATTAATTAGAACGGAAAGTTAACGTACCTTCTGGCATGTCCGGGAACATGTAGATATCACAGGTAGGACGGTTAGGATGGGAACGGAGTGCGTGCACCACCGCATCCTCCGTTCGCTTGCCCTCCCTGATCGTCAACCCTCTACGCGTGAATAAAGCCTTGACCGACCGGAGGGACAGCAGGTTCCCAATTCCCAGGTCAGCATAATCACCACCGTTGCCCACTGCTTCCTCTTTTGTGACCCCGAGCGTAATATCGAGCACAACTATATATATTCTGGAAGCATTGAACGGGAAAGAGATATATGTATCTACCGTACGTGCAGGTTCTTCATTTTTCCTCGTCACCACTCGGGGCAAATATCGTCGTCATCAGCGTCTGCCAAGTATAGGAAACAATAAACGTCAATCAGACATGCATGCATGGAGAAAAGCGTGAGGGAAAGAAAATTAATTAGAACGGAAAGTTAACGTACCTTCTGGCATGTCCGGGAACATGTAGATATCACAGGTAGGACGGTTAGGATGGGAACGGAGTGCGTGCACCACCGCATCCTCCGTTCGCTTGCCCTCCCTGATCGTCAACCCTCTACGCGTGAATAAAGCCTTGACCGACCGGAGGGACAGCAGGTTCCCAATTCCCAGGTCAGCATAATCACCACCGTTGCCCACTGCTTCCTCTTTTGTGACCCCGAGCGTAATATCGAGCACAACTATTTCAACCTTGGCCATAGCTCCCGCCTGAAACACGAGTTGGCACGGTGGCGCGGAACTCAAGCCCAATGATGTCAGATAATGGAACCCATGAGTGCCAATGAGTAGCACCCCACTTCGGCGGGTGATACGCAGATCGAGTCTACGAAGAGCCGGTAACTTTTTAAGCGCGTCCAGATCATCCTGCCGCGCTTCCCTGACCTTGACATCTAACAAGGAGAGTTGTGACAGATGTGAAGGATCCCTCCTTATCCATGCTGGCAGTACTGTAGACCATTCTATTCCGCATGCAAATTCCTGGAGACTTCGGGGTGGCATCCAACGTTCCCCCAAAAATCCCGTTGATTCCATAATCTCGCCAACACTTCCACTAACTGCTAATTTTTGGATGTTGGACATCTTACCTAGCGACTCCACAAAAGCTTCCTCCAACTCCAATGTCAAATTATCAAACTCAATGACGAGCTCTCTCAATCTTTCCATGCTGCCAAGCTCTTTCACGATACTTAGGGAGTCACAATGGATCCCGTTCAGAACTTCCATGGAAGCCAGATTTCCCAACCCATCTGGAAGCCTCTCGTGGCCCCTAGAGATAAGTAGGCACATCAATCTTCTCAGCTTAATTACAGTCGATGGCAATTCCACTTCAAAATTTCCACTCAAATCAAGCACCTGCAAGAACTGCAACTTTCCAACTTCTTCCGGGACATTGGAAATGTTTGTGCGCGCAAGACCAAGGTACCTCAGGTGCAATAAACTCCCCAAGTCCCGAAGATTTAGATGACTACGATCACCAAGCAGATAAGATCCACTCAAATCCAATACACGTAGAACAACAAAGCTCGAGAGAGACGGCATTAGGTCAATACCAGTTCCAAATGCAGCAACAGACCTCACTTGAAACATACTCGCAGATTCAAGATGTGTCTCTCCTTTTCTAGCATTTTGTAGGGACAACCTGCGGACTTTGCTCTTCGAAGACATGCTATTACCAGTACCATTCATTACAATAACAAAGTTGTCCTCCCTTGAAAAGGAAGAAACTAGATCTAGGACCATGTCGTGCACTTGGCAAGCCACTATTGTGAGGCCTTGATGATCATATACCGGCAGGATCATGTTTCTATTCACAAGCTCGTTGAAATAAGATTCTCCGGTTTCAAAAAGACTAGTTTCCGCTCTTTCAGATTGGACAAAACTTTCGGCAATCCACATCCATATCAACCTATCCTTTTTTATTTCGTAGTCCTCCGGAAACAAGCTTAGATATAATAAGCATGTCTTCAGATGAGAAGGAAGATCATAATAACTAAATGATAGTATCTTGAACATCTCCTCTACACTAGGGTCGTCCGTAAGCCCACGACCAATAGACTTGAGCAATGCATGCCATCATGCAGATTTCCCACCCGCTGTTCTCTGGCCAAAAGACTAGCTACAGTAATGATGGCTAACGGCACTCCACCACATTTCTTCAATATATTTTTGGACACCTCTTCAAATTCTTGCGGACATCCACTCTCGGAAGAAAATATCCTTTTATGGAAGAGACTTTTGGAATCATACTCATTCAGAGGTTCCATTCGATAAACAGAGTCATTAGTCGACGAGCAACATAATTTAGATACACTCACTATACGAGTTGTTGTGATTATCCGACTACCAACACCGTTACTTCTAGGGAAAGCCAAGTTGATAACTTTCCACAGTTCTTCCTCCCATATATCATCAATTACAATGAGGTGCCTATATCAATTATGGGATCATTAATTGATCGCATATGGACATGGTAAGCAGAGGGAGGAAGAGTGAAGTGAATCTAGCATTATGAACTGAAGATATGAGTCCAGAAGAAGAATATTATGGGTAGTTAATTTTGCAACGGACAAAAACATTGACAGATAAATTTGCTGGATTTTAAAGATTGTTTTCGATCAAAATTAATTTGCGACACTTCTTTTATCTACCCTTATGAATCCACAAAGCCTGTTCCTTTCATGTTAAAAACACAATTAGCCATTTTCTAGCATTTCAACCGTGATAATACCAATCCTCAAGCTCAAGAAATAAGAAATGGATGCCCAACTACAGTAGTATCATATCTGATTAGTACACACCATTACAAAGTAGTACTGTAAAAAAAGGGTTTTATATTTTATATTTTTTGTTCTATACAATAGGTACCACTTTGATTAAGATTCACATACACATGCAACGGAAAAAAGCATTATTTCCATGGTCTCTCCTGTAGGATTGAAACTACGTGACTTGCATCAAAGAGTGTTTAAAACAACTTCAAAGTATGGAGACTACAACTATATGTCTGATTGAATGAAATTTTTCTCCAAAATAGATAAGAAAGGATCACTTAGGAAAGATTTGACCCTACCGTTTTTCTTCCTTATTTAAAACAACCTACATAGGAAAAAAATTCTAGCTTTAGGATTGATATCCTCCAAAACCCTTTGAAATTCATTGAATCTGGTGCCCTATAATTTTTGGATATTTTATATGGATTAATGAACCTCTATATAATTATCTTACCAATTATTTTTTTGATCTATTTATTTGTTCGAAACACCTGTGGGTGATTAAACCCAATAGTGGTCTCTGATATACTGCAATGGGATATGTTCACATACTATTTCCAATCCAAGGATACCACAAAGTCAACTGTGTAATGAGAATATTGAAAGTGGGAACCTTATTTTGACCTATTTTCTGAGAGCCTTCCATATTTCTACATGAAAAGGAGCAGATAAAATTGCACATTGGATAAGTAGTATGCATACTCAAATACTATCACTACACATTCTCATTTGCGCAATTTACTTCCTAGTTTGTATGCGTTGTTCCATATTCTAAAAAGCTTACCATATTTTACCACTTGTGGTTATTATTTTTGGATGGCTTCTATTGCATTTAATAATTTCTTGCAAACTAACAAGGCAAACCCTTGTGCCAGGATGATATGGCAGCTACCTAGATTGACCTTTTAGACTCGCATTTTTTAGGGATGTATTGCACATATCAGAACTGTAGTTAGTATATGTATCTAGCGAACTTAATGTTGCAAGTGGCTCTATTTTATAGAAATAGACTAAATTTGGCATTTGATGGACCAATGTATACATATCCGAGTTATTTGCCTACTAAGCTGCCACCTCATCCTAAAAAGTAGATCTTGATGATCAGTTCAGTACAAATAACAAAATGAGGCCCAAAAAAAAATGTTAGTACTAGTGTAAAATACGACCAGATTTGTCTAAAAAGCATCACTAGGTTACTCCCAATCCGCCGAACCCGACAACAGAGACAACTTTTAACTCTTTATTGGAGACACCGTTTCCATCTGATAGCAACTTCATTAAATCTTCATCTCTTTTTCCAGCAATACCCACAAGCTCTGTCACTTCTGTGTACAGAGCCTTAAGGCGTGGATCAATGGTCGTTGCGGGTGCAGGCATAGCAACAAGATTATCAACATTGCACCTTTCACGCCTGTCAGCGACCTCTTGTACTTGCTCATTGATATCCTTGATCGCATCGGCGATCTCGTGGCGAGCCTTCCCTTTGGTGAATACGGCAGCCATCTTCTTCGTGAGCCGTTTGATTAGCTTGTTGGACTTCATGGAGGTCTCGGAGCCACCATGAACTTGTCGATGAGATCCTCCATGTTGAAGGAGAGCTCCCTCACCTCCTCTGCCCAGAGTTTGACCTGCTCGTCGAGCTGGTCCCGCGGTACCTGGGCCACCTTGCGGAGGGCAGCGTGTATGCTCTTCATCTCTTTCTCGAGGGACATGATGCCTTTCTTGACGCCCTTCTGCAGCTTGTACTCGTCACCGAGGAGCTCGACGAGCTTGGGGAGCAGGGAGCCCATGGCTCCCGTTGCCAGATCCATGGTTATTGTTTGTTGGTTGGTGACGAGCGGACAATGGTTGTTGTACGTTTGGGTGCCGTGGGGTTGCTCTTTGTAGAATCCTTCCGGGCGGGCAAGTTGACAATCGTGCAGTAACGTGCATACATAATATTTAACTACATAATCTCACAAATATTGGCGTTGAGTGCACATGGTATAACACGTGCACAGCAGCACAGGTGCACTGGTTCCAGATGTGCATCAGAACCGGCTTAACGTGCGGTTGTCTCTTTGTGCAGGACTTCTTTAATAGTGTAGGACATTATATGACTCTTGGTTTTGTCCAAAAGCCTATGTATTGGAGCACTAATACCTAACGATTGATTATTTAGCGACGGGCTTCTCTTGTTGACATCATCAGAATAAGATCAAGTAAGAAACTACCAAGAACCCTCTATTTTCTTTCCACAAGGTTTTTGAACTCTCCCCTCTCGGTAACTAGCTAAGAAACCCACGGTGACATGGGGATGAATCGTGAACCTATCGATTGAGTCTACCCTGTACAAGACCCAAGACCTAGGCCGAAAGAGAGGTGGGCCCCCCTTGGCCGCGCCTGGGGGTGGTGAGGCCACCCTGGTGGCCCACTGACGTCGCCCTTTCGCCTATTTATTCCCCTTCGAAGGAAAACTCTAAAGACCTGATAAAAAATCCCCGAAATTTTTTGCAGCAGCTGTCGTCGTAGATCAGAGGGGGGGGGGGGGGGGGGTTCTGAAACTGTCTCTTAGCACCCTGCCGGAGAGGAGATCATCACCAGAGGCGTCTTCATCACCATGCCTGCCTCCGGGGTGATGCGTGAGTAGTTCATCCTTGGACTATGAGTCCATAGCAGTAGCTAGATGGTTGTCTTCTCCTCTTATGACTCAATATTTAGATCTCGTGAGCTAACATTATCGAGATTGTTCTTATGTAATTCTATGTGCTGTGTTTGCTGGGATCCGATGAATATTGAACTTATAACAAGTTAATTATAGTATTTATTGCATATGTTATTTGTCATCTTGCATGCTTTCTGTTGCTAGTGGTTGCTCTGGCCAAGTAGTTGCTAGTGACTCAAAGAGGGAGTATTTATGCTTGATAGTTGGGTTCATGCCTCCTTTTCGCCTGTGCTCGAGTGACAGAAACGTGACGGAGAAGGATGTATTGTTGCCACTAGGGAGAAAACAACGGTGTGAGTTCCCGCGTGCACAATCATTCCTTACATTACACACATTGCTCAATGTGATTATCTGTTGCTTGCAACTTAATAACTAAGGGGTTCGGATGATAACCTGAGGGTGGATTATTAGTCATGGATGCGGTTGTATTACGGTCTATGTATATTGTTGTGATTCCCGCACTAAATATCATAGTAGTCATCATGTCATGAATGTGCACTACGGTGCAACCTCTATTTGTCAATTGCCCGGCTGTAGTTTGTTCACCCAGCATGCTATCTTTTATGGAGAGACACCACTAATGAACCTATGAACCCCGGTCTATTTTCCTACACTGTTAAACAAACCACTAAAATTCCCTGCTTTCTTTACTTACTGCAAGCATACACCATTTTCCACACTATACGTGTAATCTTTGTTTTCAGCAAGACCGGTGAGATTGACACCTCATTCTACCGTTGGGACAAAGTATTTTGGTTGTGTTGTGTGCAGGTTCCGCGCTGTTGCTGACACCAGTGAGGCGCCATCACCACTGTCAGTGGCATCAACCTTCCGAAGATCCTCTTTCTCCTACTGGATTGATAACCTTGGTTCTTAACTGAGGGAAATTCTTACCGCTGTATTCATAACACCCTCCTCTTGGGGGTTCCCAACACGCCATCACAAGCATCAAGAATTTCTGGCGCCGTTGCCGGAGACTTAGAATTCATCATCATCAAGAAGTCTTCCCGTCAAGGCACCATCAAGGCATAGCATCGACCAATACGGGGACCCAAATAAGAGATCTCCTCATGCTTATTAAGATTTTGGAATGAAATCAAATGAGCAATCGATGTTGAGAACAACTAAGAGGCTCTTCTTGAAGGGGTCGTTGGATAGAAAACAAACAATTTCCTACGTGAGAGACACCCGAAAGGCCAAGAGCTAATCTAAGAGACGAAGTGCAACGGGCAAAGAGAGGGTTGAGGAGAATACATACCCTCGAAGACACAAAGCGTTACGAGATCAAATCTCGTTGTTGGCGTAGTCGTACTCACAACGATCCCGAAAGCGAGAAGATGTGCACCATAGTCCGGCGGTGCCTCCGTGATCGGTCACACGTACGATTGATGACGACCTCCGTTCCCTCGATCCAGCGGGGCTCGTAAGGAGAGGATCCCTCGGAACTCCAGCAGCACGACGGCGTGGTGCTGGTGAAGAATTCCATGGTCAGGGCTTCGCCAAGCCGGAGACCATGGAATTGAGCAGAGGGTGGAGAGGGAATGAGGTGGGCAAGTGTGTCTGAGAGAGGGAGCTCATGCCCTCTATTTATAGGAGAGGGGGGAGGCATCCCAAGGGGGTGCGGCCAGCCCCATGGTGTGCCCCCACCTCTTCCTTCATCATGTGAGTGCACACTCCACTCACAGCCACTCATTTTCCCTTAAAACTCCACTTAGAAAATCCAAGAGTTTTTCTTTAGTAAATAAATAAAACATTTTATTTCTTTATTTATATTTGTTCTTTCCATTAACAAACATTTTCATATAGCACCTCGAATCATTTTTTAATTCTATTAAAAACCATTCGATGAAAAACCCTTGAACTATTTCAATTTTCCCTGAAACAATTTCGGTGCTGCCCAAAATATTCTTCGATATTCTGTATCCTCTCAAACGCGTCATCGAACCTTAAGTGTGTCACTCTACGGTTCGCGAATAAGATAGACATGATCGATACTCCTCTCCGATCAATAATCAACAACGGGATCTGGAGATCCGTGATGACTCCTATATATTCAACGATGACTCTCGTGATCGTGTGAACCATCAACGTCTCGTGAACTATTCCCTTTGTCTCGCGATATATTACTTGTCCAAGATTCGATCATTAGTACCAACCATACCTTGTTCAATCTCGTTACCGACAAGTACTCTTTTCTCGTTCCCATGATATAACATCCTTGTGATCATATCACGTGTTTGCAAGCGGTGTTGATGTGATATCACCGAGAGGGCCCAGAGTATATCCCTCCGTCCTTTTGGATGGACAAATCCCACTCTTGATCCATGATCCCCAACTAATACTTTCCGAATACCTAACGGAACCTTTATAGTCACCTTGTTACGGTGTGACATTTGATGTCATCAAAGCACCCTTCCGGTATCAGTGATTGACATGATCTCATGGTGTAAGGAATAAGTTACTTTGTATGTTTGATATAACAATGTAAACTTAATGACTTGATCGCATTGCTATATTCACTTTGGGTATATGTTCATCACATCATTCTTCTAATGGCATGACCCCATTATTAACAACATCCAATGTTCATGATCAGGAAACCTTGATCATATATTAATCAACGAGCTAGTTAAAAGAGAGGCTTTAATAGGAACCATTGTTTGTTTATTAAACACACATGTATCAACGTTTCCGGTTAATACAATTCTAGCATGGGAAATAAATATTCATCATAAAAACAAGGAATAAGATAATAACCATTTTATTATTGCCTCTCGGGCATATTCCCTTCACTTCTCACCAAAGAAGAAAGAGTTTGAAGGTCTTATAAATTTGATAGTTTATTTTATACTTTATTTTATAATTACCATAGTCTGGTCATTTATCTCTACCATGTATTATCTGCTACATCAAATATATCATGATATTAAAAAGAAAAAACTAAGAGACGCTTCTTTTGTACTTTTTGTTGCGATCCAAAACTTAGACCACGGTTAGGTAATCTACACATGAAAATCCAGACCGAGAAAACTTGATTGCCCTAAGAAATTCATTGACATTGAAATCTTTGGCTGTGCCATGTGAAATTCGCAAATGATGGCTTATTCATGAAAACATTTAAAAAAAATTAAACCTCCGTTAAGGCAAGGCGCGCCTTTTCCTTCTAGTATATACTACTCTTTAACCGTTGGCTATCACGCTGGCGTGTGCATGGTGGTTTCTCTACCTAAGACGACCCCGACAGCATATACGCGTCGTCGATCACATGTTTATCCTTGAAACTAGTCAACTGTCGACAGTTTTATTTCTCCGCCAGGACAGATTGTGCGCACCCCAAAAATGACATGTTTATCATTGAAACTAGTCAACCGTCCCCAGTTTGATTTCTCCATCTTACCGATATAATTTCAATTTTGTAAATAATCGCAATAATAATCAATAAAAAAATTCCACTTTCCTAATTTGATGTATCACAAACCCACCCTGACCACGCCCTGCCCCACTTTCGCTCGACCGATCCACTGTCCTCGGATCTACCGTGGAAAGAAAGTGACAGTTTGGAGTGGGTATCATGGGCTTGATGAAGCGGTTTGTGTACTTTTTTTTAACAAGGATGGCTCCAGATGGGGCTAGAAGCCTTATCATATACTACATCCGTTCCATAATGTAAGCATTTCTAGCAAGCTAGTTTAGCTTGCTAGAAAGGCTTACATTATGGAACCGAGGGAGTACCACATAGTGGGTGTACAAGTATTTTATAGAGGACCCAATAACAGTAAGAATTAATACACGGGTCTGTGGCAAATGAAGAAACGACCTCACTAAATATATAAAATTGCAATCCAACCCTTCTCTTTCTCCACCCTCGAGACAAGGTTAAGCTTGTTGTCGCCGCCGAGCACCGTCACGGGGACTTCACCACTTGCTTCGATGTCGACAAGAACCACACCAGCAGCTGACTTCAACAAGGGCCTACAGAAGAAGGTTAAACATGTGCTAGAGCATACAAGCAATTCCATCAGGTCACCATGGACTGTTGAAGATGAAATCGTAGAACTGAAGGCCTCGTCACTCCATAGTCGCCACATACCACCATTTGTGGCAGCACCGCATACCCTTCCACCACCATGGCGATCAACATGATGAACAACGCCACACCAAGGAAGTAGGCTGAGGCGACACAGATTCGTCACAAACACCCTTTGATAATCGGCCTGCCATCACGACTCTAGATCCTGCCATGGACTAGGCATGAAATACTACTGCAGCAGCTTCGAATTCAAGATCGAGCCTTATTCGGTAAGCCGCACGACGCTTTAGTTGCCTCTTCCTTTGGCTCCCTCCATGGGGGTCCCGCCGGCAGGAAAATAATCGCCATGGAGAGCTAGGTTTGCCCCGAGAAACCCATCTCAAAAGTTTTGATGCAAACCTTATTAGTAGGGATGCGCTTTTCCCCCGGACTGACCTGTACCACCGCTTTCCAGCAGCTAAGCGCACTTCGACCACGAAGGTCCACGACGCCATGGATCTCACTGGGAAGATCCAATATTCTACCCTCACTTGGCACGTAGCGATACACAACTAAAACTAAATCTAGGCAACTACTAATATATATAGCCCGCGCAACGCATCCTCGGCCATACCGGCCGACAGTGCCGACAGAGAGGAGAGGGGAGCGAGACGGGGACGAACTGAAGCGGCAGGTTACTCTCGAGGGAAATCAGTGGGGAGGAGAGAGAGAACACCCTCTTAAGCTTTGGTTTGTGAACCCGGTGGTTTGATACTACAAGAATCACTTATATTTTTTGTGTCACCTCAACTCGGACCAATTCTTCTTCCACCCAACAACTCGACACATGGGAAAGATCTTTCCATACGAAGATCTGTCGAGGCTAAAGGTAATAAGAAAAATAAAAACCAATAACCGACGCTCGAGATCATTCGGCTTCCACGAGCCCCCTTCTGCGTCCAACCATCGGCATGTCCAGCGACATATACCTACCAACCGAACATGCGCATCTTCACTCTCTAGGAAGCAATATCTTCTTTGTGGATAGCGCGGGACGCCCCTTCTACTATGACATCTACAGGGACTACGTCTTATCCACGTCCAAGCTCCATGCCAACAAGTCCTGCACCTTCGCCATCTCCGTCCCCACCTCTAGCTCAGATGATGGCGAACATGACCATGATGGCGTGAATCACACACACCTGTTGGGGAACCCCAATTGGAAGGCATGATGTAGCGTAGAAGCAAATTTATCTCAATTACAAACCAAGTTTATCAATCCATTAGGACTTCAAAGACAATCAGCCAGTCGCCAAAAACCCACTTGTGTGTTGACGGACATGGACCTACACACAAGACACAAACTCTCCTTCGTCCCCAACTTTCAAAAGGTTGTCAAACTTCATGTCTTCTTGTTAAGGAGAGAATTAAACATATGGTGTATTTTAAAGTAATAAAAGTAGAACAGAACACCGAAGAAGTGATGATTGAAATGAAGTAAACGATGTTGTAATCATTGTAAAAGAATGGATCAGGGGCCATAGTTTCACCAGCGGTGTCTCTCCATAAAAAAAATAAACATGTTGGGTGAACAAATTACATTTGGGAAACTGAAAAATCATGAGGGCATAAGAATTCTATTATTACAAGAGAAAGTTCATTGCACTTTCATGTAGACATTATGTCAAACATATATAGAGCTCTATACAACATGCATCTATAGTTATCCAGCATGCATCTCGCTGGCATTAAGTTGCATAAGCAACGGATAATTGCATAAAGAACATTACATAATGTAAGCAATATTTATAATCAATAAATAGAAGCATACACTGTTGTTTTCCCCTTAGTGGCAACTGCACATCCTCACCCGTAGATGTTTCTGTCACCCGTGCCCAGAATCGGAGGAGGCATGGGCCCACTATGTAGCACAAAAATCCATCTTAGACATGCATGTGATCACTTGGCAAAGAAACCTGATAGGTTGCAAACGTATCTATAATTTTGTATGCTCCATGCTTGTTTTCTACCCAATACCTTTTGTTTTCCACATGTTTTTTTTCGTTTTCCTTTATTTTTTGGATGTTTTCATGGACTAATCTATTAACACGATGCCCCAGGCCAGCTGATGTTTTTATTATGTTTTTCTATTTCATAATAGTTCTTGACTCGGAAAGGGATGTAAGCCAACGGAGATCATTTTTACCCGGAACAAAGAAGAAGCACAAAGGAGAGCCCGAGGGGAGCCAGGTGGCCACCATGAGGGTGCCAGACGTGGCCCCTCCTAGGCCAAGCTTGGCGGGCCCTTGGGAGCTCCTGGCACGGCATCATGCCCCCTTCGCTCATAAATTGACTTTAACCCTAATATCATCGGGGACGGTGTCATTTTCCATGAAACATACATAGAGGCGCCATCACCTCAAAAGTCCAATCTAGGGATTCTGGAGTCCTGCTCCAGCACCCTGCCGGAGAGGGGGATCCTCACCGGAGGCCTCTACATGGCCATGATCGCCTCCGGAGATATGCGTCAGCAGTTCATCTCGGGACTTCGGGTCCATAGTAGTAGCTAGATCGCTTTTATTTACCTATGCCTCCACGTTTAGATTCTCGTGAGCAGCCTCTCATGATCGAGACCACCGTTATGTAATTGTGCATGTTGTGTTTGCTGGGATCCCATGAACCACAAGATTATGATTATTTTGTTCATGTCAATCTGAGATGCTTCACTTATATTTTTAGAGAGTTTTAATCTAGTCTTGCAATGCTCTCCGGTGTTTATGATTACCTTGGCCATGTAGTTGTTTTCATTTCAAAAAGAGGGTTTATATGCTAGATAGTGGGTTCATGTCTCCTTGTTGCCTGCGCTCGAGTGACAGAAACGTGCGGGGGGAGGATGTGTTGTTGCCACTAGGGAGAAAATTAGGGTGCTCTTGTCTACGGATGAGAACCACTGCTTACATTACGTATTGATCTTAATGCATTTGTCTATTGCACTCATAGAAATCACTTCGTTAATACCAAGAGATTTGTCGGATAACTTTCTTGAGGTGGACTTTTAGATATGGATGCATGCGGGATAGCGGTCCATATGCCTTGATGTAATTCCTACAATGTTAGAATCATGAACTTTATCTTGTCATAATAGTATTGTTATAGGTTCATGACTTGTCAATTGGCCAGCTTTCACACAACATGTTTGTTTTCTTTGGAGAGACACCACTAGTGAATCTATGGCCGCTAGTCCTATTTTTCCTCATATTTGAACCCTTATTATAAGCACTTTCATCATTGTTTCACTGCTATTACATTTTTTACTTTTATTGTTTTCCAAGACTCTATACGTTTAATGCTCCCGTTTTCAGCAAGACCGAAAGATTGACAACCTTCCGGAAAGATGGGACAAGAGAGAGTTTGTGCTTGTGTGCAGGTTCCATGCTTTCTCAATAGTACTTTTATGGTGCCGTTGATAAAGCAACCTTCTTCAAGACTATGAAGTCCTACTGGTTTGGTAACTCTGGTTCTTTACTAGGGAAAAACTTACTCTAGACTACATCATACGTTACGCTTGGGGTCTCCCAACGAGCGTGTGATCACGTCATCACCAAGTACTTTTTCTGGCGCTGCTGCCGGGGATTTCTAGCTTGCTGCAAGGGGAGTCTCACACTTCCACTCTCTTTATTTTGGTTTGTTCATGCTTAGTTTACTTTTGTTTAGTCTTTTTTCTCTTTATCAACCCCCCCCCCCCAAAAAAAACAGTTCTCTAGTTTCTAGTATTTTATTTGTGTTGTTAGTTTATTTTGTTAGTATGCCTATCTCCACTCCTTTTGTTATGTCTCCCGAGGATGAGTTCCTCGCCTTAAAAAAAAAGAGGTGAGGAAAGTTTAAAAGATGCTTGCCATAGAATTAATGATGCTCATAATAGATCCACTAAAAAGGAAGCGACCACTGTTTTTATTAGAAATTTGTATGTGAGTGTCACCAATTGGTATAGGTATATACTTGACACTTTAATGGGTGGAAAATTTCTAGGAGCACACCCTTTGGAAGCTCTTAATGTTATTGAAAGCCTAGAAGTAAATCCTCATGTTAATGAGATTAAAATTGATATCACTATGCAACATGTTCTAAATAGGTTGGATTCCATTGAGGAGAATATAATTAATATTTAGAAATAAAATGAGCTAGACAAGAAAGTACTTGAGCATCACTAGTAGAAAAAACCCCAACGGTTTTTAGCTCTAGTCCCCATTAGCCTACCAACCTGTACCATAGGGGGCAGGGCAATGGCCCGCCTCGCTCGAAAGATTTTAGTCCCGCGTCGTAACACGAGCCGGGACTAAAAGTCCTCTGGCAACCGTTCGCGTCGCCTTGCAAACTTTTAGTCCCGGGTAGTAACACGGCCCGGGACTAAAAGTCTTTGTGGCAACCTTTCACCTAGCCGGAGAGCATTTAGTCCCGGGTGGTGTTATGGCCCGGGACTAAATGCCAAAACCGTTTGTCTCCCGCGCACTTTGGAAGTTGATCCACGAGGAGGCTTAAAAACAGAGAAATACACCATTGCTACAATACCGAGCGCCTCTCTTCTCCCTCCTTGCTCTCCTCTCTTAATTCTCCCACATTCTTCACCATGTGACTAGAGATTATGGACGTGGACTCACATGGTCGGAACCTTGAAGTCGCATACACCAACAAGAGTAGTAGGGTTCCGGCCTATCTTGACCTCTTGAAGAACTAGCTTCGCGAGGATGGCATGGGTTTTCTAGGCCTTGATCTTGAGTATACGGCCGATCAAAAGGACGTAGCTCTCATCCAACTTTCTCACAAGAGGCGTGTCATTCTCTTCCAATGGGCAAGGTAAGCACCCCGACCGATCTTATCCTCTCTTTCTCTTTTCCCATGTTTCTCCCTTGATCTTATTTTGATTGGATCGGAAATTGTATAGGATAGAAACATGTACGTGTGTGTATACATTTGTATTCATATATAGCAATGTGTATTGGAAATTACGTTTGTATTCATATAGCAATAATATATATTGGCCAAAATTACATAGAAATATATATATATATCCATGTGTACATTCATATAGAAAATTCATTTGTATTCATATAGCAATGTGTATTGGAAAATTTCATTTGTATTCATATACACTGGTAGAAAAAAGGCCTTCCATACGCCCCCATTAGTCCCCAAACGTTGCGCACCGTGACTAATGAGTCCTTAGTCCCGGGTCGGGAGGAGACCCGCGACAGAAGATCATGCGTCGCGGGTTGGGAAGCGCGTTGAGGCGCGTGGAGGGCATTAATTCCGGTTGGCCTGGCCGCCCGGGACTAATGGTCCTTTAGTCCCGGTTGGCGTGGCCACCCGGGACTAAAGATCAAACTGCTCGCCTCCCGCGCGGCGGTTTTTATTTCGCGAGCGAGGCAGAAGGGCGCCATTGCTACAGTGCGCGTCCGAGTCTCTGTTTCTTCCTCTCTTCTCTTCTCTTCCCTCTCTTCGATCTTCCTCCACCAAGCACACCATGGCTGAAGTTTGGGAGAGATACACGGGTCCCACACCATGCGGCAAGCGTCTCGACGTGTGCTACACCAACATTTGCGAGAGTCTCCCAGGTGCTCTTGAGCATTTGACCAATCTCTATTTCTCCTCTCCCGATGAACACCGGTTCTTCGGGCTTGATCTGGAGTATACGGCGGATCAACGGGATGTTGCCGTCATCCAGATTGCGTTCAAGGAGGCCGTTTTGGTCTTCCAATGGTCAAGGTAACGCACACGTACAATCTTGCATCTTCGATTTGTTTGTTGCATTTGAAGAATACATGTGTTGCAACATATCTAACACGTATCAAATTTTTGTTGTTGCAGTAGTTCAAAGAATTCTCCGGCACTTGTTGATTTTCTTGTCAACAAGGGGTATGACTTTTGCAGCGTCGACATCACGCAAGACCGTCCGAAGTTGATGCGCTTGGGTATTGTGATACCTGAAGATCACTACATTGATCTTCAGGATCTTATCCAGTTGAACGGGCCAAAGACCGGGATGGCTCGCATGGCAACTGCCTTAATCCACGAGGGCTATGAAACCATGAAGTCTGGTTTCCCCTCGAGGAATCACTTGTATTGGGAGAAGACCCCACTGGACTTGAAGAACGTCAAGTATGCAGCCATAGATGCATACGTCTCCTACGAGTTGTTCCGCATCTACTCGACGGAGCCATAGATGTATGCGTTCGATATATGCATGTAATGGGTATCTTAGTATGTAATGGATATCTTAGTATTGTGAGACTTATGTTTGTGTTATGTGTGATCGTAAGACTCTATGTTATGAATGTGATATGATTGTGTTCTATTCATGATTGTGATGTCTCTACTCGTATTTTACTTGTGATTTAATTATCACTTGTCTTTTGTTGTTCATAAAACTATTTTTGTTTCCTAGTTTTAAATGACTTGGAAAAATTTGCAAAGTGTTGCAAAGTGTAATGGATATTATTTCTATATTAATTCCTAGCTATACTATTTCTATATTATGTCAAACACACGTTTCAAAACAAGCAAAAACAAAAACATATCAAGAAAACAAACAAAAACACATCAAGAAAACAAAACAGAAAAACTATAGTTTCTATATATCTGTTCACCAAAAATTAATCTAAGCCAGGAAAACATATATCTAGTCAATACCAAACTCATCCAGTATTAAAATGAATTAGTATTATTTTTCTTAATTTTTTGATATATTATTTGTATTTTTAAGATTTTAAAATGAATTAGTATTATTTTTCTTAATTTTTTGATATATTATTTGTATTTTTAAGATTTTAAAATGAATTAGTATTATTTTTCTTAATTTTTTGATATATTATTTGTATTTTTAAGATTTTAAAATGAATTAGTATTATTGTTCTTTTGATATATTATTTGTATTTTTAAGATTTTAAAATGAATTAGTATTATTTTTCTTAATTTTTTGATATATTATTTGTATTTTTTAAGATTTTAAAATGAATTAGTTTTATTTTCTGAATATTTTGATATATTAATAGTATTTTTAGAAATAATACAAATTAAAAAGTTAATGTTTATTTATTTATTCAAAATTATTAATTACATCATTACTTTTATTTATTAAAAGATTTATTTGAAATTCAAACAATAAAGAAATGTGGCATCGACCAACATGTTAATAAGATTGATATGATACTACTATCACATACATGCGAGCAAAACACTTGGATGCGGGACGGTATGGAACTCGGAAGTTAAGCGTGCTAGTGCTAGAGTAGTGGGAGAATGGGTGACCGAGCGGGAAGTTTGACCATGAGTAAGTAATTTGACTAGAGATAATTGTAGTTAGACGCTAAGCAAATAATACAAATTCTGAAAAAAAAGGGAGTGAAAAAAGGGAGTGAAAAAAAAGGGAGAGAAAAATTGGTGTGAAAAATAATTAGAAACCCAAATGAATTAAGAAAATAACGAAATAAAGTCTAGTCCCGGTTCAGGTGGCCAACCGGGACTAAAGGTCCTCCGCCCCCGGCTCCGCCACCCGCCCACGTGGTCGGGCCTTTAGTCCCGGTTCGTAATCGGCGCGACTATAGGGGGGAGGGGTCTTTAGTCGCGCATAGCTAGTCCCGGTTGCTCGGTCGGGACTATTGGCCCTGGCGAACCGGGACTATAGGCCTATTTTCTACCAATGATATATCAATAATGTATTGGATGGCCGAAATTGCATAGGAAAGAAATATATTCATATAGCAATTTTCATTGGAAAGAATAAATTTGTTTCATTGAAACAATATACTTGTTGTATTGAAACAATAATATACTTGTTGCATTGAAACTTATACTTGTTGCATAACATTTGATCCAATTTGTTGTTCCGTATATAACATTATTTGTTTAACATTTGTTCCATTTTTTTGGTTGCAGTAGTGAGAAGTATTGTCCAGAACTGATGGATTTCCTTGTCAACAGTGGCATAGTTTTGCTAGTGTTGACATAAGGAATGACAAGGTGAAGATGTGGAACACCTGGCGTATTGAGATACCATATCAATGCCATATTGATATCCTGGACATGTTCCAGCTTGAGTATCTGAGGACTTCCATGGCTGCTATAGCAGCCGCGTTGATCTATGAGAAGTACGGTACCATGAAGAAAAAAATTCCTAGTTCGAGGCACAATTATTGGGAGAAGTGCCGACTTGACCAGATCAACATTGATTACGCAGCTGTCGATGGTGCCTTTTCTACGAGCTGTACCGTATCATCAGTGTCTTCAGCTACGGGCAGCGTCACCTTGCCCCCCGGACTCCTACTGTTTGGGATGATTCGGAGGACAAGCAGTCCGTGTAGATGGGAGCCCTCGTGACGCCCCTATATATGCATATTATGTATTGCTTGGTTTGTGATGTTTATATATATATTCGATCCCTAGAAGACATATGTACGTGTCCTTGTTTAATTATATATATATCTATTTTAAATATCCTTGCTTAATTATATATATATGCATGATCGATCTGAGCACGCTCAATTAAGCAATTGGTGTATATATATGTGATGAAATTTTGGAGTAAGATAAAAAAAATCTATCTAAAAATAATATAATATGTTGAAATGACTAACAATTTGGAGTAAATAATTATTATTTAAATTAACTAATTAACTATTATTTAAATTAGTTAATTATTATTTGAATTCAATACTATTATTACTTATTTATTTATGTTTAACTAAATAATTTTTGGATTCAGAAAATAAAGATGTGCCATATCATATCTCAAAAGTTAACATGATTGACACATACTATTGTCAGTAAAACATAACTTGATTCTTGGAAGCTGAGAGTGAAGGAACCCATAAGTTAAGCATGCTGAGAGTGGAGTAGGCTGAGGATGGGTGACCTCCTCGCAAGTGTCAGTTCATAGTGAAAAAAGTGATCAGAGTTAAAAATAATTGAGATTAAGGGAGAATCATTAGAGATAGAAATAATAGAGACTAAATCAAAAGGAAAATCGAAAAAAAACAAAAATAAGTCGGGTCCCGGGTGGTATTACCACCCGGGACTAAAGGTCCTACCCCGAGAGCGCCCCGGGAGTTCCCCGTGGTCTACCCTCTACTCGCAGCTCGTGGGCCGGCGAGACAAAAGGGGGGCCTCTAGTCCCGGATGGCCATCCAGGAATATAGCCCCTTACGGCCCAGGACTAAAGGCCTGTTTTCTACTAGTGCATGTTGATAAACTAGATGGTGCTCTAAAGTTTCTTTCCAAAAGGGTGAAAGCCCTTGAAACTACAAAAGCCAATGAAAATCATCCCTCTAGAATAGAAAAAATTCAAGAAGGTATAGAAACTATGGGGTCTATCTTGTCCTCTCGTAAAACTAAAAAGGTAGAAGCTACAGTGGCAAATAAGCCTAAATTCAGGTATGGTCCAACTATTCCCCCACAAAAAAGTAATTTATCTAAAGAAGCTGAAGTTTCTAAAATTGTAGAAGCGGGACATAGTGTGGGTAAAGCTAAAAGCATTATTCTTGTTCACCTAGTGTTTTAAATAAACTTATTTCAGAGAACCCTCCTAGAAGAACTGGCTGCACTATTGAAGAGATGTTTGATAATCTTTATTATGGATATATTGATAATACTTGATTTATTCTGCATGCCTAGCTAAAAGGCGTTAAAGAAAAGCGCTTGTGGGAGGCAACCCACTTTTGTTTTCCTTCGTTATACTTTTTTTATTATGTTTTATTTTGTTATTGTTATGTATTGAAAGTTTTTACCTCTATAGAAACCGCTCCTTATCCTTTTATTTCATTTTTGTTCCAAGAGTAACCTCTAATTGAGAGGTAGTGCAATTTGGAGAAGTTGCTGTTCTGAAACAAATTTCTTGGTGACTACCAAAACATCCATATCTCCTAGCCAGAACATTGGATTGATTTGAAAAAAATAGACAGATGCCCCAGGTAGTTATATAACTTTCATTACTTTCCCATATTATAATTTGAGGAACATCAAAATTTTCTAAAAAATTCAGCTTTAATGACTATTCTTTTTTGACAGATTTCTGCCAATATTTGCATTTGCGTCTTAATCTCTTTCTTTTGGTGTTCTTTTGAGAGGGAGAGCTTTAAAAGAAGTTGTGAAAGTAGCTAATGTTTTAATTGAAGTGTGAGAATTTTGTTGAAACAGAATTAAGTGGATTTATTATTTTGATTACACTAACATTGCTAATGAAGATTGTGAGGAAGTTTTCAAGTGTACGGAGAGAAGAATGATGTGATGAGATGAAGGATGAAAAAAAGCTCAAGATTGCGGATTCCCATGTCACCCCAAGACACATCAAAGAAGTACAATCGTCAAAGCTTGGGAATGCCCAAGGCATCCCCATATTATCAACAAAAGTATGAGATTTCTTTCAAAACACAATGGACCTGTTTGGTTCGCGAGTTTTACTTCGGTACCTCATTACAGTGTAATATGAAACCGTTAATCATGTTTGTTTCATTTTTCCTGGAAATAACTACCACGTAAACGAGTCACAATCCAGGCTTAATCCGATACCGCGCTGCCCCCATCAGAAATGAAATACATTACCAGAGGAATTGTCGTGGGATAATCACGGAAGACGTTACCAGGGGTAACTTACTTTGGGGGCAAATCGACTCTGGCGTTTGGGAGAGGGTTTAGCTCAGGGGAAATCATGCTATCAATCGATCTGGTAACTCTGGCCGTAATGTCGCCGAGTCTCCGATCTAGGGTTACTACTATCAACTCTCGTATTACAGGGTACTCTAATATCTGGTGAAGCTCTGTTTCTCTAACCCTAGGAGCCGGTTTATATGTTACCCGGCTCCTTGGCTCCCTATCCAAGATACACCCGAAAACCTACCCGGAGACCGCACACAACCCTAAGTTTCCTAATCTTAACCCCCAAGATACGGGTTACTAGGCCTACACTCCTTCTTGGGCCTTCCAGAAACTCCTCCTCCTTGAGCCGGGTCTTGTGCGATTCTCTTCGGGCCGGGTTTCACCTTGGTATTAGCCTACCGGGTTATCATCCCTCCATCAGTAGTCCCCAGAATAGCTTGGGCTTCTCGGGATTATCCATGAAGTGCACGCTATTCCCTGCAAAACAATAAACACTCAAATTCATAATATACCGGGTTAGAATGCTTTGATAATAGCTAGGCCTGCTCCTTTGGCGGTCCATATAATAACCCGACATTTTCCGAGTCAGGACACCATCTCCCGGGTCAACACTCCGTGGAAATGTGGCAAGACCCGGTTCCATACCGTTGTCAATTAATCCAAATATCACGCCCGTAATCCACCTCAATTTCGATCCGGACATCTCGCAACGGGTATCTTGATACTTATCCCCATAAATCCGGACCGGATCATCGGTCCCCAAAAATTTCGCGCTTGCCGCCTAAGCCTAAAGCTTTCCCCCCCGCACCTATAAATAGGCCTCCAAGGGTCAACCCTAGGTTACCGGTTCATTTCTCATCTTCCTCCTTCCCTCTCACACCGCATCCGCGCCCGCAAGCCCTAGCTCGAGCTCACGCCGCCGGAACTACGCCGTGGCTCGCAAGCACGCCACCGGAGTTGCGCCGCCGCCGCCAGGTCGCCACCGTCCGCGCCCGCAACACCGCCGCCAACCACTGCCGTAGCGCCCGTGAGCAAGATCCCAATCGGGCCACCGGACCTCGAGACGCCGCCGCCGTCGAGCCAATTGCCGCCGCCGCGCGCCCTTCCCTCAACTCATCCGGTAAGTTCCTCTATCACTTGGATCTAGATCCCTTTTTTCTTTTGATTTTGCGCGTATACTTAGGATCCATTCTCATCTTCTAGCTTTCTACTATTCTCACTTAGTTTGACATGCTTTCGTAATTCCCAACCTCATGCTCGTCCACAGCTCGTACCTAATCCATCCCTATGCATTTCCACACATTTTTGCTATTTTGCAACCTCATATTTTTTCATCCTCATGTTCTTGGCTAGATCTATTTGCCAAATTTTGCAAGTATTTTAGACATTTTGCCCTTCCTTCTTTTCATTAAATCGGATAACTGTATTCTTCGGGTCTCTCAATATTCACACTTTGCATTTTGCCTCTTTTTAGATCTACACACATGGCTCCTAAGGCCAGCGCCAAGTCAAAGGGCAAAAACCCGGCCGGCAAGCCAAAGCCGGGTCAGTCAATTTCCGCCAACTGGGCGAAATCGACTGTCACAAAAGCTAAACTTGATGAGCTGACTGAGTCGGGTGTTCTGCCCGCCCGGGAGGAGATCCACTGGAGGATACCCGGCGAGGAGACCCGGCCATCACCCGGCCTAGATGAGGTGGTGGTTTTTGTCGAGCATGTGATCCGGGGTTTCCGCCCCTCGGGTCACCCTTTCTTCCGGGAGCTCCTGGACCACTACAAGCTCCGGGTATTCGATATCGGCCCCAATTCCATGCTCAATATCTGTCATTTCATAGTCTTGTGTGAAGCCTATTTATGCGTCCCTCCCAACCTTGCTCTATTCCTCGAACTCTTTCAATGCAAGCCATGCCGAGAGAGTGGCGACGGGGCCCTCCTGGCCTGTGGGGGAGTCTCAATTCAAAGACGGAAAAATTCCCTCATGCCGACTCTTAGCCTCCATACTCACGTCAAACACTGGCAAAAAACTTACTTTTACTGCCAAGATATTTCTTCACCCGGCGCTATTGCCGGGTTTCTCCGATAATACCCTCACTTTGTCCGATAATCTCAATTCCTTTGCCTCCGAAGCCGAGAGGCAATCTATCCAGCCTCTCCTTCATAAGCTGGCTGTGCTCTCCGTCCAAGGTCTTATTGGGCTTAACCTGGTAAAGAACTGGGTTAGCTGTCGGATCCAGCCTAACAGCATCCGGTCTAAACTTATGTGCCACTACTCCGGGCACCTCAGCGACTCTCTCCGATACTCGGAGAAAAATTACCCGGCTGGTGACATGAACAAGATCATGAAGACTTTCTTAGCCGATAAACTTGACGCCATCAAGAATATAGCCGGGCTTAACCCCTTCACTCGCTCTAACCCGGCTCCTCCAGTAAGAACCGGTTTACTGTCTTTATCCGACTGATATTTCATATGCATATATACTAATCTTTGTTTCTATATTACTTACACAGGAAGACGATGCATTCTGGAAGATAGTCACCCCTCCCCCTTCAGAAAACTCGGAGGAGGACGAGGAGCCGGCTGATAGCGACGAAGGTAAGTCCGGGTCTTATATTTACACTTATCTCAATAACTTGTTGGACCAAATATTTCCCCTTTCCAACAATGCTCCTTATTTTCCAGAGCTAGAGGAAAAAGAATACACACAGTCGGACGAAAGTGAAGCTGAACCAGAGGTGGAGATTGGGGCGAAGAGGAAGACCCGGGGAGTTGTCTTCAAGGTGCCCTATTCCTCCATTGTCTCCAAACCATACTCGTACGCTAATATGTGCGAACTTAACCAACGCTTAACAGATTCATCATACTTGAAGGAACCTGCCCCGACCAAACGTAGAGTAACCCGGAACTCTCCGGGTGACGATCCTCTTCACCCGGGCATCCCTTCATCACCCGCTCGCCGAGCCGGTACTTCCCAAACTCATACATCCTATATACCTCGGAAATTTCCATCTCCAAACCATCCCTTAGCTGGCCAACTCCGGGTCTCACTCTCTGACTCTTTATCAGCATCTTATGGGTCTAGCAACGATCTCCCACCGGATTTCGTCGTGAATACCGGGTAAGTCAGTTTCCTTGCTAATCAATACACTACTATTACCCGCATCTTTAATTTGTTATATGCTAACTGCTTCTTTTTCTTTATCAGAGCCAAGGTCACAGTCAGTGACCCTGAAGATATAAACATAGACAATCCGGCTATGGAAGACCCGGAGGTTGTTGTGCAGCCCGCAGCTGGCGGCGCAGGAGAAGAAGAACAAGAAGATTTACTGGAAGACCCGGTCGGGCAGGAAGCCGAGTTTCCTCTGCCAGGAGACGAGGACATCGAGTTCCTGGGATCACGGAGGGGTGACCCCACTCCTAACACCCAGGCAACCCGGATCAACTCCCCCAAGCAGGATAGGACCCCACCTCCGGGTAACCAGAACCCCAGCTCCTCCAGGCCGAAACTCGATGATCTTGATTTTGAAGGGAAGTTAACTGAGCTCTTCTCTCTGAAGACCACTGAAAGGGATATCCTTGAATCCCTAGAAGCTGAGCACCAGGTAACTTAACCAATGTTGCTTATGTATTCATCCAGTCCCCAAGTTCCGAGTTAACTATATCAAGTTGACTTGGTACTTTCATAGCCGTACAACTTTTCATACCCGGTTTTACCCTGCATCCGACTGATTTTTCCTTGTCTACTTCCGCAGGCGCACGTGACCCGGTCTGAGGAGATGTTGGCAAAAACCAACGAGCTCCTCCAGGCCGAGACCAAGCTGCGAGAAGAGCTGGAAGACAAGGTGAAGGACCTTGCCAAGGATGTCAAGAAATACAAGAAATGATCCCAAAATGCTGAGGGCGCGCTGAAGAGAATTACAACCCAGATTGCCGACACTTACCGCTCTCTGCTTGGTAAGAGATCGTAACTTTACTGATCGTTCTGGAAGGTTTGTAACCCAGATCTTATTGCTTTAATTTTTCTGGTGTCCTGTAGCTCCGGGTGAGGAGGCTATGGATGACGATGATGTTGAGAAGCTAAAGACGATGAAGGCCGTGATCCGGCAATTCTCAGTGGGGACCAAATGGACCCTGGAGGCTTTGAAGTGGCCTGGGGCTTGTGGTGGCGCGGACAAGATGCTCGAGGCGTGCTCAACTATCCCCGCCTTGATTGAGCACTGGAAACGCTCAACATGCCGAGTGGGGGTAACCCGCGGCCTTGCCTTGGACAAATCTTATTTTCCTAAGCTTGAGCCGGCAACGCTCGTGGGCAGGTTCCCCGAGTTTAACAACGACGGCTCAAGGTTCACTGGTAAGGACTATAAGTTTATCCATACTCAGGTGCGTCATTCGGCAAGCTTGATAGCCGACAATCTGGACGTGAGAAAGCTCACCCCACCCTACAACGCTGATGACAAGCCGGACCCGTCTGATCTCCCCAAGCCCTTCGACATGCTGGCCCGGTGGAAGGAGGAAATAGCCAAGAAGAAAGCTGAGGCCGAGAATGCGCCATCCACATCTACCCCGGGTGTTCCTCCTCCAGCTCGTGCTGCTGCCGCGACTGACCCGGACATGGAGGCTGAGAAGGACACAGAGGAGCATGTTGAAGACCCGACCGCCAAGGACACTGCTGATGACTCGGCCATGGATGCCGAGTGAAGTTTTACTGTTTCACGCCCCAAAACACTTATTCGGCCTATGGGCATTATGTAACATGCCTGATACAACTATTCTTTTGATAGTGCGCCTGTGCACTTTTGATACTATTTCCGTGGTTTGTAATACATTTAAACTTTAATAGATTTTGGTGGCCCTTTTGGCCATCCACCTCGATATGATTTTTTCCAGTCTTATACTTTTTTGCCACTTTTTTGATATTTCCCTTTTCCCCATCCATGAGACTCGGTTTCCGGGTCTCAGGATTTTTTGACTGGATGAGCTTTATTTCTAAAGTCCCCAAGTCCCCAAGACTCGGATTTTTGGGGTTTTAAGCTTGATAGCGAAACGATTTGTTGCTTTTCTCAAATTCCCAAGTCCCCAAGACCCGAATTTCCGAGTCTAGGGATTTGCTGTTCTCACAAAGCTAGTTGTTTTTGCTAAGGCCCAGAACATAGAGCTACTCATGTAAGTTTTGAAGTTATGCTTAATACATGGTGAGTTCCGGCTGTTAGCCTTTTACTCCGCATAACTTGTGGTTTGGATGACCCTTTTGATCCTCTTTGTTGTAAGCCGGCTTTCGCGTGGGTATTCAGTGCTGCTATAACTTTATAAAAACAGGGTCAGGCAAGTCCCAGTGGGCATCATGACTGATTGTGATTATACGTTAGCAAAGCACGCCACGTTATTGCGAGTCACATCAAGCTTAAACAAGAGAAATCAAGGATATTTGGCTCTATTGTCCAGTTATAAGATTGTAACCGTACTTATTGCAAGTAATCGGTCCTTATAACTTAATGGCATCGTGGCTGGTCTTGAGATTATAGCTGTGCTATTCAAGCAATCAGCCCCCAAGACCTATTTATGCAATCTAAGGAAATATTAAATCTAGTGTACTATGAGCAAACAACTAATATTTACCTGATAAAATAAAAACAGAAGGTGAAAACAGAAAAATTAAAAACTTAACAGAAATAAACAAGAAAAAAACATTATCGTAGTTTAACCATCTCTTTATTGATATGAGAAAAGTTAGGTCAGCAAGCCGCCTCATTAAAAACCCTCCTGTCCCCTTAGGTACCCTGGATAGGAAAAGAGTGCGTCTGAAACCTGCTGCCTGTTACATCGTGTAATTCAACTTGTAAACCTAGCCTATGCTAAGTGTAGTAGGGATGTAGCTGAGCCACTTTCCATGGTCTTTCCCTCTCTTGCATAGATGAAGTGGTGTGGGTGGTGTCGTTGACATTATCCGACTCTTCCCTTGCATCTACTAAGTAATATGATCCGTTGTGCAAATTCCGGCTTATGATGAATGGACCTTCCCGTGGCGGAGATAACTTATGCTTTCCCTCCTTTGATTGTACTAAGCATAATACCAGGTCCCCTTCCTGGAAGACCCGGGTTTTGACCCGCCGACTGTGGTATCGCCTCAAATCCTGCTGATATATGGCTGATCTCTCCAAAGCTTGCTCCCTGTGCTCTTCTAGCATATCCACGGAATCTTGCCGGGTCTTCTCATTCTCCACCTCAACATAAACCGCCACTCGGGGTGAATCATGAATAATGTCACTCGGCAACACTGCCTCTGCACCATAAACCATAAAAAACAGGGTCATCTGAGTAGATCTGTTAGGTGTAGTGTTAATTCCCCAAACCACTGATGGTAACTCCTCAACCCATGCTCCAGCATTGAGGCACGTGACTCTTAGTCGTGGTTTCAACCCACGCAGTAACTCCTGGTTTGCCCTCTCCACCTGTCCATTAGCTTGTGGATGGGCTACCAAGACTACGTCAAGGCGGATGCCGTTGTTTCCACAGAATTTCTCCATATCTCCTAAGGACATGTTGGTTCCATTGTCTGTTATTATGCTGTGGGGATATCCAAACCGATAGATAATCCTTTTCAGGAATTTGACTGTTGTGATTGCTTCGCAGTTGGTAACTGGCATAACTTCAACCCACTTGGTAAACTTATCAGTAGCCACAAGAAGATGAGTCTTTTTGCAAGGTGACATGCGAAAGGGGCCTACCATATCCATACCCCAAACTGCAAACGGCCAGGTCAGCGGGATTGTTCGTAACTCCATAGCCGGCACATGGATTTGGCGAGCGTACCTTTGACATCCGTCGCACCTTGCAACCAGGCGCTCCGCGTCTGCTAAGGCCGTGAGCCAGAAGAAACCGTGCCGGTATGCTTTATCCATGAGGGACCTTTGTAACATCCCAAGTATGAAAAACACCCTTTAGAATGTTTGCTTTTTGTTAAATTATGTTTTGCATCATGGCATCTTAAGCATTGCTTTTGTTTTGCATTTGTTTTCCTTTGTTTTCCTTTGTTTTTCTATTTGAATTTCAAACCAAATTTCAAATTTTGTTTCATACTTGTTCTGTTACAAATTTTCAAATGAAAATTTCAAACCCAAACATCATTTTTGTTTCCATTAAAGTGGGAAGACTAAACCATTAAATTGCTTAAGTTAAATAAGCTAATTAATTCAAATTTCATTCAAATTCAATTAAAATTCCAAACAGCAACCATTTTGAAATTTATGAAAATTACAAAACAAATCAATCATTTGTTACCATTGCACTTGAAATTAAAAACTTTTAAATTTTTCTTTTCATTTAATCAATTAATACCAAAATTTCACTCAATTTGAAATAAAATACAAACAGCAACATAATTTAAATTTTTTGGAAAACAAAAGTTGGCAAATGGGTGCTGTTACAATAAATAAACTAAAACAAATTTTTCCTAAATTTTAGCAAACCCTAAAACCATGTTTTTCTTTCCTTATTCTTTTCTGCAAAAAAAAAGAGAGAATAAAAAAAAAACAAAAAAAAAACGCAGAGAGGGAGAGGGCAGGCAGTGGGCTGAGCCCAGCCCACCAAACCTTTCCCCCACGGCCTGCTACCCCCCCGTTTCTTCCACCTCTGTACGGCGCGCATCTGCGCCTGTCCACGTCGACAGAGAAGGGAGGGGACGGCTGCGAGCTCTTCCTCCCCTCCTTATAGCTAACCCTAGCCCCGAGCTCCCCTCTGCCCTAGACCTCCACCTCTCTCCATCGACTGCCGCCGCCATTTTTCCCTCTGCATCTCTCTCCCTCGCTGCTCTGTTCCCTCTCTGCAACCAACCCCCGAGCACCACCTCTTCCACCTCCGGTGATCGCCGCCGCTATGCCCCTCCTCCTCGCTGGATAGCCACGGGAATCGTCTCCCCTCTCCGTCCGCTTCCTCCTCGACCACGCCGCGGTGACGGAGAGCCACTGCATCGCCGCCGCCATCCTCTCCCCTGTCGCCGGCCACCTTCCACCACCGAGCGCCACCGTCTCCTTTCCGCCCCACGGTGAGCTCCTCTCTCCCTTCCCTCTCTGCCACGTGCACGCAACAACACCCCTTTGCACAAGCACACGCACACAGCACGCCCCCGTGCACGAACAGCAGCCGCCACGAGCAGCTCACCGACGGCGGCCGTCCTCCTCTGTTAGCTGAATCTGAATTTTATTCAGTTACAGATACCTGTCCCGAACTGAACCACAAAATCAAGCGCTCCTCCTATCTGACAAAAACGATCCAGTACTGCAGTGGCTCAGCGCACTGCTTGCGCATCCGCGGTCGCAGGTTCGAACCCCTTCCGCGCGGAGAAAAACCCCACCTTTTTTTCGCCACCGCGCGCTGACAGGTAGGGGCCACCTGCCATAGGCAGTGGTGGCCACGCGTGCCTCCACGCGCACACACATGCTGCCACCGTGGCCAGGGCCCACTGGCAGTGGCCCAGGTTGGGTCACTGCGCGGTGTAAACCGTCCTGGCCCTTTTTCTTTTACAATTTAAGTCCATTTTAATTACAGAATAGTCCCTGTTTTTAAATTACAAATATCTTTTGAATTTCAACTTCAAATAAAATAAATAAAATATGCATCCTGAACCAAATTTAATTTTCTACCTGTTTGAATCATTTTTTTTTTCTGTTTTGAACAATTCAAATGTTTTCAAAATTCAAATTCAAATAATTCATTATAAATTTGGTTAAATTCATAACTATTTCAAATTTAATTTAAATGGCACATATAAAATATGTTTTCCATGCCAAATTGAACCACCTTTCCAAATATAAACTTTATTTCATGTTTTGAATAATTAAAATTGGTTAAATAATTTAAACCTTGTTTAAATCATTTAATATTGCTAAATTCTTAGCTTGGTCAAATTAAATTATTTTTGAACTTATAAAATATGTTTTCAAACCAGAAAATAATCTTTTCAAATATGAGTTTTAATTAATGTTTTGAACAAATAAAAATTCAAATAAATTCATAATTGAATTAAACTCATTTAAATCTTGTTTAAACTTGTTTAATTCATAATTAATTCATTCTAATTCCTTTTTAAACAAATGAAACATGTATTCCACCTAAAATTTGGTGTTCTTTCTAAATATGATTTTTGTTATCTATTTTGAACAATTAAAATTGGTGAAAACAACAAATGCTTGTGTAACACCTTTAAGAAGCAAATTTTCATAACTTAATAAATAAAATTCCAAACTTGGTAAACTTTATTTCAAATTGAAGCTATTGTTGTTTTCTTTCCGTTTCCCTCATCCATGCATCATGCTAATCCACTTTCACATGTTGATTAGTTGTAGATCATTTAACCCAACCTTAATTCATGGGCTTTCCATATGCAATCCAAATTGCATATGGGTCCATTTAAACATGTTATCATGTCAACTAGCTTATTTTGATGCATCAATTAAATTGCCATGTATCATCCCATGATTGTGCATTATGCCATGTTATTGATTGTTTGTCTTTCTGTGTTGTTTATTTGCTTCTTCTCGAATAGACGACGACGTTGAGACAGACGAGGTTTACGACACTACTTCTGAGGAGTTAGGTCAGTACCAGGCTGCTGAGTTTGCAGGCAAGTATTCACTCACATGAACCATTGTGTTCCTTTCCACATTGGATACCGATACTTTCCGTTGTCTATCCTGCTAGCCTTAAGATTCGATGCTTGTGTTCGATCCTATCACATGTTATTCTGTAACCCTGATATAGCCTCACCTCCACACCTATAACCCTGTTGCTTGTTGCCTGTGTCTTACTAGCATGCTTAGGGTTGTTTATGCTCGAGTCTGCTGTCCGTTATTTCTGTTACCATATTTTATTATGTTCTGGGGCTCGATGTTGAAACAACAATCATGTTAATGTTGGGTAATAATAATTTGATGATAAGGCACTGTCAGGAGGCCGGGTATGGTTTTGAGGCCTGCTAGTGTCGACCCTAATTAAGAAAAGGGTCTTGTCTACTGATCCATGATGAGCACACTATCCGCATGTGGGAAGCGTGTATGGGCGCCCCCCTCAATTTGATTCGATTCGCATCTCGTCCAAATTGCCACACTTAGTTCGGGCTTTCCATTTGATGCACGCATATGCAGGTACGAACCCGAGGCCAGGGTGGAACTTTTGTAGTCGGCATTTAGGGCGGCGTGGTCTTCCAGTGCTATGAGGGTCCCCCTTTTCTTCGTGGGGGCTCGATTAGCCGCGCACGCACATCACGTGGTTCTTTGGGCTTGATGCGAAGAAGAGTTGAGTTGTGTTGAGTGCCTCGCTTGGTGGGTTTGATTCCCGTCTGGCGGGATATTCTTACGTGTACGGCCAATTTGGTGCACCCCTGCAGGGTTAAATCTTCTCGAGAAGCCGTGTTTTCCGCGGTTATGGTTGACTTGGTGAAAGTACTGGCTAACAAGTACTCAGAACAACTTACACCTAACTAATGATAACTTGACTAGTAATAGTCCTATTGACACAATAACTTGAATCATCATTAATCCAACTGTGTGAGTTATCCTCGGATTGCTTCTTTGGATAAGGGGCGAGATCCAGGATGGGTTTGTTTGAGGTTAGTTATAGTTGGTTACGATACGCTATCTTATCCCTCTCTTTTAGCCGGAAGTTGTAGCGTGTTTCTGTAGTTGATTAGAGCAGCCTGCTGCCGCACTTTTGTATCGCCTATTCTTCCGTTGAACCCAAAGCATCTGTACTTTGTGTTGCCGGGTACACTTTGGTATCTTGTGAGTCTTGCTTGCCAGTACTTGTCTGTACTGACCCCTTTGGGGCTGTGGTTTCCGCAGACTACGTTTCCGAGGATCCCCATGGTGGTTACTACGTGGAGTATGACGAGGCTGCTGACGAGTAGATAGTGGACCCGGGCAGGATCCGAGACATCGTGGATGGGCTCCGTCTTTTCGTTTCCGGCCTCTTAGGCCTATTTGGATCTTGTCTGTACTCAGACACTTTGGATGCTTCCGCTGTGATGTAATGATGAATTGTTGGGACATGTGTCCTCTGGATGATTGTATTTGCTATCTCTGCTCTAGTGAGAGCTATTTGCAACTTATTTCCATCTTTTGTGTCTTAGAGATTTGTTGTGATATCACTTGTTCAAATGCCGTTGACGTACCATGTGTGTATATTTTGAAGTACGTCAATGGAAGTAGTCGGATTTCTATGGGATGGTTTACGCAGACGATGGATAGTAGAGAATGGTTGTCACACGTTTACGTGTTGGCCTGCTCATATTGAGATGCGGGTGCCGGTATGCCCCGTAAGCCATTTACGTACTGTTTGGCGGGCTGTGAGTATCCTCTAGAAGTCCGGGTGCGACAAATGGTATCAGAGCCTGTCTGCCTGTAGGATCCCTTTTACTGGTCGCAGTTGAGTCTAGAAACTATTTTGTAGCTATATAGGAAAAATGAAACGCGAGAGTAGGAATTCTGTTCTTTTATTTCTTTCCCCACCCACCCTCCCTTTTTCTGGTAAGGAAGTGCAACGTTGTTTTCTCTTCTCATCTAAACTTTCAAGTTAGGATTTCACGTATCCTGGTTTCTCTAGGATAGTTATATCTACTAGACCATAGGAATGGAGGTGGTTGTGACATGATTTATCATGTTGCCTACTCACGATTGAGAACGGAGGCGTGTAAGCCCCGGAAGCAGATCCTCTATTCCTTAAGCAGTAGATATTTATCCTTTAGAAGCCTGGATGGGTTTTCCGTAGTACCTCAGGAGTGTTTGGTCTCGTGTTTCCCCAGTGTTGCTTCGATATCCCGTTCTTCTCAACATCCTTATCGTCCGTTGAAACCTTGTTGTTGCTTGCCACTTCAGTTCTTCTACCGGCGTCTAATCAAAACTTCCCCGATCATCTGCAGATGGATCTCAGGTTCTACCCGCAGGTGGTTCGTATGACTCGTTGCGAGAGCACTGCCCGTTATCCGGAGATGCTGAGAGACATGGTCACTTTTCTGGTGTTCCGTTGGGCACCAGAGTACCAGGTCTACGAGCAGCAGCGAGAGTTTGAGCAGACCTACTACCAGACTATCGTCTACATTCTGTCAGATGATGGCATGAGCGTAGTCCACCGCTACGAGGCAGTAGGTTCCACAGTGGATATGGCTGTGCAGCAGGCAGCTTATGTGAGTCTCACCGTCCTTCGTGCTGACTACTGGGGATTTGACGAATCTATCTATCGCCACATCCCCCGTGGTTACATCACTTCGGAGGGAGCTCACTTCACTCTCTACGACAACTTGGATGTCTACGAGCATGATAACTCCAGGCTGCACACCACCGCTCAGTTTGTGAGGCACAGTGACGCAGTTGCCAGCACACTATCTCAGGAGTTGGCTTCAGTCAGAGAGCAGCTCTACCTTGCTTTGACTCGTCTGGCGACTTACACCACAGACTTTGTTGGAGATGAGCGCTTTGCACATTTCGATCAGCCAGTGGGTCGTCGTCTGCCAGATGCTGGAGGTTACGAGCCGATCAGAGGTCCACTCCTTAACCTCGGTGCTGGTTACACTGGGACTCCACGATTTGGAGCACAGGGAGTCGACGCTATGTACTTCACCACACCTAGAGTCGCTCTCAGACTACGTCAGATCTACGTGTATCGTCGTTCTACCTACTTTCGTGGGCGTGCTCCTCACCGTACCTCTCGCCGTACTCCTAGTCGCCGTCCTGCGTGATGAGCATGGGAGTACCGATGTATCCATTCTTAGCTATGTTTAGTTATCCTTTGGCATTCGAACCATTTATGGTGTGTTGGATATTCTGATGTATTTGAACATGTGATGATGTACCTGTTGGTTATCTATTCATGCGTCGGAATAATCTCTCTTTCGGTTGCCAAGTCTATCCTTTTCTATTGTTGTGCTAAAAATGCATTTCCATTCAGGATGCCGCCAACAAGGAACAACCCGCCTGAGACACCGCCAATCACGGAGCTGTTGACTCAGATGACCCAAGTCATGGCACAGATGGCCCAGTTTCAGACTAATCAGCACAACAACCAGACGACTCCACGAGTCAGCATCAAGGAGTTTCTCAGTCTGGGTCCGAGAGCTTTCGTGGCCACACGCGAGCCTCTGGACGCTGATGACTGGATCCGTGAGATAGCTAAGGCTCTAGAGATTGCTCACGTTGCTGAGGAAGACAAGGTCAAGTATGCCTCCTATCTGCTGAAGGGTCAGGCAGCTACTTGGTGGGAAAACTACCAAGCCATGAGAGCTGGCTTTCCAATCACCTGGAATTGTTTCAAGGAAGCCTTCCTGAAGCACCACATTCCAGATGGTCTCATGGAAAGAATGCGTGAAGAGTTTTGCTCACTCAAGCAGGGCAAGCTGGACGTCATTGGCTATCAGAGTGAGTTCAATCGCCTCGCTCGTTACGCTGGTGATGAGGTGTCCACTGAGGCTAAGAAGATGGCAAGGTTCCGCAGAGGTTTTAACCCGGAACTCAAGTACGCCCTCACCAATATCAAGGCCAACAACTTCGAGGAGCTCGTTAACACCGCGTCAATGAAGAAAATGGGCGCAAGGCGTTCGAGGAGTCTCGCAAACACTCGCGTGAGGGTGGTTCCTCCTCCAACATGACCACCCCTCCGCAGAAGCGCCGCATCTGGGTGCCAAATGGTGCTGTCACTCGGGCTCCGTACGCCCAAACTTCTCCAGGCTTCGCTCCCCCGCCCACCCAACCCTGCTCAGATGCATGATCAGAGGGCTTCGATGGGACAGCCAAGGCCAGGACCTCCTCGTGTCGTCACTTGCTACAAGTGCAAGCAGACGGGGCACTACGCTGACAAGTGCACGCAGAGGCAGCTACCTCCACCATCACCTCGTCCCAACACAAACCAGGCAATGGTGCGCGCTCCCCCGCCTAAGGCCTTCAACTCCAACAACAGGCCTGTCGGGAGGACCGCAAGGGTGAATCATGTCAAGATCGACAAAGCTGAGGAAGCTCCTGACGTCGTTCTCGGTACATTTCCCGTAAACTCTATTCCAGCTAAAGTGTTGTTTGATACCGAAGCATCACATTCCTTCGTGTCAAAGATCTTTGCGACAGCAATTAAACTCCCTTTTGTTGGTTTGGGTTCCCCCTAGTAGTAAACTCCCCTGGAGCAACTATGCAAACTTCCAAGATCAGTCACAGAAATCAAATTCTAATTGGAGGCCACATATTCGTTGCTTCTCTCATACTGCTTGGCAATTCTGACATTGATGTCATTCTTGGTATGGATTGGCTGAAGGCCAATAAAGCTAGGATTGACTGTGCTCAAAAGTCAATAACTCTGTTCCACCCTTCTGGCCAGATAGTCTATTCTCCAAATGAATCAAGTTCCTTTCAGCTGTGCAACCTCGATGCAAAACCTCTACCTTCGCTTGAAAATGTTCCGGTGGTTTGCGAATTCCCTGACGTCTTTCCAGAAGAGTTGCCAGGGATGCCTCCGGACAGAGCTGTTGAGTTCGTGATCGAGCTTGAGCCAGGTACTGCTCCAATCTCTAAGCATCCCTACAAGATAGGAACTCCCGAGCTGAAGTTGTTAAAGGAACAAATTGATATGTACATGGAAAAAGGTTACATTCAACCTAGTTCCTCGGCTTGGGGTTGCCCAACTCTGTTCGTTGCGAAGAAGGATCACACAAAGAGACTCGTTGTTGACTATCGTCCTCTTAACGAGAAAACCATCAAAAACAAGTATCCAATTCCTCGTATCGATGATCTTTTTGATCAACTTGCTGGAGCCTCAATATTCTCCAAGTTGGACTTGAGAATGGGTTACCATCAAATAAAGATCAGGAAAGAGGATATTCCAAAGACAACCTTCACCACTCGCTACGGTCTATATGAATTCACCGTCATGTCCTTTGGTCTCACCAATGCACCGGCGACATTCTCTCGACTCATGAATTCTGTTTTCCACGAATACCTCGACAAGTTCGTTGTGGTATATCTTGATGACATTCTTGTCTACTCAAAATCCGAGGAAGGGCATGAAGAACATCTTCGTCTCACTCTCATGAAACTTCGCGAGCATCGTCTATATGCCAAGTTCTCCAAATGTGAGTTCTGGATTCCAGAAGTTGCTTACCTTGGTCATGTCATCTCCGCCAAGGGCATAGCCATTGATCCAGAAAAGGTTAAAGCAATTGTTGATTGGAAACCTCCAAAGACGGTGAAGCAAGTAAGAAGTTTTCTTGGCTTGGCTAGCTATTGCCGTCGTTTCGTCCAAAACTTCTCAAAGATTGCCAAACCTCTCACTGACCTCACAAAGAAGGACAAGAAGTTCGTTTGGTCTCCACAATGTGATGAAAGTTTCAATCTCCTGAAGACTAAACTCACCTCTACACCAGTTCTGGTTGGCCCAGATCCTTGCAAACCTTTCCAGATATTCTGTGATGCTTCTCTCCAAGGTCTAGGTGCAGTTCTTATGCAAGAACGTCAAGTTGTGGCTTATGCTTCACGTCTGTTGAACGCACATGAGCTCAATTATCCCACTCATGACCTTGAACTTGCAGCAGTTGTGTTTGCCCTCAAGAAATGGAGACAATACTTGTTGGGTAATCGCACTGAAATCTTTTCCGATCATAAGAGTCTGAAGTATATCTTCACTCAGCCAGACCTAAACCTCAGACAAAGGAGATGGATTGAAAAGATTAAAGACTTTGATCTTACCATTTCTTACACTCCAGGCAAGGCTAATGTTATGGCCGATCCTCTCAGTCGCAAGTCGTATTGCAATAATCTCATGATCATGGAAAGCCAACCTCCTCTTCATGAAGAATTCCAGAAGCTCAACCTTGGTCTTGTTCCTCAAGGCTATCTTGCAAACTTGACAGCCAGTCCAACTCTCGAGGACAAGATTCGTTCTGAACAACTTCGTGATGCTGAAATCAAGAAGATGGTAGAACACATCAAAGAAGGCAAGGAGAAATTTAAGTCCTTCTCAATTGATGACAAGGGAACTGTGTTCTTCGAAGGACGCATTGCAGTTCCTCAAGTTCAAAGTCTCAAAGATGTCATTCTCAAGGAGGCTCATGAAACTCCTCTTTCCATACACCCTGGAAGTACAAAGATGTACCAGGACATCAAGACACTGTATTGGTGGCCTGACATGAAACGTGAAATTGCTCAATACGTTTCTGAATGCGACGTTTGTCAACATGTTAAGGCAGTCCATCAGAAAACAGCCGGTCTTCTCCAACCTCTGAAAATCCCTGAGTGGAAGTGGGACATGATTGAAATGGACTTCGTCACTGGTTTTCCAAAGTCCAAGAAGGGCAACGATGCAATCTTCGTTGTCATTGATCGTCTCACTAAAGTAGCTCAGTTCTTTGCTATCAAAGAAACAATCTCAGCTAGCCAATTGGCAGAGCTTTACACCGCAAAGATTGTTCCTCTTCATGGTGTTCCATTGGAAATAAGCCCAGACCGTGGAAGTATCTTCACTTCTCATTTCTGGAAAAGCTTTCAAGAAGCATTGGGCACCAAACTTCTGTTTAGCACAGCTTATCACCCTCAGTCTCAAGGGCAAGTCGAAAGAGTCAATCAGATTCTCGAGGATATGCTCAGAGCATGTGGTATCTCCTTTGGCATGAAATGGGAGGAATGTCTTCCATATGCTGAGTCCTCCTACAACAACAGCTTCCAGGCAAGCCTAGGCATGGCACCATTTGAGGCTCTCTATGGCCGCAGATGCAGGAGTCCAATCAATTGGTCTGGAGCTGGTGAACGTTCACTCTTAGGCCCTGACATTGTTAAGGAAGCCGAAGAGAAAGTGCGCATCATTCGTGACAATCTCAAGATAGCTCAATCTCGTCAGAAAATCTACTATGACAGCAATCACAGGGATATGATCTATGCACCTGGTGACAAAGCATATCTCCGTGTAACTCCCCTTAGAGGCACTCATTGTTTCGGTGTCAAAGGAAAGCTTGCACCAAGATACATTGGTCCTTTCAACATTCTCTCAAGGCGTGCAGAAAATGCCTATCGTCTTGAACTTCCAGAAAAGCTATCCAAGGTGCACGATGTGTTTCACGTGTCACAGCTCAAGAGGTGCTTCAAAGATCCAGATCGTGCAGTTGATCATGATTCCATTGAACTGCAAGAAGATCTCTCTTATGAGGAGCACCCTGTTCGAATTCTCGATGAGACCGAGCGTAAGACTCGCAACAAGAGTACAAAGTTCTTGAAAGTGAAGTGGTCTCATCATTCCGATAAAGAGGCAACGTGGGAGACCGAAGAGGATCTTCGCAAGAAGTATCCAGACTTTTTCTCTTCTCAGTAGGAATCTCGGGGCGCGATTCCTTCAAGGGGGGGCGTTTTGTAACATCCCAAGTATGAAAAACACCCTTTAGAATGTTTGCTTTTTGTTAAATTATGTTTTGCATCATGGCATCTTAAGCATTGCTTTTGTTTTGCATTTGTTTTCCTTTGTTTTCCTTTGTTTTTCTATTTGAATTTCAAACCAAATTTCAAATTTTGTTTCATACTTGTTCTGTTACAAATTTTCAAATGAAAATTTCAAACCCAAACATCATTTTTGTTTCCATTAAAGTGGGAAGACTAAACCATTAACTTGCTTAAGTTAAATAAGCTAATTAATTCAAATTTCATTCAAATTCAATTAAAATTCCAAACAGCAACCATTTTGAAATTTATGAAAATTACAAAACAAATCAATCATTTGTTACCATTACACTTGAAATTAAAAACTTTTAAATTGTTCTTTTCATTTAATCAATTAATACCAAAATTTCACTCAATTTTAAATAAAATACAAACAGCAACATAATTTAAATTTTTTGGAAAACAAAAGTTGGCAAATGGGTGCTGTTACAATAAATAAACTAAAACAAATTTTTCCTAAATTTTAGCAAACCCTAAAACCATGTTTTTCTTTCCTTATTCTTTTCTGCAAAAAAGAAAAGAGAGAATCAAAAAAAAAAAAACGCAGAGAGGGAGAGGGCAGGCAGTGGGCTGAGCCCAGCCCACCAAACCTTTCCCCTACGGCCTGCTACCCCCCGTTTCTTTGCACCTCTGTACGGCGCGCATCTGCGCCTGTCCACGTCGACAGAGAAGGGAGGGGACGGCTGCGAGCTCTTCCTCCCCTCCTTATAGCTAACCTCCACCTCTGCCCTAGACCTCCACCTCTGCCCTAGACCTCCACCTCTGCCCTAGACCCCCGAGCTCCCCTCTGCCCTAGACCTCCACCTCTCTCCATCGGTGCCGCCGCCGTTTTTCCCTCTGCATCTCTCTCCCTCGCTGCTCTGTTCCCTGTCTGCAACCACCCCCCGAGCACCACCTCTTCCACCTCCGGTGATCGCCGCCGCTATGCCCCTCCTCCTCGCTGGATAGCCACGGGAATCGGCTCCCCTCTCCGTCCGCTTCCTCCTCGACCACGCCGCAGTGACGGAGAGCCACTGCATCGCCGCCGCCATCTTCTCCCCTGTCGCCGGCCACCTTCCACCACCGAGCGCCACCGTCTCCTTTCCGCCCCACGGTGAGCTCCTCTCTCCCTTCCCTCTCTGCCACGGGCACGCAACAGCACCCCTTTGCACAAGCACACGCACACAGCACGCCCCCGAGCACGAACAGCAGCCGCCACGAGCAGCTCACCGCCGGCGGCCGTCCTCCTCTGTTAGCTGAATCTGAATTTTATTCAGTTACAGATACCTGTCCCGAACTGAACCACAAAAGCAAGCGCTCCTCCTATCTGAAAAAAACGATCCAGTACTGCAGTGGCTCAGCGCACTGCTTGCGCATCCGCGGTCGCGGGTTCGAACCCCGTCCGCGCGGAGAAAACCCCCACCTTTTTTTCGCCACCGCGCGCTGACAGGCAGGGGCCACCTGCCATAGGCAGTGGGTGGCCACGCGTGCCTCCACGCGCACACACACGCTGCCACCGTGGCCAGGGCCCACTGGCAGTGGCCCAGGTTGGGTCACTGCGCGGTGTAAACCGTCCTGGCCCTTTTTCTTTTACAATTTAAGTCCATTTTAATTACAGAATAGTCCCTGTTTTGAAATTACAAATATCTTTTGAATTTAAACTTCAAATAAAATAAATAAAATATGTATCCTGAACCAAATTTAATTTTCTACCTGTTTGAATCATTTGTTTTCTGTTTTGAACAATTCAAATGTTTTCAAAATTCAAATTCAAATAATTCATTATAAATTTGGTTAAATTCATAACTATTTCAAATTTAATTTAAATGGCACATATAAAATATGTTTTCCATGCCAAATTGAACCACCTTTCCAAATATAAACTTTATTTCATGTTTTGAATAATTAAAATTGGTTAAATAATTTAAACCTTGTTTAAATCATTTAATATTGCTAAATTCTTAACTTGGTCAAATTAAATTATTTTTGAACTTATAAAATATGTTTTCAAACCAGAAAATTATAATCTTTTCAAATATGAGTTTTAATTAATGTTTTGAACAAATAAAAATTCAAATAAATTCATAATTGAATTAAACTCATTTAAATCTTGTTTAAACTTGTTTAATTCATAATTAATTCATTCTAATTCCTTTTTAAACAAATGAAACATGTATTCCACCTAAAATTTGGTGTTCTTTCTAAATATGATTTTTGTTATCTATTTTGAACATTAAAATTGGTGAAAACAACAAATGCTTGTGTAACACCTTTAGGAAGCAAATTTTCATAACTTAATAAATAAAATTCCAAACTTGGTAAACTTTATTTCAAATTGAAGCTATTGTTGTTTTCTTTCTGTTTCCCTCATCCATGCATCATGCTAATCCACTTTCACATGTTGATTAGTTGTAGATCATTTAACCCAACCTTAATTCATGGGCTTTCCATATGCAATCCAAATTGCATATGGGTCCATTTAAACATGTTATCATGTCAACTAGCTTATTTTGATGCATCAATTAAATTGCCATGCATCATCCCATGATTGTGCATTATGCCATGTTATTGATTGTTTGTCTCTCTGCGTTGTTTATTTGCTTCTTCTCGAATAGACGACGACGTTGAGACAGACGAGGTTTACGACACTACTTCTGAGGAGTTAGCTCAGTACCAGGCTGCTGAGTTTGCAGGCAAGTATTGTGTTCCTTTCCACATTGGATACCGATACTTTCCGTTGTCTATCCTGCTAGCCTTAAGATTCGATGCTTGTGTTCGATCCTATCACATGTTATTCTGTAACCCTGATATAGCCTCACCTCCACACCTATAACCCTGTTGCTTGTTGCCTGTGTCTTACTAGCATGCTTATGGTTGTTTATGCTCGAGTCTGTTGTCCGTTATTTCTGTTACCATATTTTATTATGTTCTGGGGCTCGATGTTGAAACAACAATCATGTTAATGTTGGGTAATAATAATTTGATGATAAAGCACCGGCAGGAGGCCGGGTATGGTTTTGAGGCCTGCTAGTGTCGACCCTAATTAGGAAAAGGGTCTTGTCTACTGATCCATGATGAGCGCACTATCCGCATTTGGGAAGCGTGTATGGGCGCCCCCCTCAATTTAATTCGATTCGCATCTTGTCCAAATCGACACACTTAGTTCGGGCTTTCCATTTGATGCACGCATATGCAGGTACGAACCCGAGGCCAGGGTGGAACTTTTGTAGTCGGCATTTAGGGCGGCGTGGTCTTCCAGTGCTATGAGGGTCCCCCTTTTCTTCGTGGGGGGCTCGATTAGCCGCGCACGCACATCACGTGGTTCTTTGGGCTTGATGCGAAGAAGAGTTGAGTTGTGTTGAGTGCCTCGCTTGGTGGGTTTGATTCCCGTCTGGCGGGATATTCTTACGTGTACGGCCAATTTGGTGCACCCCTGCAGGGTTAAATCTTCTCGAGAAGCCGTGTTTTCCGCGGTTATGGTTGACTTGGTGAAAGTACTGGCTAACAAGTACTCAGAACAACTTACACCTAACTAATGATAACTTGACTAGTAATAGTCCTATTGACACAATAACTTGAATCATCATTAATCCAACTGTGTGAGTTATCCTCGGATTGCTTCTTTGGATAAGGGGCGAGATCCAGGATGGGTTTGTTTGAGGTTAGTTATAGTTGGTTACGATACGCTATCTTATCCCTCTCTTTTAGCCGGAAGTTGTAGCGTGTTTCTGTAGTTGATTAGAGCAGCCTGCTGCCGCACTTATGTATCGCCTATTCTTCCGTTGAACCCAAAGCATCTGTACTTGGTGTTGCCGGGTACGCTTTGGTATCTTGTGAGACTTGCTTGCCAGTACTTGTCTGTACTGACCCCTTTGGGGCTGTGGTTTCCGCAGACTACGTTTCCGAGGATCCCCATGGTGGCTACTACGTGGAGTATGACGAGGCTGCTGACGAGTAGATAGCGGACCCGGGCAGGATCCGAGACATCATGGATGGGCTCCGTCTTTTCGTTTCCGGCCTCTTAGGCCTATTTGGATCTTGTCTGTACTCAGACACTTTGGATGCTTCCGCTGTGATGTAATGATGAATTGTTGGGACATGTGTCCTCTGGATGATTGTATTTGCTATCTCTGCTCTAGTGAGAGCTATTTGCAACTTATTTCCATCTTTTGTGTCTTAGAGATTTGTTGTGATATCACTTGTTCAAATGCCGTTGACGTACCATGTGTGTATATTTTGAAGTACGTCAATGGAAGTAGTCGGATTTCTATGGGATGGTTTACGCAGACGATGGATAGTAGAGAATGGTTGTCACACGTTTACGTGTTGGCCTGCTCATATTGAGATGCGGGTGCCGGTATGCCCCGTAAGCCATTTACGTACTGTTTGGCGGGCTGTGAGTATCCTCTAGAAGTCCGGGTGCGACAAATGGTATCAGAGCCTGTCTGCCTGTAGGATCCCTTTTACTGGTCGCAGTTGAGTCTAGAAACTATTTTGTAGCTATATAGGAAAAATGAAACGCGAGAGTAGGAATTCTGTTCTTTTATTTCTTTCCCCACCCACCCTCCCTTTTTCTGGTAAGGAAGTGCAACGTTGTTTTCTCTTCTCATCTAAACTTTCAAGTTAGGATTTCACGTATCCTGGTTTCTCTAGGATAGTTATATCTACTAGACCATAGGAATGGAGGTGGTTGTGACATGATTTATCATGTTGCCTACTCACGATTGAGAACGGAGGCGTGTAAGCCCCGGAAGCAGATCCTCTATTCCTTAAGCAGTAGATATTTATCCTTTAGAAGCCTGGATGGGTTTTCCGTAGTACCTCAGGAGTGTTTGGTCTCGTGTTTCCCCAATGTTGCTTCGATATCCCGTTCTTCTCAACATCCTTATCGTCCGTTGAAACCTTGTTGTTGCTTGCCACTTCAGTTCTTCTACCGGCGTCTAATCAAAACTTCCCCGATCATCTGCAGATGGATCTCAGGTTCTACCCGCAGGTGGTTCGTATGACTCGTTGCGAGAGCACTGCCCGTTATCCGGAGATGCTGAGAGACATGGTCACTTTTCTGGGGTTCCGTTGGGCACCAGAGTACCAGGTCTACGAGCAGCAGCGAGAGTTTGAGCAGACCTACTACCAGACTATCGTCTACATTCTGTCAGATGATGGCATGAGCGTAGTCCACCGCTACGAGGCAGTAGGTTCCACAGTGGATATGGCTGTGCAGCAGGCAGCTTATGTGAGTCTCACCGTCCTTCGTGCTGACTACTGGGGATTTGACGAATCTATCTATCGCCACATCCCCCGTGGTTACATCACTTCGGAGGGAGCTCACTTCACTCTCTACGACAACTTGGATGTCTACGAGCATGATAACTCCAGGCTGCACACCACCGCTCAGTTTGTGAGGCACAGTGACGCAGTTGCCAGCACACTATCTCAGGAGTTGGCTTCAGTCAGAGAGCAGCTCTACCTTGCTTTGACTCGTCTGGCGACTTACACCACAGACTTTGTTGGAGATGAGCGCTTTGCACATTTCGATCAGCCAGTGGGTCGTCGTCTGCCAGATGCTGGAGGTTACGAGCCGATCAGAGGTCCACTCCTTAACCTCGGTGCTGGTTACACTGGGACTCCACGATTTGGAGCACAGGGAGTCGACGCTATGTACTTCACCACACCTAGAGTCGCTCTCAGACTACGTCAGATCTACGTGGATCGTCGTTCTACCTACTTTCGTGGGCGTGCTCCTCACCGTACCTCTCGCCGTACTCCTAGTCGCCGTCCTGCGTGATGAGCATGGGAGTACCGATGTATCCATTCTTAGCTATGTTTAGTTATCCTTTGGCATTCGAACCATTTATGGTGTGTTGGATATTCTGATGTATTTGAACATGTGATGATGTACCTGTTGGTTATCTATTCATGCGTCGGAATAATCTCTCTTTCGGTTGCCAAGTCTATCCTTTTCTATTGTTGTGCTAAAAATGCATTTCCATTCAGGATGCCGCCAACAAGGAACAACCCGCCTGAGACACCGCCAATCACGGAGCTGTTGACTCAGATGACCCAAGTCATGGCACAGATGGCCCAGTTTCAGACTAATCAGCACAACAACCAGACGACTCCACGAGTCAGCATCAAGGAGTTTCTCAGTCTGGGTCCGAGAGCTTTCGTGGCCACACGCGAGCCTCTGGACGCTGATGACTGGATCCGTGAGATAGCTAAGGCTCTAGAGATTGCTCACGTTGCTGAGGAAGACAAGGTCAAGTATGCCTCCTATCTGCTGAAGGGTCAGGCAGCTACTTGGTGGGAAAACTACCAAGCCATGAGAGCTGGCTTTCCAATCACCTGGAATTGTTTCAAGGAAGCCTTCCTGAAGCACCACATTCCAGATGGTCTCATGGAAAGAATGCGTGAAGAGTTTTGCTCACTCAAGCAGGGCAAGCTGGACGTCATTGGCTATCAGAGTGAGTTCAATCGCCTCGCTCGTTACGCTGGTGATGAGGTGTCCACTGAGGCTAAGAAGATGGCAAGGTTCCGCAGAGGTTTTAACCCGGAACTCAAGTACGCCCTCACCAATATCAAGGCCAACAACTTCGAGGAGCTCGTTAACACCGCGTCAATGAAGAAAATGGGCGCAAGGCGTTCGAGGAGTCTCGCAAACACTCGCGTGAGGGTGGTTCCTCCTCCAACATGACCACCCCTCCGCAGAAGTGCCGCATCTGGGTGCCAAATGGTGCTGTCACTCGGGCTCCGTACGCCCAAACTTCTCCAGGCTTCGCTCCCCGCCCACCCAACCCTGCTCAGATGCATGATCAGAGGGCTTCGATGGGGCAGCCAAGGCCAGGACCTCCTCGTGTCGTCACTTGCTACAAGTGCAAGCAGACGGGGCACTACGCTGACAAGTGCACGCAGAGGCAGCTACCTCCACCATCACCTCGTCCCAACACAAACCAGGCAATGGTGCGCGCTCCCCCGCCTAAGGCCTTCAACTCCAACAACAGGCCTGTCGGGAGGACCGCAAGGGTGAATCATGTCAAGATCGACAAAGCTGAGGAAGCTCCTGACGTCGTTCTCGGTACATTTCCCGTAAACTCTATTCCAGCTAAAGTGTTGTTTGATACCGAAGCATCACATTCCTTCGTGTCAAAGATCTTTGCGACAGCAATTAAACTCCCTTTTGTTGGTTTGGGTTCCCCCTAGTAGTAAACTCCCTTGGAGCAACTATGCAAACTTCCAAGATCAGTCACAGAAATCAAATTCTAATTGGAGGCCACATATTCGTTGCTTCTCTCATACTGCTTGGCAATTCTGACATTGATGTCATTCTTGGTATGGATTGGCTGAAGGCCAATAAAGCTAGGATTGACTGTGCTCAAAAGTCGATAACTCTGTTCCACCCTTCTGGCCAGATAGTCTATTCTCCAAATGAATCAAGTTCCTTTCAGCTGTGCAACCTCGATGCAAAACCTCTACCTTCGCTTGAAAATGTTCCGGTGGTTTGCGAATTCCCTGACGTCTTTCCAGAAGAGTTGCCAGGGATGCCTCCGGACAGAGCTGTTGAGTTCGTGATCGAGCTTGAGCCAGGTACTGCTCCAATCTCTAAGCATCCCTACAAGATAGGAACTCCCGAGCTGAAGTTGTTAAAGGAACAAATTGATATGTACATGGAAAAAGGTTACATTCAACCTAGTTCCTCGGCTTGGGGTTGCCCAACTCTGTTCGTTGCGAAGAAGGATCACACAAAGAGACTCGTTGTTGACTATCGTCCTCTTAACGAGAAAACCATCAAAAACAAGTATCCAATTCCTCGTATCGATGATCTTTTTGATCAACTTGCTGGAGCCTCAATATTCTCCAAGTTGGACTTGAGAATGGGTTACCATCAAATAAAGATCAGGAAAGAGGATATTCCAAAGACAACCTTCACCACTCGCTACGGTCTATATGAATTCACCGTCATGTCCTTTGGTCTCACCAATGCACCGGCGACATTCTCTCGACTCATGAATTCTGTTTTCCACGAATACCTCGACAAGTTCGTTGTGGTATATCTTGATGACATTCTTGTCTACTCAAAATCCGAGGAAGGGCATGAAGAACATCTTCGTCTCACTCTCATGAAACTTCGCGAGCATCGTCTATATGCCAAGTTCTCCAAATGTGAGTTCTGGATTCCAGAAGTTGCTTACCTTGGTCATGTCATCTCCGCCAAGGGCATAGCCATTGATCCAGAAAAGGTTAAAGCAATTGTTGATTGGAAACCTCCAAAGACGGTGAAGCAAGTAAGAAGTTTTCTTGGCTTGGCTAGCTATTGCCGTCGTTTCGTCCAAAACTTCTCAACGATTGCCAAACCTCTCACTGACCTCACAAAGAAGGACAAGAAGTTCGTTTGGTCTCCACAATGTGATGAAAGTTTCAATCTCCTGAAGACTAAACTCACCTCTACACCAATTCTGGTTGGCCCAGATCCTTGCAAACCTTTCCAGATATTCTGTGATGCTTCTCTCCAAGGTCTAGGTGCAGTTCTTATGCAAGAACGTCAAGTTGTGGCTTATGCTTCACGTCAGTTGAACGCACATGAGCTCAATTATCCCACTCATGACCTTGAACTTGCAGCAGTTGTGTTTGCCCTCAAGAAATGGAGACAATACTTGTTGGGTAATCGCACTGAAATCTTTTCCGATCATAAGAGTCTGAAGTATATCTTCACTCAGCCAGACCTAAACCTCAGACAAAGGAGATGGATTGAAAAGATTAAAGACTTTGATCTTACCATTTCTTACACTCCAGGCAAGGCTAATGTTATGGCCGATGCTCTCAGTCGCAAGTCGTATTGCAATAATCTCATGATCATGGAAAGCCAACCTCCTCTTCATGAAGAATTCCAGAAGCTCAACCTTGGTCTTGTTCCTCAAGGCTATCTTGCAAACTTGACAGCCAGTCCAACTCTCGAGGACAAGATTCGTTCTGAACAACTTCGTGATGCTGAAATCAAGAAGATGGTAGAACACATCAAAGAAGGCAAGGAGAAATTTAAGTCCTTCTCAATTGATGACAAGGGAACTGTGTTCTTCGAAGGACGCATTGCAGTTCCTCAAGTTCAAAGTCTCAAAGATGTCATTCTCAAGGAGGCTCATGAAACTCCTCTTTCCATACACCCTGGAAGTACAAAGATGTACCAGGACATCAAGACACTGTATTGGTGGCCTGGCATGAAACGTGAAATTGCTCAATACGTTTCTGAATGCGACGTTTGTCAACATGTTAAGGCAGTCCATCAGAAAACAGCCGGTCTTCTCCAACCTCTGAAAATCCCTGAGTGGAAGTGGGACATGATTGAAATGGACTTCGTCACTGGTTTTCCAAAGTCCAAGAAGGGCAACGATGCAATCTTCGTTGTCATTGATCGTCTCACTAAAGTAGCTCAGTTCTTTGCTATCAAAGAAACAATCTCAGCTAGCCAATTGGCAGAGCTTTACACCGCAAAGATTGTTCCTCTTCATGGTGTTCCATTGGAAATAAGCCCAGACCGTGGAAGTATCTTCACTTCTCATTTCTGGAAAAGCTTTCAAGAAGCATTGGGCACCAAACTTCTGTTTAGCACAGCTTATCACCCTCAGTCTCAAGGGCAAGTCGAAAGAGTCAATCAGATTCTCGAGGATATGCTCAGAGCATGTGGTATCTCCTTTGGCATGAAATGGGAGGAATGTCTTCCATATGCTGAGTCCTCCTACAACAACAGCTTCCAGGCAAGCCTAGGCATGGCACCATTTGAGGCTCTCTATGGCCGCAGATGCAGGAGTCCAATCAATTGGTCTGGAGCTGGTGAACGTTCACTCTTAGGCCCTGACATTGTTAAGGAAGCCGAAGAGAAAGTGCGCATCATTCGTGACAATCTCAAGATAGCTCAATCTCGTCAGAAAATCTACTATGACAGCAATCACAGGGATATGATCTATGCACCTGGTGACAAAGCATATCTCCGTGTAACTCCCCTTAGAGGCACTCATTGTTTCGGTGTCAAAGGAAAGCTTGCACCAAGATACATTGGTCCTTTCAACATTCTCTCAAGGCGTGCAGAAAATGCCTATCGTCTTGAACTTCCAGAAAAGCTATCCAAGGTGCACGATGTGTTTCACGTGTCACAGCTCAAGAGGTGCTTCAAAGATCCAGATCGTGCAGTTGATCATGATTCCATTGAACTGCAAGAAGATCTCTCTTATGAGGAGCACCCTGTTCGAATTCTCGATGAGACCGAGCGTAAGACTCGCAACAAGAGTACAAAGTTCTTGAAAGTGAAGTGGTCTCATCATTCCGATAAAGAGGCAACGTGGGAGACCGAAGAGGATCTTCGCAAGAAGTATCCAGACTTTTTCTCTTCTCAGTAGGAATCTCGGGGCGCGATTCCTTCAAGGGGGGGCGTTTTGTAACATCCCAAGTATGAAAAACACCCTTTAGAATGTTTGCTTTTTGTTAAATTATGTTTTGCATCATGGCATCTTAAGCATTGCTTTTGTTTTGCATTTGTTTTCCTTTGTTTTCCTTTGTTTTTCTATTTGAATTTCAAACAAAATTTCAAATTTTGTTTCATACTTGTTCTGTTACAAATTTTCAAATGAAAATTTCAAACCCAAACATCATTTTTGTTTCCATTAAAGTGGGAAGACTAAACCATTAACTTGCTTAAGTTAAATAAGCTAATTAATTCAAATTTCATTCAAATTCAATTAAAATTCCAAACAGCAACCATTTTGAAATTTATGAAAATTACAAAACAAATCAATCATTTGTTACCATTACACTTGAAATTAAAAACTTTTAAATTGTTCTTTTCATTTAATCAATTAATACCAAAATTTCACTCAATTTTAAATAAAATACAAACAGCAACATAATTTAAATTTTTTGGAAAACAAAAGTTGGCAAATGGGTGCTGTTACAATAAATAAACTAAAACAAATTTTTCCTAAATTTTAGCAAACCCTAAAACCATGTTTTTCTTTCCTTATTCTTTTCTGCAAAAAAGAAAAGAGAGAATCAAAAAAAAAAACGCAGAGAGGGAGAGGGCAGGCAGTGGGCTGAGCCCAGCCCACCAAACCTTTCCCCTACGGCCTGCTACCCCCCGTTTCTTTGCACCTCTGTACGGCGCGCATCTGCGCCTGTCCACGTCGACAGAGAAGGGAGGGGACGGCTGCGAGCTCTTCCTCCCCTCCTTATAGCTAACCTCCACCTCTGCCCTAGACCTCCACCTCTGCCCTAGACCTCCACCTCTGCCCTAGACCCCCGAGCTCCCCTCTGCCCTAGACCTCCACCTCTCTCCATCGGTGCCGCCGCCGTTTTTCCCTCTGCATCTCTCTCCCTCGCTGCTCTGTTCCCTGTCTGCAACCACCCCCCGAGCACCACCTCTTCCACCTCCGGTGATCGCCGCCGCTATGCCCCTCCTCCTCGCTGGCTAGCCACGGGAATCGGCTCCCCTCTCCGTCCGCTTCCTCCTCGACCACGCCGCAGTGACGGAGAGCCACTGCATCGCCGCCGCCATCTTCTCCCCTGTCGCCGGCCACCTTCCACCACCGAGCGCCACCGTCTCCTTTCCGCCCCACGGTGAGCTCCTCTCTCCCTTCCCTCTCTGCCACGGGCACGCAACAGCACCCCTTTGCACAAGCACACGCACACAGCACGCCCCCGAGCACGAACAGCAGCCGCCACGAGCAGCTCACCGCCGGCGGCCGTCCTCCTCTGTTAGCTGAATCTGAATTTTATTCAGTTACAGATACCTGTCCCGAACTGAACCACAAAAGCAAGCGCTCCTCCTATCTGACAAAAACGATCCAGTACTGCAGTGGCTCAGCGCACTGCTTGCGCATCCGCGGTCGCGGGTTCGAACCCCGTCCGCGCGGAGAAAACCCCCACCTTTTTTTCGCCACCGCGCGCTGACAGGCAGGGGCCACCTGCCATAGGCAGTGGGTGGCCACGCGTGCCTCCACGCGCACACACACGCTGCCACCGTGGCCAGGGCCCACTGGCAGTGGCCCAGGTTGGGTCACTGCGCGGTGTAAACCGTCCTGGCCCTTTTTCTTTTACAATTTAAGTCCATTTTAATTACAGAATAGTCCCTGTTTTGAAATTACAAATATCTTTTGAATTTCAACTTCAAATAAAATAAATAAAATATGTATCCTGAACCAAATTTAATTTTCTACCTGTTTGAATCATTTGTTTTCTGTTTTGAAAAATTCAAATGTTTTCAAAATTCAAATTCAAATAATTCATTATAAATTTGGTTAAATTCATAACTATTTCAAATTTAATTTAAATGGCACATATAAAATATGTTTTCCATGCCAAATTGAACCACCTTTCCAAATATAAACTTTATTTCATGTTTTGAATAATTAAAATTGGTTAAATAATTTAAACCTTGTTTAAATCATTTAATATTGCTAAATTCTTAACTTGGTCAAATTAAATTATTTTTGAACTTATAAAATATGTTTTCAAACCAGAAAATTATAATCTTTTCAAATATGAGTTTTAATTAATGTTTTGAACAAATAAAAATTCAAATAAATTCATAATTGAATTAAACTCATTTAAATCTTGTTTAAACTTGTTTAATTCATAATTAATTCATTCTAATTCCTTTTTAAACAAATGAAACATGTATTCCACCTAAAATTTGGTGTTCTTTCTAAATATGATTTTTGTTATCTATTTTGAACATTAAAATTGGTGAAAACAACAAATGCTTGTGTAACACCTTTAAGAAGCAAATTTTCATAACTTAATAAATAAAATTCCAAACTTGGTAAACTTTATTTCAAATTGAAGCTATTGTTGTTTTCTTTCTGTTTCCCTCATCCATGCATCATGCTAATCCACTTTCACATGTTGATTAGTTGTAGATCATTTAACCCAACCTTAATTCATGGGCTTTCCATATGCAATCCAAATTGCATATGGGTCCATTTAAACATGTTATCATGTCAACTAGCTTATTTTGATGCATCAATTAAATTGCCATGCATCATCCCATGATTGTGCATTATGCCATGTTATTGATTGTTTGTCTCTCTGCGTTGTTTATTTGCTTCTTCTCGAATAGACGACGACGTTGAGACAGACGAGGTTTACGACACTACTTCTGAGGAGTTAGCTCAGTACCAGGCTGCTGAGTTTGCAGGCAAGTATTGTGTTCCTTTCCACATTGGATACCGATACTTTCCGTTGTCTATCCTGCTAGCCTTAAGATTCGATGCTTGTGTTCGATCCTATCACATGTTATTCTGTAACCCTGATATAGCCTCACCTCCACACCTATAACCCTGTTGCTTGTTGCCTGTGTCTTACTAGCATGCTTATGGTTGTTTATGCTCGAGTCTGTTGTCCGTTATTTCTGTTACCATATTTTATTATGTTCTGGGGCTCGATGTTGAAACAACAATCATGTTAATGTTGGGTAATAATAATTTGATGATAAAGCACCGGCAGGAGGCCGGGTATGGTTTTGAGGCCTGCTAGTGTCGACCCTAATTAGGAAAAGGGTCTTGTCTACTGATCCATGATGAGCGCACTATCCGCATTTGGGAAGCGTGTATGGGCGCCCCCCTCAATTTAATTCGATTCGCATCTTGTCCAAATCGACACACTTAGTTCGGGCTTTCCATTTGATGCACGCATATGCAGGTACGAACCCGAGGCCAGGGTGGAACTTTTGTAGTCGGCATTTAGGGCGGCGTGGTCTTCCAGTGCTATGAGGGTCCCCCTTTTCTTCGTGGGGGGCTCGATTAGCCGCGCACGCACATCATGTGGTTCTTTGGGCTTGATGCGAAGAAGAGTTGAGTTGTGTTGAGTGCCTCGCTTGGTGGGTTTGATTCCCGTCTGGCGGGATATTCTTACGTGTACGGCCAATTTGGTGCACCCCTGCAGGGTTAAATCTTCTCGAGAAGCCGTGTTTTCCGCGGTTATGGTTGACTTGGTGAAAGTACTGGCTAACAAGTACTCAGAACAACTTACACCTAACTAATGATAACTTGACTAGTAATAGTCCTATTGACACAATAACTTGAATCATCATTAATCCAACTGTGTGAGTTATCCTCGGATTGCTTCTTTGGATAAGGGGCGAGATCCAGGATGGGTTTGTTTGAGGTTAGTTATAGTTGGTTACGATACGCTATCTTATCCCTCTCTTTTAGCCGGAAGTTGTAGCGTGTTTCTGTAGTTGATTAGAGCAGCCTGCTGCCGCACTTATGTATCGCCTATTCTTCCGTTGAACCCAAAGCATCTGTACTTGGTGTTGCCGGGTACGCTTTGGTATCTTGTGAGACTTGCTTGCCAGTACTTGTCTGTACTGACCCCTTTGGGGCTGTGGTTTCCGCAGACTACGTTTCCGAGGATCCCCATGGTGGCTACTACGTGGAGTATGACGAGGCTGCTGACGAGTAGATAGCGGACCCGGGCAGGATCCGAGACATCATGGATGGGCTCCGTCTTTTCGTTTCCGGCCTCTTAGGCCTATTTGGATCTTGTCTGTACTCAGACACTTTGGATGCTTCCGCTGTGATGTAATGATGAATTGTTGGGACATGTGTCCTCAGGATGATTGTATTTGCTATCTCTGCTCTAGTGAGAGCTATTTGCAACTTATTTCCATCTTTTGTGTCTTAGAGATTTGTTGTGATATCACTTGTTCAAATGCCGTTGACGTACCATGTGTGTATGTTTTGAAGTACGTCAATGGAAGTAGTCGGATTTCTATGGGATGGTTTACGCAGACGATGGATAGTAGAGAATGGTTGTCACACGTTTACGTGTTGGCCTGCTCATATTGAGATGCGGGTGCCGGTATGCCCCGTAAGCCATTTACCTACTGTTTAGCGGGCTGTGAGTATTCTCTAGAAGTCCGGGTGCGAAAACCTTGTGGAGGCATGATGCCCACAATCACCTTCATGGATCTCCTTCAGAATCTGCCGGCCTTCTTCTGGTGCTACACAGCGCAAAAAGACTCCTGCTGCACTTCTTTTATACAACTCCCCATTGATGATAGAATAGCCCTTTGCTCGTCTCAGGATTTGCCTGGCTAGGACTTCCTGTGGCGGTAACTCACCCCGTGATAGGTAGGCCAGAAACGGCTCTGTCCACTCGGGAACAACACGTATCGTGGCCACGAGCTCCAAATCCGGATCTTGGTTGGCGACCTCTTCTTCAGATTCGGTTTTGACAGATGGCCGCCATAACTCGTCCAAAAAAACATTGGGTGGAACCGGCTCTCGGCGCGAGCCGAGTCTTGCGAGCGCATCTGCTGCCTCGTTCTTTCGCCTGTCAATATGTTCCACCTCATACCCGGAAAAAGACCCGACAACCCTGTCTACCTCTCTGCGATATGCTGCCATTGTTGCATCCTTTCTATCCCAGGTTCCTGAGACCTGCTGTACCACAAGATCCGAATCTCCATAGCATCGTATTCGCCTGATGTTCATCTCCTTTGCAACTCTCAACCCATGTAACAATGCCTCATACTCAGCTACATTGTTGGAGCAATCGAAGTGAATTTGCAACACGTAACTCAATTTGTCTCCTTTAGGTGATGTAAGTATCACACCAGCCCCTGATCCCTCGTACTGCATAGAACCATCGAAGTGCATCACCCAAGACTCAGAACTTGGCATCGTTGTGGGCATGCTTGTGTGAGTCCAATCGTTGATAAAATCAGCTAAGGACTGAGATTTGATTGCAGACCTGGGCTCGTAGTTGATGTGATAATCTCCCATCTCAATGGCCCACTTGGCTATTCTACCTGTCGCATCTGAATTTCTGATAATATCTGCCATTGGTATAGAGCTAACCACTGTTATGGGGTGTTCCTGAAAGTATGGTTTCAATTTCCGGCTGGCCATGAAGACCCCGAAAACTAACTTTTGCCAATGTGGGTAACGCTGCTTTGCTTCACTCACATAATAAACCGGCCTCTGTACCGGATGATCCTTCCCATCCTCCTTAGGCTCAACTACAACCATGGCGCTGACCGCTCGGGGCCCAGCCGCTACGTATAACAACATGGGCTCTTTGGGACCCGGCGCTGCCAAAATCGGTGCATCAGATAACTGCTTTTTCAGAGCCTCGAACGCCTTGTCCGCCTCTTGGTCCCAAACAAATTTGTCGGTTTTCCTCAAGAGCCGGTATAGGGGTATTGCTTTTTCTCCGAGTCTGGATATAAACCGTCTTAACGCTGCTACACATCCTGTAAGCTTTTGAACGTGCTTCAGGCCTTCCGGCTTTTTCAGACTTTGAATAGCTTTGATTTTGTCCGGATTTGCCTCAATTCCTCTCTCGGAAACAATGAAACCGAGTAATTTTCCTGCTGAGACTCCAAATACACACTTTGTGGGGTTAAGCTTCATCTGATATCTTCTCAAGTTTCTGAACGTCTCCTTTAGGTCATCAATGAATGTTTCAGCTTTCCTGGTTTTAATCACCACATCGTCAACATAGGCATGGACGTTGCGTCCAATCTGATCCTCGAAGCACTTCTGAATGCATCGCTGGTACGTCGCGCCAGCGTTCTTTAGCCCGAAGGTCATAGTTTTATAACAGAAAGCTCCAAAGGGGGTTATGAACGATGTTTTCTCCCAATCTTCCTTCTTGAGCTTGATCTGGTGATACCCGGAATAAGCATCCAGGAAACACAATAGGTCACTTCCTGCCACTGCATCTATAATCTGATCTATTCTTGGAAGGGCAAACGGATCCTTTGGGCAATGCTTGTTGAGACTCATGTAATCTATGCACATCCTCCACTCATTGCTCTTTTTCATTACTAGGACCGGATTTGCCAACCAATCCGGGTGAAAAACCTCCATGATAAAGCCGGCTGCAAGGAGCCGAGCAATCTCCGCTCCTATAGCCTTTCTTCTTTCCTCATTCATTTTCCTCAGGCCCTGCTTCACAGGCCGAGACTTGGGATCAGCATGCAAGCTGTGCTCGGCTAACTCAGTCGGGATACCCGGCATATCGCTGGGCATCCAAGCAAAAACGTCCTGATTCTCACGAATAAACTTGATGAGGGCTTCTTCCTGCTTGTTGTCTAGGTTGGAGCCGATGGCAAATTGTTTGGAGCGATCACCTTCGACAAAAGCCACCATCTTTGTGTCCTGGGCCGCCTTAAACTTTGCTCTCTCATCCTCCGTATTCGGCCTTTTCAAAGCAGTTCTATCTTCCGGGTCTACTTGAGACCGGTAATACTTGAGCTCTTCCTTCCTCCAAGCCTGTTTTGCCATTGCCGCGTCTCCTTCGTCACACTCTGCCGCCACAACCCGGTTGCCATGTATAGTAATGGTTTATTTGGGACCCGGGATCTTTAGCTGCAGGTATACGTAACACGGCCTGGCCATGAACTTGGCATAAGCCGGCCTTCCGAACAGCGCGTGATAAGGACTGGGCAATTTTACCACCTCAAACGTGAGCCATTCCACTCGGAAATTGTCCTTGGTTTCTCCAAAAGCAACCTCTAATGTTATCTTTCCTTCAGGGCATGCCGAGTGACCCGGCACGATTCCATGAAACACTGTGGAACTTTTGTGCAGCTGAGACTCCTTGAGCCCCATGCGTAGGAAGGTTTCCCAATACAATATATTGATGCTACTTCCACCATCCATCAAAACCTTTTTCAGCTCGTAACCATTGACATGTGGTGCAACCACCAAAGCTAACACACCCGGATGTTCTATTGTTTCCGGGTGATCCCTTCTGCTCCATGTTACTTCTTGATCTGACCATCTCAGATATCTCGGAACACCTGAAGAAACCGAGTTTACGGCCCTTTTGAGTATCTTTCTATCTTTGTTGGAAGTCCCTGTAGTATGGACATGGTACTGCCCTAACTGCTTTGGGTTGGCTTGGAAACCTCCAATACCTCCTTGATTGTTACCCGGATTACCACCTCCTGCGTTGCCAGCTGGGGGTGGCCCGTTGCCCGGGTTTCCACCCGGACCCGGTCCTCCTCCCCGGCCTGCGCCTCGCATGGCCTTATGTATTTCCTCGTTCTTCCATCTCTGTAGATCCACGCACTGCTCTAATGAATGATTAGCCGGCCTGCCGTTCCTGCTATGACGCGGACAGGGCATCCTGAAGGCCTCTATATGATTAGCCGGCCTTGGTGGTCCTTGGTAATTTCCTCCATTGAAGTTTCCTCCGTTGAAATTTCCCTCTGCTCTGGGTCTTGCAAACCCGGCTTCTGTATTAGCAACAAACTCGGAGTTTCCTTCATATGGGCGCTTGTGCTCGTTGCTTCCGTTACTTCCTCCATTATTACCCGGTGTAGTCCCATTGCCGGGTCTTCCGCTATTATTTGTGTTGGCTTTTGCTTTTTTGTCATCAACATCCTCTTCCGTGGTATCTGTGGCGGCATGATTGTTGCACGCGTCCATTAATTCTCCCATTGTAACCTCTGAAGCGTGCCGACTGGACTTCATGCGTGTCAGCTTTTGCACTAAGGGTATGTATTTGCATGTTTTTGCCATAGCTTGTAATGTATCCTTTGGCTGGATATCAGTGGACGAGTGGAGAATTTACATGACCCGGCGCACCCAACTGCGCGCCGACTCTCCCTTCTTCTGGACACATCGCTCTAAATCATCGATTGTAAATAACTTCCTGCACGTCCCATGAAAGTGCTTGATGAAGGCAGTTTTCAGCTCATTCCATGAATTGATGGATCTTTCATGTAGGTTATTGAACCATAATTTTGCTGCTCCCTCTGACATCATTAGGTACATAAACTTGGCTTGAAGATTCTCAGATGCGTTGCGAATCGACATAGCCATCTCATAACTGCTCAACCAGGTCTCGGGGTCCATGGTTGGCTCATAATTAACCACTTTACCCGGTTCCTTGAATTTATCCGGGTAAGGCTCTGCCCAGATGGCATCCGATAAACACTTAGGCCAGGCGAGGTTTGCCGGTACGGGCCTCACTCGGGAAACGTGTGATCCCGCAGCGGGTACGACGGGGGGTGCAACCGCTACCGGTCCCCGTACCACAGACCCGGCTGCTGCTCGCCTGGCTCGAGAACTTTCCACAATGGCATGTGCTGCTGATACTGCAGGTGTTGCCGGTCTATGGGGAGGAGGCGGCATTTGCTGCTGCTCTGCCCTCCGCCTTGCCGAACTTGACTGAATATACCCAGTATTCCCGGGCTGCCGGCTGACATACGGTGTCCCGTGCAAACCACTTCTATGATCCGGGTAATTTGCTTGCTGGGCCACTATGGTGCGCAACAGGTCTATCGCCCGCCATGTCTCCACTGCATGGGGTGACTCTCCTACGGGGATGCGGTCAAGTGCCAATGTTGCTGCATATACGTTATCCATGGGGTTATTGAAGTGACCTGGTGGGGTATCAAATATTGGTGGTGGTGGTGGTGCTGTATTGCCAACAGCGACTCCTGTTTGCAATGTGGGTAACCCGGCTTGCACGTTCGCCGGCTGTCCTCCCAGGGTTGCAGCTTGATATCCGATTTCCTGATTGACAACCGGAATCGGTTGATCCTGAGGGGTAATGAACAGTGCGGCTGGTTGCAGGTTTCCACCTGTAGCCGGTAATCTCGTCTGGTGCCTCTGATTGTAAATCCTAGTCGACTGAACCTGAAGCCGGTTCTCCAATTCTTCCAGCTCACGCTGGCGCGCGGCCATCCCTTGTTTCTCATCTTCGACATCTCTCCTATGCTGATCCAGTGCACGGCGAGCCACATCCCGATCTCGGGCACGTGCCGCCGCGTTTTCTGGGGTTATCACCGTTGCTAGCACTGTGGGATCTAAGATCAAGTTATTGTTGAACAGAGCCGGATTTCGCGGATTCGAAGGTCCCGCTCCTGGTGTTCTGTTCGCCATAAATCCAAACATGTTCCTCTGCCGCTCGCTTTCTCCGGTATGGCTGGTGACAGAGGCCGACTCTCCATCCACCCGGGCTATAACCGGGTTTCCGTCAATCGGTGCCTGTTGTTGGGCCAGTGCTCGCGCCGCTCCAGCAGAGGCCGTCGTCACATCCCCCTGATTAAGATTGATTGTAGGGGCTGTATAGACCGCGACCCGGCGCGCGATGCCTGGTGATGCTTCGTATTCCTCCTCGTCACAGCTATCTTCCTCGTACCGATCTTCTAGCAGGTGCAGGATAGACTCGGTATCATCTTATCTCGTGACCCGGCCGCGCAGGGTCCATGCCGGCTCCTCCGGCTGTTCCCTCTTCGCGGTGGGCTCTTCTACCGGATCGGCTGTCCCGACCGACTCTTCTCCGTCCGATTGGACGCAGGTCGCTTCTCCTGACACAGAATCATACTCAATATCATCAGGAACTAAACCGGACGTACGTACCATGTCGACGAAGACGTTGACCCGGCCGATCGTGACGACAGATCCGGTTTCCAGCAGATCCGACTCCGGTCCCCAACCAAGGTCGTCCACCATCTTCTCTCCTTCTGGGTTGGTGATGATCTCGCCGATGACGAGGTTCTTCATGCTCTCCCGAGCTTCTCCCGTGATGTAAACACCCTTGGACGTAGGCCCCACGGTGGGCGCCAACTGTCGTGGGATAATCACGGCAGACTCTACCAGGGGTAACTTAGTTTGGAGCAAATCGACTCTGGCGTTTGGGAGAGGGTTTAGCTCAGGGGAAATCATGCTATCAATCGATCTGGTAGCTCTGTCCGTAATGTCGCCGAGTCTCCGATCTAGGGTTACTACTATCAACTCTCGTATTACAGGGTACTCGAATATCTGGCGAAGCTCTGTTTCTCTAACCCTAGGAGCCGGTTTATATGTTACCCGGCTCCTTGGCTCCCTATCCAAGATACACCCGGAAACCTACCCGGAGACCGCACACAACCCTAAGTTTCCTAATCTTAACCCCCAAGATACGTGTTACTAGGCCTACACTCCTTCTTGGGCCTTCCAGAAACTCCTCCTCCTTGAGCCGAGTCTTGTGCTATTCTCTTCGGGTCGGGTTTCACCTTGGTATTAGCCTACCGGGTTATCATCCCTCCATCAGGAATCGCTTGCTCGCGACCATCCGCTCTCATCCCCGTCGCCACCATGATCCTTCCATGCCAATCCTTTCTCCACTCTCGTCTCCCTTGATACGTCATAAACGTATCCCTAATTTCTGATGCTCCATGATCATATTATGCCAATTGCTACTTGTTTTCTCCCATATTTATATAATTTTTATACGTTTTCCCAGACTAACCTATTAACAGGATGCCAAGTGACAGTTCCCTATTTTCTGATGTTTCTGGTTTCAGAAAATTTGTTCTGGAAACATTCTCGGAATTGGACCCCACAAAGCCCAAAGTGCCTATTTTCCCCAGAAGCATCCAGAACACCGAAGAGGAGTCGAAGAGGGGCACCAGGGGGCACACCGTAGGGTGGCGCGGCCCCCCTGGCCGCGCCAGCTGGTGGTGTGGGGCCCCTGGCCTCCACCGCCTTTGCAATTTTGCCTATTTATTCCCACGGATGGAAAACCCTAGGCACGTGATCAAAATCCCCGAAAAAGTTCAGCAGACGCCGTCACCGTCAACTCTAGATCACGAGGGTTCTGAAGCTGTTTCCGTCACCCTGTCGGAGAGGAAATCATCACCGGAGGCTTCTATATCACCATGCCTTCCTCCGGAGTGATGCGTGAGTAGTTCATCCCTGCACTACGGGTTCGTAGCAGTAGCTAAATGGTTGTCTCCTCCTCATATGCCTCCATGTTTAGATCTCGTGAGCTACCTATCATGATCGAGATTTATCTTATGTAATTCTATATGTTGTGTTTGCTGGGATCCGATGAATATTGACCTTATGCCAAGTTGATTATAATCTTTATTGCATACGTTATTTGTGATCTTGCATGCTTTCCGTTGCTAGTGGTTGCTCTGGCCAAGTAGTTGCTAGTGACTCCAAGAGGGAGTATTTATGCTTGATAGTGGGTTCATGCCTCCTCATTGCCTTGCTCGAGTGACAGAAAAATGAAGGGGGAGGATGTGTTGTTGCCATTAGGGAGAAAACAATGATGTGAGTGCCCGCGTGCACACGCATTGCTTACATTACACACATTTTGCCCGCGTGCACAAGCATTGCTTACATTACATAACCCGAGGGTGGATTATTAGTCATAGATGCAGATGGATTTCGGTCTATGTATTTTTTTATAATTCCCGCACTAAATATCATAGTAGTCATCGTGTTATATTGTGCACTACAGTGCAACCTCTATTTCTCAATTTCCCAACTGTAATTTGTTCCCCCAACATGTTATTTTTATGGAGAGACACCACTAGTGAACCTATGAACCCCGGTCCATTTTCCACACTGTTAAACAAACCACAACAATTTTCCTGCTCTCTTTACTTACTGCAAGCATACACTATTTTCCACACTATAGGTCTAATCTTTGTTTTCAGCAAGACCGGTGAGATTGACAACCTCACTGTACTGTTGGGGCAAAGTATTTTGGTTGTGTTGTGTGTAGGTTCCACGTTGTTGCTGACACCGCTGAAGCGCCAACACCACCGTCAGTGGCATCAACCTTCCTAAGGTCCTCTTTCTCCTGCTGGATTGATAACCTTGGTTCCTAACTAAGGGGAAATACCTACCGCTGTTCTCATCACACCCTCCTCTTGGGGTTCCCAATAAAGCACATCAAGGATATTTTCTGGCGCCGTTTCCTGGGACTTAATCATCATTAAGAAGCCTCCCCGTCAATGCACCATCAAAGAGCATCAAGATTTTCTGGTGCCGTTGCTGGGGACCAAACAAACATATATAAGAAGACTTCCTCCCGCCACGGTCGCCATCACAAGCAGCAAGGATATTTTTCTGGCGCCGTTGCCGGGGAGGAAGAAGTCTTTTGGAAAGGGGAGTCTCTCACTCTCAACCTCTTTATTTTGTTTATTGTCTTGTTTTTCTTTTCTATATTAAAAAACACAAAAAAATAGTTTACTTTATAGTTGTTATTTATTTGCTTGCTATTATTCTGCTAAAATGAGTTCCTCTGAGAATAGTAAGTTCTGTGATTTCACTAGCACAAACAACAATGATTTTATTTGCACACTTATTGCTCCACCTGCTCCTACTGCTGCTTTCTATGAGATTAAACCTGCTTTATTAAATCTTGTGATGAATGAACAATTTTATGGTATTAGTACTGATGATGCTGCTGCCCACCTTAATAATTTTGTTGAACTATGTGAGATTCAAAAATATAAAGATGTGGATGGAGATATTATTAAACTGAAATTATTTACTTTCTCTTTGAGAGTAAGAGCTAAAGAATGGTTGCTATCTTTGCCTAGAAATAGATATTGATTCATGGACTAAGTGTAAAGATGCTTTCATTGGAAAATATTATCTCCTACTAAGATTATATCCCTGAGAAGTGACATAATGAATTTTAAACAATTTGATAATGAACATGTTGCTAAAGCTTGGGAAAGAATGAAAATTATGGTGAAGAATTGTACCACTCATGTACTGACTACTTGGATGATTATACAAACCTTTTATGCAGGACTGAATTTCTCCTCAAGGAACCTATTGGATTCAGATGCTGGAGGTACCTTTATGTCCATCACTTTGGGCAATGCAACAAAGCTTCTTGATGATATGATGATAAATTATTCAGAGTGGCACACTGAGAGAGCTCCACAAGGTAAGAAGGTAAATTCTGTTGAGGAAACCTCCTCTTGGAGTGAAAGGCTTGATGCTATTATTTCTATGCTTGTTAATGGTAAAGCTCAAGTTGATCCAAATAATGTCCCTTTAGCCTCTTTGGTTGCTCAAGAAGAGCATGTTGATGTAAACTTTATTAGAAATAATAATTTTAACAACAATGCTTATAGAAATAATTTTGGTGGAAATAATTATAAGCCCTATCCTCATAATAATGGTCATGGTAATTCTTATGGAAACTCCTAGAATAGCAATAAAAGCTCCACCTCTAATCTTGAAAACATTCTTAGAGAATTTATTAAGATACAAACTGCTTTTAATAAATCTGTTGAGGAAAAGCTTAGTAAAATAGATGTTCTTGCCTCTAAAGTAGATAGCCTTGCTATTGATGTTGATTTGCTAAAACTGAAGGTTTTTCCACATGATGTTGAACAAAGTAAATTTTTTAATGCCATCCAAGTTCAAATAGATAATAATATTAGGTTGATGGCTGAATTACGTGCTAGCTGGGAAAGAGAAGATGAATTGGCTAAAAAAACTAATATTGATAGAGTTTGTACTATCACAAACACTAGTAAAACATAAGCTCCAAGTGCTAGTAAACCTACTACTATCAATGGTAAAGTAGTTGGTGCTGATAAAGTCCCTACTCCTTCGGTGAAACATGCTAAATTGCCGCAAACTGATAAAACTGCTTCTAATAAAAGTGCTGAAATTTTTAGAGATGTGGGAGATAATGGTCCCATTACTTTTGATGATAGTAATTTTGATTTTGATGATTGCAACATATCTGAAGTTATTATGTTTCTACAAAATCTTTCTAGAAGTTCAAATGCTAGTGCCATGAATATGGCCTTTAAACACATTACGAATGCTATCATGAAAGTTAGGTAAGAAAAGCTAAAACTTGAAACATCTATCCCTAGGAAATTAGATGATGGTTGGGAGCCTATCATTAAGATGAAAGCAAATGACTTTGATTGCAATGCTTTGTGTGATCTTGGTGCTAGTATCCCTGTAATGCCTCAAAAGCTTTATGATATGCTTGATTTGCCACCGTTGGAACACTGTTATTTGGATGTTCATCTTGCTGTTAATGCTAAGAAGAAACCTCTTGGTAGAATTGATGATGTTATTATTATGGTTAACAATAACCTTGTCCCTGTTGATTTTCTTGTTATGAACATTTAAATCAATTCTTCTTGTCATATTGTTTTGGGAAGACCTTTTCTTAGAACTGTTGGTGCTATTATTGATATGAAAGAGGGGAGTATTAAATATACATTCCCCCCCCCCCCCCGGAAGAAAGGTTTGGAAAAAATTCCTAGAAAGAGTATGAAGCTACCTTTTGACTCTATTATTAGAGAAAATTATAATGTTGATGCTTCTTCACCTGAAAATACTTGAGTTGATCTTTTATGCCTAGCTGAAAGGCGTTAAATAAAAGCGCTACCGGGAGACAACCCGTTTTATTTCTCTGTTTTCATTCAGTTTTCCTTTGTTTTCTTTTGTGTTCTTTGCACCTGGGTGTTGTCTATTTCTTTATAGACCCCTCTATATATTTTCTTTTGTGTTTTTGTTGAGCCATGTAAAGCCTCCAGTGGAAAGTTGACACTATATTTCGGATTTCTGCGCAAGACACAGATTTCTGCTGTCCACTGTTAATTACGTATAAAATCACAGAAAATTCAAAATGACCTGAGCTTTTTTGTGATTAATACTGAGTTATATACTCAACTTTCCTGAATTGACCACTTTTTGATTTGAGCAACAGAAGACTTTCAAAAAAATCGATCTCTGTCTGTTGTTCTGTTTTGACAGATTTCTGCCAAGTATTGCATTTGCATCTTCATCTCTTTCTTTTGGTGTTCTTTTGAGAAAAAGAGTTTTAAAATAAGTTGTGATAGTAGCTAATGTGGGTTTGAGTGCTAGTCTTGTGTTTAAACTGAACCATGTGAGTTTATTATTTCGATTGCACTAACGTTGCTAATGAAGATTGTGAGAATTTTGGTGTGAAGGAAGTTTTCAAGGGTCAAGAGAAGAGGATAATATGATGTGATCAAGAAGAGTGAAAAGCCTAAGCTTGGGTATCCTCGGTGGTACATCCCAGAAAATTCCAAGAAGACTCAAGCGTCTAAGCTTGGGGATGCCCAATGCATCCCCGTCTTCATCAACAAATTATCAGGTCACTTCTAGTGAAACTATATTTTTATTCGGTCACACCTTATGTGCTTTACTTGGAGCGTCTTTTTTTTAAGTTTGTTTTTATTTTCATAATAAGCTTGCTTGGACCCCAGCATTATTTTATTGGAGAGTGACACACTCCATTTTTTCATGAGAATACGTTGTATTCTTAGTCTCTGTTTGGCTGCTGCATTTATTTAGCTCCTATTTTGCATGCATCTCTTATCTGAGCTGTTAGTTTTAGTAGTATTTTATGAGTATTCTCATGTTTTCTTGATGTATCATAAACATTATTTCTGTTAAAACATATCTTGTATGGTCCTTGTTGGGAAAACAAAACTGCTGCTTGATGTAGAATTTATAATAGTGCCAGTAGAAGCTTGTATAGACTTTGGCTAGAACTTTTTCATGCCTGCTAAATGTTATTTTAGTCTTAAAGCCTTGCGGTTATTGAGTAGCATGAATAGCCTTAAATATCTGAGAGTGTTTGATATGTCTTGAAAGATTCATGAGTTGTTCTTGTCATAGTAAAGCATCAATATATGGTATTCTCTTTCGAATGTTTTATTTGGTTGAATTGGCGCATGCTCACACCATGTTTATGACTACAAACCAGTCACGAATAGCCTCCATGACCACTTAGTTTTTGAACTTGTGATACCGCTTATGTTTTAGTTAATGATGCTTATGTCGCTATGCATGATTATGGCTCTTATGCTCTCTTGATTTGTCGTTCCCAGTATTTTGCTAGCCTCCACCTATACTGAGTATGAGCTCTACTCGTGCATACTAACTCCCTTAAACCTAAGTTTTCCCATTGTGTACACCATAGCTACCTACATGTGGTATTTAGCTGCCACTCCAAGTAATTTGCTCGTGTCTTATCTTTAGAACCTTCAAAATTACTCCTGTTTTGTGTTCTTGTTTTTGCTCATGAAGACGTCAATAGAGAATCTTTATCTCACTTGTTGATTGGATTTCACACCCTGGACTAGTGTCTTCATCCGCTTATCCAAATGATAGAAGAGCTAGCAGCGGGGTGCCCAGCCCTAAATTAATACAAACAAACTCTCTTCATTATTTCCCCCCTGATTTATCAGTCAAAGCATAATTGTGTAAACAAAAGAGAAAGAGGGATGACCTTCTATACAAGTTGCGTCCTTCACTATGGGAGCCTCTCTTGTGAATACAGTTGGCTTGTGACGTAGAGTATTGTCTGTTTACCATTCGTTGACCTTAACATAAACCTCTCCTAAAATATAGACACTCCTCCACGGTATGTGATTGTTGGCAGGCACCTGAGGATTCGGTTAGCCAGGGTTTGTGAAAGATGGATGGGAGGAGTGTAAAACTTTTAACACCTCTGTTTAATAAAATAAAAAGCTCTAGCACATGAGTGATCCATGCTTCCCTCTGCGAAGGGCCTTTCTTTTACTTTTATGTTGAGTCTCAGTCTTCTAACTTTATGCACATTTGAGAGAGCATTTTTGCCATTCTGAGTTCTATGTGCATTTTCTCCATAAACATCAAGAATTACTTCATGATGCGATATTTGTTCTTAAATCATTTGTTCTAGTCTTCCTGTTGAACTTTGAAAGTGCCCTGGCATTTATGTTTTGTCCCACTCTTAAGGACTAGCGAAATACCACTTTTCCATGCTTTCTCTATACCTGAAACAAACGTTTATCTTTCTTTGCATTATTATCCATGATCCTTTTATTTAAGATAATCTTCATGGTGCAAAGTGATTGCTATGCTTTATTATTAAAGTTCTATTAATCATGTTTATGTTTGAAGTTTTATGATCTCAGCGTGCATATGCTTTTATATTAGATTGATCAAGTTTACGATAGTAGCATGTCACCTCGAAATTTATTGTTTTATTGTTTACCTACTCGAGGACGAGTGGGAACTAAGTTTGGGGATGCTTGATACGTCATAAATGTATCCCTAATTACTGATGCTCCATGATCATATTATGCCAATTGCTACTTGGTTTATCCCTTATTTATAGCATTTTTGAACGTTTTTCGGGACTAACCTATTAACAAGATGCAAAGTGCCAGTTCCTTGTTTTCTTCTGATTTGGTTTCAGAAAAGTTGTTCTGGAAACATTCTCGGAATTGGACCCCACAAAGCCCGAAGTACCTATTTTCCCCGGAAGTATCCAGAACACCAAAGAGGAGTCTAAGAGGGGCACCAGGGGGCCACACAATAGGGTGGCGCGCCCCCTAGCCGCGCCATCTGGTGGTGTGTGCCCCCTGGCCTCCTCCGCCTTTTCCCTTTCGCCTATTTATTCCCCCCGGATGGAAAATCCTAGGCACCTAATCAAAATCCCCGAAAAAGTTCCGCAGCCGCCGTCACCTTCAACCCTAGACCAGGAGGGTTCTGAAGTTGTTTCCGGTACCCTGCCGGAGAGGAAATCATCACCGGAGGCTTCTACATCACCATGCCTGCCTCCGGAGTGATGCGTGAGTAGTTCAACCCTGGACTACGGGTTCGTAGCAGTAGCTAGATGGTTGTCTCCTCCTCATATGCCTCCATGCTTAGATCTCGTGAGCTGCCTATCATGATCGAGATTGATCTTATGTAATTCTATATGCCGTGTTTGCTGGGATCCGATGAATATTGAACTTATGCCAAGTTTATTATAGTCTTTATTGCATATGTTATTTGTGATCTTGCATGCTTTCCGTTGCTAGTGGTTGCTCTGGCCAAGTAGTTTCTAGTGACTCCAAGAGGGAGTATTTATGCTTGATAGTGGGTTCATGCCTCCTCATTGCCTTTCTCGAGTCATAGAAACATAAAGGGGGTGGATGTGTTGTTGCCATTAGGAAGAAAACAACAGTGTGAGTGCCCGCGTGCACAAGCATTGATTACATTACACACATTGTTTAATGCAGTTATCTGTTGCTTGCAACTTAATACCTAAGGGGTTCAGATGATAACCTGAGGGTGGATTCTTAGTCATAGATGCAGATGGATTTAGGTCTATGTATTTTGTTGTAATGGCCGCACTAAATATCATAGTAGTAATCATGTTATATTGTGCACTACGGTGCAACCTCTGTTTGTCAATTACCCAACTATAATTTGTTCACCCATCATGTTATTTTTATGGAGAGACACCACTAGTGAACCTATGAACCCCGGTCCATTGTCCACACTGTTAAACAAACCACAACAATTTTCCTGCTCTCTTTACTTACTGCAAGCATACACTGTTTTCCACACTATACGTCTAATCTTTGTTTTCAGCAAGACCGGCGAGATTGACAACCTCACTGTACCGTTGGGGCAAAGTATTTTGGTTGTGTTGTGTGTAGGTTCCACGTTGATGCTGACACCGGCTATGCGCCAGCACCACCGTCAGTTGCATCAACCTTCCGTAGGTCCTCTTTCTCCTACTGGATTGATAACCTTGGTTCCTAACTAAGGGTAAATACCTACCGTTGTGCTCATCACACCCTCCTCTTGGGGTTCCCAACAAACCACATCACCCATTGTGAAATAATTGGAGAGTTGAACCCCGGAGTCAGGATTCTGCTGGAAAAGGGAGCGTCAGGATACCATATTTGTGAAGATCAGAGCACCCCAGAAATCATCAGAAAGTTCCTATTTCACCCGAAGACGGAGGAAGCCAAAAGGGGAGCCGGAGGAGGGCCACTAAGGGCCCTCACCATGCCCAGGCGCAGGCTCATCTCTGGCCGCGCTTGGGGGTGGTGAGGAGGCCATGGCCCACCTCTGGCTTGCCCCTTTGACGTACTTAATCGCCCGGGAACCCTGAGAGACGGGGAATCATCGAGGAGTCTTTCCGCCGCCTCTGCGGGACGGAAAACAACAGAGAGAGAAAAGCTCTTCGGCAGGGAGAAATCTGCCGGGGAAATTCCTTCCCGGAGGGGGGAAATCATCACCATCGTCACCGTCATCGAACTGGACTTCATCGAGATCATCATCGTCATCATCATCATCATATCCACCATCATCACCCTCAGCTCCACTATGTAGCAATTCTGGAGGCGGAAAACATTGATCTTCGTCGTATCATCAAAGGCTTTCTGACTCCTCTCCAAATGATTCCATCATCATCACCACCGAAGAAATAATTCGTCATTGGTTTTGGCATCCCCTCGGCTTGTTCCAAGCTTGGGGAGGGGGGAGTGCTGCGGTATCACATCACTATCTTTCATCTTTTTACTTTTTCAGTAGAGTCATATCATGAGTAGAGAAGTTATCATATAGGATGGTTTGTATTATGGAGGTATATCTCCTTAGTTGGTTATCGTTGTATCCGTTGGTGTGAGTTGCCGGTTTGAAATAGTAATGACAAGTTTCATCATTTACTTTCTGCACACCTTATTTTAGTTTTCAATTTCTATCATATGGTTGAGCTTGTTGTTAGTATTTGGTGTCACTCTGGAGATCATCAAGTTAATCTAGTTGGTTTTGGCAAACTTAGCTCGGGTTTGTAGAAATAATATTTTGAGATGCTAGTATAAGAAAGAGGAATTTTCCTATTATCTCATAAACTTAGTATTCACAAGTTAAGATCGCTTGGGATTTCAATGAAGATTGCATGATTGGTTTCATCATATGTATATTTGTTTGTTTTCCCTCAACTCTTATGCTTGCAACCCATCCTTGCTAGCCAAAAACCCTGTACTGAGTATGAGCTCTACTTGTGCATCCAAACCCCGAACCAAAAACTTGCCATTTGTGTCCACCATACCTACCTATACGTGGTATTTCACCGCCACTCCAAGTAAATTGCTCATGATGTGGTACCTTTAAAACTTTCAAAATTACTCCTATTTTGTGTTCCTGTTTTTGCTCATGAGGACGTAAATAGAGAATCTTTATCTCACTTGTTGATTGGACTTCACAGACCTGGACTAGTGGCTTCATCTGCTTATCCAAATGCTAGAAGAGCTGGCAGCGGGGTGCCCAGCCCCAAACTAATACACAAATTCTCGTCACTATTTTTGCCCCTGATTTATCAGTCAAAGCATAATCGTGTAAACAAAACAGAATGAGGGATGACCTTCTACACCAGTTGCGTCCTTCATATGGGGGGCCTCTCTTGTGAAGTCTAGTTGGCGTGTGACGTACTTTATTTTCTGTTTACCATTCGTTGACACTAGCTTACACCTCTCAAAATTAGACACTCCTCCATAGTTTGTGGTTGTTGGCAGACACCCGAGGATTTGGTTAGCCATGGTTTGTGTAAGATGGATGGGAGGAGTGTTATGCATTTTATACCTCTGTTTATTAAAATGAAAATCTCTAGCACATGAGTGATCCCTGCTTCCCTCTGCGAAGGGCCTATACTTTACTTTTATGTTGAGTCAGTAAACCCATTCCTTTCTATCTCCAGCAAGCATTTGAGTTGTTGTGATCTCACCATCTATATGTTGATTTATTCAATCATGTTTCTATCCTTTTTTGTTTAGCACATGCTTTATTATCCGAATGAATATTACTTTGAAAGCTATAAATCACTCTAAAAGGGTTGTTATAATTAAACATGTTAAGCTCTACAATATAAGAATTGTTATAAAGACTTCACCTAATATAAGTATGATATCATTAAATGTTCTCTGACCAAGAACAAAGTTTGACATCACCAATTTTGATTCTCTCTTTTGCATCTTTGTTTGTGACTCCCATTAATCGTTTCAAGTTAAGTTATATGAGAGGAAGTTGCTGTCTATAATGATTGGTGCATAGATAAATGTGATGCTTCTTGTTCATATTTTATTAATCGACTCTTCACTCCATAAACCTGTGGTCATGTTTACTGAGTTCAGTTTCGCTTAAGGACAAGCAAGGTCTAAGCTTGGGGGGAGTTGATACGTCCATTTTGCATCACTATTTTATATCATAATTTGCTGTTATTCATTGATATATTTCATATTGGAGCATGATACTTATGTTATTTCACCTATTTTGCATGTTTTCCAATAATTAGAGAGTTGAACCCCGGAGTCTGAATTCTGCTGGAAAACTGAGCGTCAGGATACCATATTCGTGAAGATCAGAGCACCCCATAAATCATCGGGAAGTTCCTATTTCACCCAAAGACGGAGGAAGCCAAAAGGGAAGCCTAGGCGTGGGCCCACCTCTGGCCGCGCCTGGGGGTGGTGAGGAGGCCCTGGCCCACCTCTGGCTTGCCCCTTCGACATACTTCATCCCCCCCGGAACCCTAAGACACGGGGAATCATCGAGGAGTATTTCCGTCGCCTCTGCGGGACGGAAAACAACAGAGAGAGAAAACCTCTCTGGCGGGGAGAAATCTGCCGAGGAAATTCCTTCCCGGAGGGGGGAAATCATCGCCATCGTCACTGTCATGGAACTTGACTTCATCGGGAACATCATCGTCATCATTATCATCATTTCCGCCATCATCACCCTCAGCTCCACTCTGTTCTACTGTAACATCTACGGTTGCATCTTGTCTATTTCATAGGGGAAACTTTCCCGGTGTTGATTACTACATGTAGTTGATGCTATTGAGTGAAAACATTGGATTAGGTTTATGTCCAGATTGTTAATCACCATTATATCACCTCTGATCATGATCCATATGATGTCTTGTGAGAAGTCAAGTTGTTAGTAGTGAAGTAATGTTGAGTAATATTTAATGGTTTGTTATTTAAGTTGTGGTGTTATTCTTATAGTGGTGTCATGTGAACGTCGAGTACATGATACTTCACCATTTATGGGCCTAGGGGAATGCATCGCGTATTTTGCTATTAATTGTGGGGTTGCCGGAGTGACAGAAACGTAAACCCCAGTTAGGAAACCATTGCACGAGGGAGCGTAGGATCCAAGAGTTTAAAGCTGTGGTTAGATTTATTTCTTAATTACTTTCTTGTAGTTGCGGATGCTTGCAAATGGTATAATCACAAGTATGTATTAGTCTTGGATGGAACGGTACATTAGCATAGGCACCCACACAACACTTATCAAAACACTAAAGATTATTCAGCGGCCTGAAACAAAAGTGTGGGGACCCCAGACTAGCAGTCCGAGACCTCCAGTATGCATACATTCATGATCCCATGATCAGTTAGTCGTGAACAACATACTCGAGTTGGCATTACAGATACAACTTCCACTACACGAATACACATCTTACACAACTGGTCACATGACCCAGTTGAAAACAACTTCCACGCAGGGCAGGATAACACACTAAACAACGTAAGTCTACAAAACACACTCGTGGTAAACCCAAGTCATGCCTTGACTACCTACAGGCTACTGACTCGGAGACGTTCCTAGTTCGCACAGCCGTCAGCGACACCATCTTCTTCAGGTTCTCCGATTTTTTTCTCAATGTCTGACTAAGACAATAGCCAGGGACGAAACCATTGTGAGTACATTGGAATGTACTCACAAGACACCCCAAATGAAAGCTAAACATGCAAGTAAGCATATATATGGGTGGTAGGAAGGGTGTAATTAGAGTTCAACTAGCTATGATGAATTTAAGACCCATCATAGTTGCATAAGTTTTATTTTTCTTTATTTGAAGAAGATACTTCAAAAGATGTTTCATTTCTCTTGTAGATATAGCATGTCCACAAGGTTTTGATAAAGCATTCTAAATAAAGAAAACATTTCTCTTTGCAAAAATTCTTGGAAAAACACATCTTTAAGATCGTCATTTATCCGGTACCTCAAAGTTACAATCATTCCCTTTCAACGTACCTCCCAGGTACAATTCCAAAACACCTTCCAGATTTTTGAAAACATTGACACAATGCTAGCTACATGGCCATTCAACAGTCCATATCCGAGGAGGCGGCTATTCTGAATATTTTTACTCTACAGAGGTGTACACAATCCACAAGATCCAGTACATCCGCCGTGAACAACCACGGACTGTCCGAGACAGTATGCAAACATCAGATAACTGGTCTTAACCATCCACTATGTCAGCGCTGGTAAACGACTACCTCTTCAACTAGGTTTGTTCTCCCCGGAACCGAGTGAGTCAGCCGTATCGATCCGGTTTCCCATGACAACACACCGCCATGGTAGGAGGCCCAATTGCTGCAACCGGTAGTAAACTTAATCCTACACTATGAATGTCCCGTTTCTCCCTCCTGGCGACAATTTGGTTCAGGGTACTCTAACCCCTATAGCACATTGAGGCAGGCATGGACTAACACCAACAAGCAATTAGCTAGACCCCGTTCCCACATTGAGGTAATGTGGCAGTACGTCTTGGTTGTCCGACGAATACTAGGTTATGTGTCATTTTTGGTAAACAAGTCAAAAACATTTCCTTCTTCACAAACCTCCCTCGGACAAGGTCCCACCTTTCCTCGGGGTTTTTCCAAGCTTTTGCTTTTCCAAACACATCAAGTTAAAAGGTCCACTAAGGGACTTAAGTTGATTAAGTGATGACACTAAAATATCTAAAGGGCTTGGTAACACCAAGAATATATGGTGGATATAGCATATTAGATACATAAAATAGATAGTGGTATAGTCCACTTAAAAGAATAGTTTTTGAATCAAACTTTTGTAAAACTTCAGAGGTAAAACATGCATGATAGATAATGATAAGTAAAACAACAGAAAGCATTTAGAGTGGCTTGCCTTGGCACTGGTCTTGGTTTTGCTCTTGAAATAAACAAGAGTTACAATAAAAACCTCTCCGGGAAATAATACCGTCTTCCTTATCTAACGTCGTAAACTCAAAAAGGAAAACACCCAATCAGAACCAAACAAAGGAAATCACTTGACAAAAAGTAAACATACAGAAAGCATTTCATCAAACAAGTACACTCACAAACAATTGTACTAGGGTGCACACCATCAAGCAAAACATGCACAGACAACACACATGAATAACACTAGAATAGGTGCTAAGGATCCTCAACCAAAATGGCATGAGTTCAGTGGGTGTTCCACTCTCATATCATGCTCAAATAAGGTCAAATGACTCTCTGGTCATTCATGAGGATGAGCAAAATAACAAGAAATCAACCTAGGAACACATATATATGCATAGGAAAATATTATCAAGCAATACTACAAGCCCATAGTAACACATGCTTTTCTAAACATTGAGAAATAATATAACCAGTAGCTAAAACACCCAATAACATAGACAAATCCATACCAATCATATCATGGCATCACTCAATGCATGAAAATAATCATGGAGCAAGACAACTATTAAAACTAGACATGAAAAAGGGCTATTTAGGCAAGCATACATGCATAACAATAATAGATCTTCAAACATGATTTATTATAACATGATGGATATGTAAGATAGCATCCAAATAAAAGAGAAAACAACACCTAGACATGCTAGTAATATCAAAATAACAATAATCAATGCCTCAAAAATTAAGCATGCAAATAACAACTTATGGCAGAAAATTATCTAAAACTATCAGCATCAAAAATTTATCGAGAGGTAACTCAAGCATGCACGCAAGTATAATATGGTAAAATAATAGTAGCTATGCTATGGAAAACAATACTAAAGCATTTATGCAAGTTATCATAGCAATAAGAAGAATAACAAAAATTTAACCTATTATTAGTAGGACAAACACCCTATGAGAATAAAACTATAACAAACATGGTTTTCCACACCCAAACCCTATAATGCTAATGAATCACTCAAAACACATATCAATCATGTATTAATACCTTACACATTCTAGGAATCACTTTTATATCAAAAACAATATAACACACAATTTTAAGAAAGGCATAGAAATAATATGCAGAAAAAGGCTAAACACTAAATAATACACCAAGCCTATTCTGTAAATCATGAAATCTAGTATAAGGTGCTCCTAGTCATATTAAAACCAACACAATTGGATTCACCTAAAAAATCATCACCAGTAAAATTAAACAGTTCACAGAAGTGCTCTCTGGCATAAAACTAACATGCATGTCATTTTCAATAAACAACTCAAGTCAACACAAAGTAAACTAACACATATAGTCATTTTCAAGGGCTACTCATAACAGTTGAGTTTGCAAGATTTGGATACATAAACTAAAGTTATTAAATAAATGGTGTTAATGAGTGCTTCAGCAATTTATTTTATTTCTCCTAAAATATTGCACAAAATGCAGATCTACAAGTTGGAGATGGTTAAGAATTTGTAGATATAACACTGTGATTTTTTATTTGGAAATTTTTACTCATTTGCATTTTTTGTTTCGATTTAAAGCAAAGCATCAGATCTGGATCTACAAGAAAATAGGAAAAACAACCTTCAGGAAAATCACACGGGACGGATCTGTGAGTTGGGCCAACCTGCCAGGCGTTCTTCCATGCGTGAAGGATTTCAAACGGGGCGCTGGGCCGCGGCCGGGCCAAGCCCAATAGTGAAGGTTACGGTGAAGGGGTATGTGACGGTTGGGTGCAGATCCTACGGTCGAGAGGCGCCCGCGTCGGGCACCGACGACGGCAACCAAAAGACAGGGCGGAGTCCTCTCCGGCCGCCCTTATAGAGGCCCGTGCTCACCGCCGGTGTCTCCCGCAGCCGCCTGGAAACGAGGAGAGCTCCAGGAGGATCAGTGCATCGATGCGCACCCAATGCCCACCTTGATATCAGCAGAGGAAGGTCAGAGCAGGGAGATCGGCACGAGCGGCGGCCTTGGACCGAGGGTGATGATGGCGGGGCGCTCCTGAGGAGTAGAACTCCAAATTGACAGAGGCATGATCATTTACGATCCAAGGGGTAGGCTGAGGAAGAAAAATTGGAGGCGGAGGCGCACTGTACTAGGGGTTTTGATTAGGAGTTGACCGCCGGTGCTCGGAGCTCGATTCCATCGATTCGGAGGGGAAGGGATGGGGATTTTGGCACTAGGGTTCGATTGGAGAGTAGTGGAGCTAGTGAGTCTTGTTGGACAGCAAGGAGGAGTCTCGGATCCATCTAGCGTTGGAGCTCGGTGCGCGGCAACAATGGTGGACATGGAACCGCTCGCTAGAGCTCAATGAGGCACAAAGGGCGTGTCTAGGAAGATCAGGGAGGTGATGAGGTCCTCCAGGCACAAGGGATTGGAAAGAGGAGGTTCGAGGCGAGTGGAAGTCGGGTTTCAATGTCGACACCCGCTGGTGTTCGATAGACAACAACGGAGGGAGGAGTTCGATCTGGGGCGAATGGGGATCACGGGTAGGTTTCTGGAGGTCTCTTGGAGCTTGTTGACAAGGACGCGGAGCTCGACATGTTGCCCATGTGTTGGAACATGAGCGACATGGCAGGGGCGTCCTGGGCGCCATGGACAGCGCACAGGTAGGAGGAAGAGGACAAGCAAAGAGGGAGGAGCTTTGCCATAGGGGATCAAGAGTGAGAGAGAGGCCTTGTGGCGCACGGGTTGCTTATGGTTTGGATAGAGAAGGTGGAGTAGAAGAAATCGTGAGTGATCACCATCCTTGTCCTCTTGTTGGTGGCTGGGAGAGAGGGACAGGGGTGTGTAGACCTTGTCTATGGGGTTGGGTAAGATGTTTTCTACCTCACAGAACCAGAGAGAGATAGAGAAAAGGAGTGTATGGACCAGGATGCTCATGAACCAAGTAGTGACCAGAAAATAAAGAATTGGATTTTGATTGTTTTCACCAAATTTTGAATAGAACATATATGAAATATCATGTCCATTGGATAGAGGGTGAAAAATTGAGTCTAGGGATTGTGGTCTCAAAGTTTTCTAAATCATTTCTTTCACAAAATTTTGGAAATTCAAAAATGGCAGAAACAATTTTTAAATTGTTTCTCCAAAATTTTCAACACAACTTGCAAATATTTTTGTACAAATAAATCCCACATTACCATAGGCATGTTGGGTAATTTTTCCAAGATTTTAGGAAATACTTTTCTTCACAAAATATTTTAAAGTCCATTTCTGGCCTTTTGGAAAATGGAAAATACTAAATAGTGAAATGTTTTTAAAACCAATATTTTTGAGTTGGGAGGGGAGAGTACATGATATAGGTCTCAAAGGTGATTTTTAATCAACAACGCTTTTGAAAATATTTGAGACACCAAGTGGAAAAAGGGTGAAAACAAGAGTTTATTTAATAGGCTAAAAACCATGAGGGAAGAACAATTAAATGGCCATCAAATGGACCATATAGAGGTGATATATAATTCATGAAGATGACAAGGGTAGGTTGGTTCGGCTTGAAAACAATAAGGAGGGATTTGGAGTAACATGGACAAAGTGCTTCATAATAAAGGAGATAAGATCAACATTTAGTGATGCCTTCTAAAGGACTTGAAAAGAAGATACCAAGGAGTTTCAATATCCAAAATAACAACTTTTATGGATAGAATAGATATACACAATGAGATGTATGATGATTAGCATAAGATTGGTCATAGAAGTCTGTCTCCAAAGTTGGAGATTTTTAAGATAACAGAAGATGATATGGACATGAGATGGAATATGATATTGATGCTTGATCTTGTCATTAATATGTTTTAATTTTATTAAAACAGCATGCATTAATCAAAAAACAGAAATAAATACTTGAAAGTAAACACACGATAAAATCACATAACAAGCAGATAAAATAACAAGACACACAAGATCACTCAAACAACTGAGTTCTTCAAATTAATTTCCAGGATGTTTCCTCATGTGTTAAATAGAGGTAGTGATCAAGACACATCATGACAAGAGTAGTTGGTAAAAAGGTTTAGCTCAAAGCTTGTTATTTCCAAAAGAATATAATGGAAGAAAAACCCAGGGTTAATATAGTCCCCTCTTATAGTTTTTGCAAATCAAGAAGGTGAGAAGGGTTTTTGAAATACTTGCAAAAACTTCTTGGTTGAAAATAGCTTGGGAGATGATTAGCTCCAAAATACTCTTCATATAGTTTTGGAAATTATCTTTTGTTTTCTCAAAACTTGGCCTTTGGGTTTCTTCTAAAATCAAAACATTTTCAAAAAGTTTTTGCCAAAAGAGTGTGATGGATGAAGATGATAAGCTTTCTGGTCATGACTTGATCACAAGGGTTGTGTTTCAAGAAAGTTATGATCATTGGTTTTAATGTCAGGTGTTAACAAACACAAACACAATCATAATCAACAAGCAAGTAGAGAAGAAACACAAGCATTAGTCAAACATATCGGAAGTTTTTGTTGGCCCTGATTTTTGGGTTATAGAAAACAAGTTTTTCCTGTCTTCCAAAAATTGGGATGTTACAAAAAGCACTTGACAGAAACCTCCCGTGTGTCCTCGAGAACTTTTGCTATTCATAAGTAAACCCACCAGCTTGTCCTTTGATGAAGAAAGGATTAGGTCACTTGCTGCTATTATTATTATTGCATTTTGTATGCTCGCACTTTATTTCTCTCCAATATAAAAAATCCCTACAAATTTATCTTTCAGTATTTACAGTTATTCCTTCATCGAAACTGCTTGTCAACACCTTCTGCTCCTCGTTGGGTTCGACACTCTTATTTATCGAAAGTACTACGATACACCCCCTATAATTGTGGGTCATCACATGTCATTTTAGATGTTATTTTAGATGTGTGGTTAGTTATTTATGATGTATCATTACAATAATTAAATATCTGAGAGTGCTTAATGTGCCATTGAATTTTATCATGTGTTGTTCTCTCATATTGAAGCATGGTATTGTGGTATTTCTCCTTTGAATGCTTTATCTGGATTAACTTGGTGACACCATGTTATGACTACAAACAAAGTCACTTCTATCCTTGATGATCATTTAGTTTTTTACTTGTAATATCACTTCATGCTTTGATTAATGATGTTTTGTCGATATGCATGATTATGGACGTTATTGCTCTCTTAGTTGGTCGCTCCCAGTCTTTTGCTAGCCTTCACCTAAACTAAGTATGATCTCTACTCGTGCATCAAACTCCCAAAAACCAAAGTATGCGAAATGTGTCCACCATATCTACCTATATGTGGTATTTATACGCCACTCCAAGTAAATTTATCGTGTGCTACCTTTAAAAATTAAAAATTATAACATGTTTTGTGTTCGTGTTTTAGCCAAGAAAAGGTCTTCTTCCTTCTTTGACCCGATGAGTATGAAATCTGTGCTCATCTAAATTTGCAGAGCGTTGGTGCCAATTAATATAACAAAAAGGCTTTTCCCCATGTTTCGATGAAAGTTGGTGGGTACCCGTTAACACGACTAGCCTTGGTTTGTGAAAGAAAGGTGGGGGGCGGGGGAAGTGCCAAACTAATAAAACAATATAAACCGCTCTCAAAAGTCTAAACACCTTGCTTGACATGGATTATGATACATTTTGCATAACCATTAATTGACATAGACTTACACCTCTCCCAAATTTGTTTTCACTACCTTTGTTTTATCAAATAAAAAAAATCTATCACATGACTAATCCATGGTTCCCTCTGCGAAGGGCCTTCCTTTTAGTTTTATGTTGAGTCTTCATATTCTTACTTTATGCACCAGCTAAGAGACCAGAGTTGTCATTCTGCTTGCTCTCAAATTATTTGTATCTAGTCACCATTTAAACTTTGAAGGTGTCCTAGAATTTATGTTTTGCTACCACACGAACGACTAGCTAGATACCACTTCATTATGTTTTTAATTATGATTGAAACAATCGTATCACTTTGAATGCTTCATTATTCATTTTCTTTTGTTTGTGTTTCTTTTCATGTGCAACATGGTGATGGTGCAGATCTTGCACTCGCTGGGATACCCCAAGAGGAGGGTGTGATGAGCACAACGGTATGAAGTTTTCCCCTTAGTTAAGAACCATGGTTATCAATCGAGTAGGAGAAGGAGGATCTTCGGAAGGTTGATGCCACTGACGGTGGTGCTGGCGCTTCAGCGGTGTCAGCAACAACGTGGAACCTGCACACAAGACAACAAAAATACTTTTCCCCAGTGGTACAGTGAGGTTGTCAATCTCACCGGTCTTGCTGAAAACGAAGATTAGACGTATAGTTTGGAAAACAGTTGAATTCTTGCAGAAAGTAGAGAGAGCAGGAAATTGTTGTGGTTTGTTTAACAATGTGAAAAATGGACCGGGGTTCATAGGTTCACTAGTGGTGTCTCTCCATAAAAGATAACATGCTAGGTGCACAAATTACAGCTGGGCAATTGACAAATAAAGGTTGCACCGTAGTGCACATTATAACATGATGATTACTATGTTATTTTTGCGGGCATTACAACAAGATACCTAGACCGACATCCATCTGCATCTATGACTAATAATCCACCCTCGGGTTGTCATCCGAACCCCCTTAGGTATTAAGTTGCAAGCAACAGATAATTGCATTAAACAGTGTGTAATGTAAGAAATGATAATACACGCGGGTACTCTCACCGCTGTTTTCTCCCTAATGGCAACAACACATCCTCCCCTTCATGTTTCTGTCACTTGAGCAAGGCAACAAGGAGGCATGAACCCACTATCAAGCATAAATACTCCCTCTTGGAGTCACTAGCAACTACTTGGCAAGAGCAACCACTAGCAACGGAAAGCTTGCAAGATCACAAATAACATATGCAATAAATAGTATAATCAACTTGGCATAAGTTTAATATTCATCGGATCCCAGCAAAAAAAATATAGAATTACATAAGATCAATCTCAATCATGATAGGCAGCTCACGAGATCTAAATATGGAGGCATATGAGGAGGAGACAACCATCTAGCTACTCCTATGGACCCGTAGTCCAGGGATGAACTACTCACGCATCATTCCGGAGGCAGGCATGGTGATGTAGAAGCCTCCTGTGATGATTTCCTCTCCCGCAGGGTGTCGGAAAACAGATCCAGAACCCTCATGATCTAGGGTTGACGGTGACCGCAACTGCGGAACTTTTTCGGGGATTTTGATCAGGTCCTTAAGGTTTTTCATCCGGGGGCTTAAATAGGCGAAAAGGCAAAGGCGGTGGAGCTCCAGGGGCCCCACACCCCTAGCTGGCCCCACACCCTAGGTTGTGGCCCTCCTGCTACCCCTCTTCGACTCCTCTTCGGTCTTCTGGATGCTTCCGGGGAAAAGAGGACTTCCGGGCTACGAATTTTCCAATTCCGAGAATATTTCCAGGACAACTTTTCTGAAACTAAAAACAGCAGAAAACAGGGAACTGGCTCTGGGCATCTTGTTAATAGGTTAGTCCCGAAAAACATGTGAAAGGGATAAAACATGTAGCAATTGGCATAATATGATCATGGAGCATCAGAAATTAGGGATACGTTTATGACGTACCAAGCATCGCCAAGCTTAGTTCCTACTCGTCCTCGAGTAGGTAAACGATAAAACAATAATTTCTGAGGTGACATGGTACTAACATAAACTTGATCAATCTTATGTAAAGGCATATGCACGCTGAGATCATAAAACTTTAAACACAGGCATGAAAATAAAACTTTAATAATAAAGCATAGCAATTACATTGCATCACGAAGAGTAACTCAAATAAAGGATCATGAATAATAATGCAAACAAAGGTAAACGTTTGTTTCATGTATAGAGAAAGCATGGAAAAGTGGTATTTCGCTAGTCCTTAAGAGTGGGACAAAACATAAATGACAGGACACTTTCAAAGTTCAAGAGGAAGACTAGAACAAATAATTTAAGAACAAATGGTATCACATCATGGAGTAATTATTGATGTTTATGGGACAAATGCACATAAAACTCAGAATGCAAAAAATGCTCTGTTAATTGTGCATAAATTAGAAGATGGAGGACGCAACTGTACGTCACAAGCCAACTGTGCTTTGACTGATATGATCAGGGGCAAAAATAGTGAAGAGAATTTGTTTGTATTAATTTGGAGATGGGCACCCCGCTGCCAGCTCTTCTATCATTTGGATAAGCGGATGAAGCCACTAGTCCATGGTGTGAAATCCAATCAAAAGTGAGATAAAGATTCTCTATTGACGTCCTCATGAGCAAAAACAAGAACACAAAGCAGGAATAATTTTGAAGGTTTTAAAGGTAACACATGAGCAATTTACTTTGGAATGGAAGTTAAATACCACATGCAGGTAGGTATGGTGGACCCAATGGGAAAAACTTTGGTTTACGGTAGTTTGGATGCACGAGTAGAGATCATACTCAGTACAGGTGGAGGCTAGCAAAAGACTGGGAGCGCCAAATCAAGAGAGCATAAGACCCATACTCATGCATAGACACATAAGTATCATTAATTAAAACATAAGAAGTATCACAAGTTCAAAAACTAAGTGGTAATGGAGGCTATTCGTGACCGGTTTGTAGTCATAAACATGGTGTGAGAATGCGCCAAGTCAACCAAATAGAACATTCGAAAGAGAATACCATATATTGATGCTTTACTATGACAAGAACAACTCATGAATCTTTCAATACATATTAAACACTCTCAGCTATTTGAGGCTAATCATGCTACTCAATAACCAAAATGCTTTAAAACTAAAATAACATTTAGCATGGCATGAAAAAGTTCTAGCCACAGTCTATACAAGCTTCTACTAGTACTGTTATAGATTCTACTTCAAGCAGTAGTTTTCTTTCTCCCAACAGGCACCATACAAAACATGCTTTGACAAAAATACTCTTTATGATACATCATGAAAACATGAGAGTACTCAAATAATACTACTAAAACTAACAACTCTGATAAGAGATGCATGCAAAACAGGAGCTAAATAAATGCAGAAGCTAGACAGAGACTAAGAATACAACATATTCTCAAGAAAAAGCGGAGCGTGTCACTCTCCAATAAAAGAATGTTGGGGTCCAACCAAGCTTATTATGAAAGTAATAAAAAACTGAAAGCAAAAGCAAAAGAAAACTGAAAAGAAAAGACGCTCCAAGTAAAGCACATAAGATGCGAATGAATAAAAATATAGTTTCACTAGAAGTGACTTGATAATTTGTTGATGAAGAAGGGGATGCCTTGGGCATCCCCAAGCTTAGATGCTTGAGTCTTCTTGGAATTTTTTGGGATGTACCACAGGGGAATCCCCAAGCTTAGCCTTTTCAATCTTCTTGATCACATCATATCATCCTCTTCTCTTGACCCTTGAAAATTTCCTTCACATAAAAAATCTCACAATCTTCATTAGGAACGTTAGTGCAATCGAAATAATAAACTCACATGGTTCAGTTTCAACATAAGACTAGCAATCAAAAACACATTAGCTACTGTCTCAACTTCTTTTAAAACTCGTTTTCTTAAAAGAACGAGATTAAGATGCAAATGCGATAAATGGCAGAAATCTGTCAAAACAGAACAGCAGGCATAGATCGATTTTTTCGAAACTCTTCTGTTGCTAAAATAAAAAAAGTTGTAAATTAAGAAAAGTTGCGTATATAACTCAGGATTAAGCACAAAAAAGTCAGGTCATTTTGAATTTTCTGTGATTTTTAACGTAATTAATAGTGGACAGAAGAAATCTGTTTTCTGCGCAGAAATCCGAAATATAGTGTCAACTTTCCACTAGAGGCTTTACTTGGCTCACAAAAACACAAAAGAAAAGATACAGAGGGGTTGCTAAAGAAATAGACAACACCCAGGTGCAAATCACACCATAGAAAATAAAGAAAAACTGAATGAAAACAGAGAAATAAAACGGGTTGTCTCCCGGTAGCGCTTTTCTTTAACGCCCTTCAGCTAGGCATAAAAGGACAACTCAAGTATTTTCAAATGAGGCATTCAAATAAAGGTTTGGGAACTCTTTAATAATGCATTGTATTTTATCCAAGTGGGTTTCAGAGGATCCTCTCTTAGTATTTCTAGGCTTACTATTTTCATCAAATAAATTCCCACGAACAATCCAATCAAAATTCTTTTCTTGAGCATCGTGAAGTGCCATTAATTTAAAGGGGATTGGTATTTTATCCTCGTTTTTGTTATTAGATTCAGTTTTTCCTAGAGCACCAACAACGTCTACACATGAGCCAAGCATATTGAAACGATAAAAAACTTTTCTAGCTTCTATAGCAACATCTCTAAATTCTTTAAGCATAGTATCTAAGATGAAATTTCTTTTCTCAACATCTTCAATGTTGTTCAAGTTGAGGAACATATGGTTTATTATGGGATGAAGGTTAACAAACCTAGCTTCTAGCATGTGAACTAAAGAAGTTGCAGCAGTCTCGTAATTGGGAGCAAGTTTTACAATGGATATTTCCTCAAAATTATCATGCTTACTAATATGATCACATAAATCTTTAATAGTGTCCTTTCCAAGCATAGAATAACTTCCCAGCGACAAATATTTTAAAGTAAATTTAGGGAGAAACATGATGAGAAATTGAACTTTAAGAACAGAAAAGTAAAACTAACAGCAAGAAAATAAATAATAGCTATGAAATAAACTGATATTTTTGTGTTTTTAATATAGAGAATAAAAACAAGACAAAAATAAAAACAAGAAAATAAACAAAATAAAGAGGTTAAGAGTGAGAGACTCCCCTTTCCATAATAACTCCTTCTCCCCGGCAACGACGCCAGAAAAAGTCAGGGTGCCAAAGTTGACGAGGGATTAGTTGCTTCTTGATGACTTTGAGATCCCCGGCAACGGCGCTAGAAAAAGTCCTTGATGGTGCAGATCTTGCACTTGTCGGGATACCCCAAGAGGAGGGTGTGAGGAGCACATCGGTAGGAAGTTTTCCCCTTATTTAAGAACCAGGGTTATCAATCCAGTAGGAGAAGGAGGATCTTCAGAAGGTTGATGCCATTGACGGTGGTGCTGGCGCTTCCCCGGTGTCAGCAACAATGTGAAACCTGCCCACAACACTACCAAAATACTTTGCCCCAGCGGTATAGTGAGGTTGTCAATCTCACCGGTCTTGCTGAAAACAAAGATTAGACGTATAGTGTGGAAGACAGTTGAATGCTTGCAGAAAGTAGAGAGAAAAGGAAATTGTTGTGGTTTGTTTAACGGTGTGGAAAATGGACCGGGGTTCATAGGTTAACTAGTGGTGTCTCTCCATAAAAGATAACATGCTGGGTGAACAAATTACAGCTGGGCAATTGACAAATAAAGGTTGCACCGTAGTGCACATTATAACATGATGAGTACTATGATATTTAGTGCGGGCATTACAACAAGATACATAAACCGTCATCCATCTGCATCTATGACTAATAATCCACCCTCAGGTTATCATCCGAACCCCCTTAGGTATTAAGTTGCAAGCAACAAATAATTGCGTGAAACAAAGTGTGTACTGTAAGCAATGATTATACACGCGGGTACTCTCACCGTTTTTTTCTCCCTAATGGAAACAACACATCCCCCCCTTCACGTTTCTATCACTCGAGCAAGGCAACAAGGAGGCATGAACCCACTATCAAGCATAAATACTCCCTCTTGGAGTCACTAGCAACTACTTGGCCAGAGCAACCACTAGAAACGGAAAGCATGCAAGATCATAAATAACATATGCAATAAAGACTATAATCAACTTGGCATATGTTCAATATTCATCGGATCCCAGCAAACACAGCATATAGAATTACATAAGATCAATCTCGATCATGATAGGCAGCTCACGAGATCTAAACATGGAGGCATATGAGGAGGAGACAACCATCTAGCTACTATTATGGACCCGTAGTCCAAGGATGAACTACTCACGCATCACTCCGGAGGCAGGCATGGTGATGTAAAAGCCTCCGGTGATGATTTCCTCTCCGGCTGGGTGCTGAAAACAGCTGCAGAACCCTCCTGATCTAGCATTGACGGTGATGGCGGTTGCGGAACTTTTTCGGGGATTTTGATAAGGTCCTTAGGGTTTTCCATCCGGGGGGCTTAAAATAGGCGAAAAGGCAAAGGTGGTGGAGCTCCAGGGGGCCCACACCCCTAGCTGGCGTGGCCAGGGGGACCCACGCCACGCTAGGGTGTGGCCCCCCTGCTGCCCCTCTTCGACTCCTCTTCGGTCTTCTGGATGCTTCCGGAGAAAATGGAACTTCCGGGCTTCGAATTTTCCAATTCCGAGAATATTTCCAGAACAACTTTTCAGAAACTAAGAACAGCAGAAAATAGGGAACTGGCTTTGGGCATCTTGTTAATAGGTTAGTCCCGGATAACGTATGAAAATGCTATAAATAAGGGAGAAAACATGTAGCAATTAGCATAATATGATCATGGAGCATCATAAATTAGGGATACGTTTATGATGTATCACATGGTTGCTAGGTTTACATTAGTTGAAATAATATTTATCATGCCTTTGTTAAAGCACTTTGATCTCAGCTTGCAATTATCTTAGATTACGTTAATCAAGATTTGTGTTGGCTTCATGTCACCTCAAAAATGATTTTCTAATCACTTACCTACTCTAGGACGAGCAGGAGTTAAGCTTGTGGATGCTGACATGTTCCAAAGATATCCATAACTTTTGATGCTCCATGCTTGTTTTCTACCCAATACCTTTTATTTTACACATGTTTTCTTCTGTTTTCCTTTGTTTTCTACTCCCTACATTCCTAAATATAAGATGTTGTAGCTATTGTTTATGTTGTCTAGATTCATACTAATATGAGTGAACATATACGCTAAAAGTTGTCTAGATACATGTAGAAATGTGTGAATGTGGAAAAGGGCTAAAACATCTTACATTTAGGAACGGAGGGAGTAGATGTTTTCACGGACTAACCTATTAACAAGATGCCCCAGTCTAGTTGATGTTTTCTATTGTTTTTCTATTTCAGAAAAGTTCTTCAGGAAATATTCTCGAAAAGGGCTGAAAATCCACGACGATAAATTTATACCCGAAACAAAGACATAGTCCAAAGAAGAGATGGAGGGGAGCCAGGGGCCACCAGAAGGGCACTAGGCGCGCCCCCCTAGGTCGTGCCTAGTGGCCCCTTGGGGGCCTTGCCACCGCCTCGCGTCCCCTCTTTGCCTATAAATTGTATTTTACCGAAAAACGTCGTGGACGGGGTTATTTTCCACGAAATGAACACAGAGGCGTCGTCACCTTGAAAGTCAAATCAAGGACTTCTGGAGTCCTGCTCTGGCATCCTGCCGGAGAGGGGGATAGTCATCGGAGGCCTCTACATCTCCATGATCGCCTCCGGACAGATGGATGAGTAGTTCATCTCGGGACTACGGGTCCATAGAAGTAGTTAGATGGTTGTTATCTCCCCTATGACTCCATGTTTAGAGTATCGTGGGCCTTCTCACACGATCGAGACCACCATTATGCACTTGTGCATGTTGTGTTTGATGGGATCCAATGAACCATGATATTATGATTATTTTGTTCATTTCAATCTGAGATGCTTCACTTATATTTGTAGAGAGTTTTAATCTTGTCTTGCAATGCTCTCCCGTGTTTATGATTACCTTGGCCACGTAGTTGTTTTCACCTCCAAGAGAGGGTTTATATGCTATATAGTGGGTTCGTGTTTCCTTATTGCCCGCGCTCGAGTGACAAAAACATGCGAGGGGAGGATGTGATGTTGCCACTAAGGAGAAAACAACGATGGTCTACGGATGAGGACCACTTCTTACATTACGTATTTATCAAAATGCATTTGTCTGTTGCGCACATAACAATCACTTCGTTGCGGCAACTTAATACCAAGGAATTTGCTGAATAGATTTCTTGAGGTGGACTTTTAGATATGGATGATGCTGGATAGCGGTCCATATGCCTTGGCGTAATGACTACAATGTTAGAACCTGTGAAATTTATCACGTCATAATAGTATTGTTATACTTTCATGATTTTTCAATTTCCCAGCTGTAACACCCAACATGTTTGTTTTGTTTGGAGAGACACCACTAGTGAATCTATGGCCCCCAGTCCTATTTTCCTCATATTGTGAACCTTCTTTTAAGCACTGTTAATCATTGTTTCATAGCTGTTCCATTTTTACTTTTACTGTTCTCCAAGTATCTATACGTTTTATTCTCCTATTTTCAGCAAGACTGGAAGATTGACAACCTTCCGTAAAAGTTGGGGCAAGAGAGATTTTGTGCTTTTGTGCAGGTTCCACGCTTCATCAACTACACACCAGCATTTTCTGGCACCGTTGATACACGCAACCTTCTTGAAGACTATGAAGTACTATTAGTTCGATAACCCTGGTTCCATACTGGGGGGACTACATCATACCTTCCGCTTGGTGTCTCCTTCTTCTTTTGTGATCACGTCGATATCAATCCCCTGACTTAACTCTTGATCGTTGATACATCATAAACGTATCCTTAGTTTCTGATGTTCCATGTTGTTTTCGTGTTATTCCCACATGTTTGTTGTACACTTTATGTCATGTTTATCGATTTACGGGACTAACCTATTAACAAGATGCCACAGAGCCAGTTCTCCGTTTTCTGCTGTTTTTAGTTTCAGAAAAGTTGTTCTATAAATATTCTTGGAATTGGGAAATTCGAAGACCGGAAGTCTTAGAATTCCCAAAGGTTCCACGGAGTCCCGAAGAGACCCGGAGCGGGGCCACAGGAGGGCCACACCATAGGGCAGCGCGCCCCCTGGCCACGCCTGGGGGTGGTCTGGGCCCCCTAGGTGCCCTCTTCCATCGCTATTTTGCCTATATAATCCACCCGACATATTAACTCTAAAAATATACCACTTTTCCCCGAGAAACACCCGAGGCCGCCGTCATCGTCATCCCGAGATCGCGAGGGTTTTGGAACTCTCCTCGGCACCCTGACGGGAGGGAAATTCATCACCAGAGGGGTCTACACCACCATGCCCTCCTCCAAAGTGATGCTTGCGTAGTTCATTCCTCGACTACGGGACCATAGAAGTATCTAGATGGTTGTCTCCTCCAGTTTATGCCTCATGTTTAGATCTTGTGAGCTGCCTCACATGATCGAGATCGTCTTTATGTAATGCTACATGTTGTGTTTGTTGGGATCCGATGAATGTTGAATGTTGTGTCTTCCGATTATCAATCTATCATGTTATCTTCATGTATATGTTATTTATGATCTTCCATGCTCTCCGTTATTAGTAGATGCTCTGGCCAAGTAGATGCTAGTAACTCCAAGAGGGAGTATTTATGCTCGATAGTGGGTTCATGCCTCCTTTGCATCTGTGCTTGAGTGACAGAAACGTGACGGATGGAGGATGTGTTGTTGCCATTAGGGAGAAAACAACAATGCTTTTTCTAAGGATGATGTTATTGTTTACATTACACACTTTGCTTACTGCGATTATCTATTTCTTGCAACTTAATACCCAACGTTTGTTCAGATGATATTAAGAGGTTGGATTATTAGTCATAGATCCAATTGGATGAGGGTCTATGTATCTTGTTGTAATGCCCGCATGAATCACATAGTAATAATTATGTCTTGCATATGCACTGCGGTGCAACCTTCATTTCTGTCAATTGCCCAGCTGTAATTTGTTCACCACACATGTTATTTATCTTTAACGGAGAGACACCACTAGTGAACTATGGACCCCAGTCCATTTTCGTCATACTGATAATACAACTACTGTTTCTACTGCTTTCATACAGGTGCTAATGTTTTCATACTGTTTTCCACACCATACGTTTAACCTTTTTGTGTTCAGCAAAACTGGTGAGATTGACAACCTCACTGATTCGTTGGGGCAAAGTGATTTGATTGAGTTGTGTAGATTCCACGTTGCTGCTGAACCTGTAGTGCGCCCTGCCATCTCAGCTGCATCAACCTTCTGAAGTTATTCCTTCCTCCTACTGGTCAATTCAACCTTGGTTTCTTTCTGAGGGAAACTTGCCGCTGCACTCTTCATACCTTCCTCTTGGGGTCTCCCAACGAACGTGTGATCACACGCATCAATCGTCCTCGAGTAGGTAAGTGATAACAATTTTTTTTGAGGTGACATGAAGCCAACAAAAATCTTGATCAACGTTATGTAAAAGCATTGCAAGCTGAGATCAACGTACTTTGACAAAGGCATAATAAATATTATTTGAACTAATATAAACTTAGCAACTATGTTTTACATGAAAGTAACACAAATAAAAAACACTGAATAATGAAGCATTGAAAGCGATACGTTTGTTTCAATCAGAATGAAAAAGATAATAAAGTGGTATCCAACTTGTCCTTCGCGTGGTAGAAAAACATAAATGCCAGGACACCTTCAAAGTTTAAATGGTGACTAGATACAAATAATTTGAGAACAAGCAATACGACAATCATGAATCAATCAATAATAATTTTGGGACTATGCACATTATACTGAGAATGTCAAATTTTCACTCTTAACTGGTGCATAAAGTAAGAAGGACTCAACATAAAAGTAAAAGAAAGGCCCTTCGCAAAGGTAAGCAGGGATTACTCATGTGCTAGAGCTTTTTATTTAATAGAGGTATTGAAAACAATTTTGAGAGAGGTGTATGTCTATGTCAACAAATGATATCAAATAACCTATCATATTTTTATGTTTAATGGCTTCAAGAGCGTGTCCCATAGGAGAATAATAACATTCCCCTGTCTTCTTGTTTGCACAAGCTAAGTTCGTGATTTCTCAAGTCGATAGTGTGAGGAGATTTTAACGTTATTGTTGTAGCTTACTTTGGGCTGGACACTCAGATGCCTGCTCTTTTTGCAATATTAAGGACTAGCACATTATTCATGCTAGTTAGGTGTGAAGCAATCAAACATGAAAACACAATAAAGCATTCAATACTTCCACATGACCTAAACGGGAACACAAAACACATTAATACTTTTGAAGGTTTTAAAGGTAGCACACAAAAAATTTACTTCGAATGGCTGTGAAATATCACATATAGGTAGGTATGGTGGACACATTTGGCAAACTTTGGTTTTTGGAGTTGGATGAATGAGTAGAGCTCATACTCAGTACATGTGAAGGCTAGCAAAAGAATGGGAGTGGCGAACTAAGAGAGCAATAACGGCCATTATCATGCATAGTGACAAAACATTACTAATGAAAGCATGAAGTGATATTACAAGTCAAAAACTAAATGATCATCTAGGCTAGAGGTGACTTTGTTTGTAGTCATAACATGGTGTGAGAATGCACCAAGTCAATCCAGATAAATCATTTAAAGGAGAAATACATCAGAGGATCCAAAGACTTGGCCCAGGAGCCTGCATAGGGTCGAGACACGGAACATGGTCCAGGCGCTTAAGGCCCAAGGAAGATTCCCGGACCGATTGAGTGATGAAGACCAGTTCTCATGATAAACCAGCATAGGGTTTCCTGATAGATTAGGCTAGCACTCTGCTTGCGGGCGTGACCCGGATTCGTTTGTAAACTCACGAACTCGTCCATTATATAAAGCGAATTTGTGAGACGTAGAAGCTAAGTTCTAGTACAAATATATAGTTCTCGTGACATCGGAAGCTAGAGTCACTCCTTGTAATTGAGACCTCGAATCACCAATGGTAAAGAATCTGGGTACGTTTTAGCCTCCATAGAGGGGCTGAACCTGGGTAAACTCGCGTTTCTCGATTCCACCACAACCCTTTTGATACTCCGCTCAGAAGTTATGGCCTCATAATCTAGTTCTCGCATGAGGACACTTGTCGTGACAACACCACTACAACAGTACCAGTCACCGTACCAGAGAAAAGATCCTAGTGCGGCAGGCGAAGCGGAGAATATATCAGTGCACCAGGAGGGGACGGTCGCCGTAACGACCATCGGTACGATGGCGACTGACTGTACCAGAAATCATACCATGGCTCGTTGGAACCTTCTTGATGAGTATATTTACCCCGTGCCCTTTGGATTTCTCAGAAGATACATATAGAAGCCTGCAACCGTCATACTCGAAATTCCACTAAACCCTAGCCTCCGGAAGGAATCCGGAGGGGGAATTCGCTTAAGGGAATTCATCTACATCAACACCATCATCATGTAGGCTCCCGCATCAAGCTCCGCCAGCATCACCACCATCTACACCTCCATGATAGAATCCATCTCCCATCTCGTTGTAATTGCAGAAAATCTACTTGTGGATTTGCACGTCTACTCATTCATCTATCCATTTCCATGCGCAATACAAACATTATGATGTTTACAACCTTCATATGTGAGTACTTTCATTAGTTCATGGGGAGATGGGGAAACCTTAGTACTACTTTGAATTGAGATAAAGATGCAATATTTTATATTGGTTGATTTGTGGTAACAATCCTTGTCGGATATATACCAAATAGGGGTATAGAAGATGGTAGACAAAGTGCCGGATTACCAGGGTGGCCTAAGTGGTAGTGGGCTTAGGTCCATTAGGCGGCCCAGTAATCCGACGCACAGAAGCCGGATTCTAGAAGAACCCGGATCATGGCCCATGTGATCTGGCTTGGAGGAGAAGACGGATTCCTTGCTTTCCAAGTTACAAGTTACCGTAGTCTTCTAGGTTTCCTATTCTGTAAGCCCTAATCCGGCTATTATATAAAGCCGGACGGGAGATAGATAAATAACAAAGAATAACAGAGAAGCTCTACGCCAACTCGCCGAGAAGCTCATCCTCGTCGAGTAGCTTAGATCTAAAACCCTCACATTGTAACCCTGTTTACGGGCTTTAGTCCCAATTAGTGAGAAGTGCAGGAGTAGGCACGTCGTACTGTCGCGACGTACCGAACCTGGGTAAAATCCTGTGTTCTGTGTTACTACGCTATCCCGTTACCCCACGTCTCTACCGTAGTCTCATGGCACCCCCGTCTATGAAAACTACTACGATGTCTCGACAATCCTCGTGATGTTCGAGTGAATTCGACCACTCCAATATTCAGCCTAAACGGACATGAGGTAGTTATTAGAGTATGTTTGATGCATGGTGTAAAGTGAGCATATAGGACAGAAAGCCACTCCTCGATTTTGTTGATCTGTAACGCGGGAATAACAAAGACTCATTAATTAAAAGTGCCAGTAGGCGCATCGCCAATCATCCGAGATAGTAGTGGTTGTGAGTAGTGTGTTGCCTCGAGGCACTCAGGGCGCACTAATTCATGGATCTCCGCCCTCACAAACCATTCATATGCAAATAACATGCATACCTAATCAATTCAAAAATATGCTATAATGGTAGAACCATACTTCCCGAGGACACCTTTATCCCTATTGAAGCTCCAATTACCTCACCAAACATTAGTTGCTCTTATTTACTGTTTATTTTACTTTCACCAAAATTAACAATTAAAATCACTTTCTTACTTGCTTGATCTAAAGACAGTTTGTAGGCACAAACAAGAAGAAACGACCGAAGCTAAACACACGAGACCATTTTCATGACTCCAACATGGTTTGATACTCTTACTTTGAAACAAGCTATAACAACCATGTGCACTTGCAGACATCACCTTTCCCTTGCATCCAGAAACTTTCCTTTTTTCCTTTATTTAACTTTTGGATTTTTTTTTCTCACCAAAAATCTAACAAGGAATATCTCTAGGAGAGGCAATGCGCCTTGCTTGTGGACCTAGGACCCACTTTGAAGCCACCCGATGATATCGTGTGGTCATGGGTTACAGCCCCCTCCGGCACTCTTCCCTATTAGGGGTTTTCCCTGAAATCTTCAGAAACCCTGTGACACCTATAGATAAAATTATCGACCTTATATACTAACGTGAGAAACATATTTCTAACATACTGGGACAACGCATGTCCTTGGTATCTCTTTGAAATAATTATGTGCTCTCCCAACATTATTGTTCTCTCATAATAACTTCACGGAGCACCTCCGAATGACTCCGGAATTGTTCCTATAACTACAGAGTGACTCCGATCTTTCTCAAACCAACTTATACTACCATTAACACTCTCAATCAAAGGTTGACACAGCTTAAGCGTTTGACCCGTAAATGTTCAGTAACACACAGATATGTTCAGGACCTAACCGAACAATAACCAACATTTGAGCCCTGGACGCCTATGATGGCTCATGTGTGTCCACGAAGAACGAGGGAACCTTCAAGTTCCTCATTGAACTTATTCCCTTAACTTCACGATACCAATGATATCTTGAGGTGACACAATGTGCTCTAGTATGATCAAACTCTTTGATCATAACACATATAAAACTAGTACTGATACCGTTCTCTTTTTCTCATTCATATCCACGATGTTCTTGTGATAAATCACGTGGTGTCCAGTCAGACGGTTGGTTGAAATCGGTGATACTGAGAGGGCCCAGAGGATGTATCTCTCTCTCTCTCTCTCTTTTGGAGGAGTTAAGTACTATTCTTGAATGAATTTAGTTCCATTACACACTCTAGGTCATACCCAGATATCAACGTTATAATCTCCTGTTACGGTAGACGTTTGAAGAAATTCAAAGCATAGATATTGATTGTACGGTCACTAGATATTTTCATAGTATAGGAATCCTAGTCAATGAAAACACCATATTCACTTTGCTAAATATATTACAATTGTTAGTCTCTTAGCAAAATCATATACTTGGCTGGGTTCCGTACTATTTTTACTGTAACAATAAACTCTTATGTTTTCTAGACTTATCAAAGTCCATAATCAGGAAAACGTGATCATCTCACAACACATAAGCTAATTTTAGAGACAATATTAGGAACTCTTGTTTGTTTATATCTTCACACATGCAAAAAAAGTTTTCCTTTGAAAAATGACTTTTCAAGTACTGTAACAGTTATAGCATAATGGTATAAACTTAATAATGAATTGGGAGATAGAAGGATAATTGAATATTAATGTCTCTAGGGCATATTTGCAAAAACTGCAAAAAACTACTATCTTCAAGTAAACCACATAATACACAATTTCCATCCGAGGGGCATGGCGACTACATCGTTCTCTCGGAGATGCATGGGTGCATATTGGAGGATATCCTCGAGCTCGTCATGGAGCCTGACAAGCGCGTCGGGGCACTCTGTACCGACTTCGACACGCTCTTCCTCGACAACATGAAGTTTCGTGCTTGCTTACTCCTCGGAAAATTCCACAACCTTCTCCAGGGTTCCCTCTCTGTCACAGTCTATTGCTAGTACAACAAGTGTCATGTTGATGCTCTCCCTCACGTCGACAAAATCATAACCGATTGCGCTCTCTTCCTCAACGTGTAGTGTGGCCTTGACGAATGCCTTGTCGCGCTTCCACCGCCATCAACTTGTCGCGTGTGTTCCCGTGATACACCATGAATCGTTCCATGTTCATGCTCGAGGAGATGCACCTCAAAAACTCGCTAAGAACGTGCATGCCACTGCACCCGTCGCCTCCACCAACAACCAGGTCGCACCATGCACCAGTACGGCATGTCATGAGGAGCCCAGCAACTCCTCTGGCAAAGGAAAGACGTTCAAGGGGAATGGAAAGAACATCCATCACGACAACAAATCCTTCACCAACGCCGCTCTGCGCTTCATGCCCACACCATCTAGCGTGTGGTTCAGCTTCAACCCTGGACAGCTCCCAAGTGGCGGTCCTGCTCGCGCACTACCACAGGCATAATTTAAAGAACAAGACCGCTAATCGAACCGGTGAGGCCGTCAGTTCAGGTTTTTCAGTCGGACCACTAGCTCATTGGTTCAATGTATCGTTATTTAAGATGTAAATCATTACATTTTCACTTATAAATGTTTCAGTAAAAAATAATTATGCATACAAAATTATGTTAGACTTGCAATTTGGCATGATAATGACATAATTGAGTAGTCAACATGAAAAGCGACTTGTATTTTTGCATGCAGCCCAAACTAAGGGCATTTTAAATGGCAGGGAAGAGACATCTTCTCTTAACTCTCAACGTAATTTGTAAAAGGATTTATCTCTTATTGTAATCTCTAGAAATTATTGAGAATTAATTGCATTTTGGTATCAGAGTGTGTTAATAAGGGAATACATACGGTACAATGGAGAAAATAGACTTCTCTTAATTTATAAGAGATCATCGCTTACCCAAGGGAGGGTAACCTTCACTTTCTTCATTATCTCTACTCCCAACTAAGTGAAAATCCAACATGACAGCTCTAAGGGAAGTCTGACATCACCCCATTATACAAGTCTTAAGAAATCGTAGGTGATAACCCACAAGTGTAGGGGATACCAACCATCTTCGAGGGTAAGTGTGACACAATTCATTGCTTCAACACAGGGGCATCCAGAGAATACTTATAAGCCTTAACAACTCAGTTGTCAATTCAGCTGCACCTGGAAAGGAACTTTCTTGACACAATTTATTAGTAGTAACAGTAATATGACGATGGCAACATGAGTGTGGCAGCAACAATAATAATGTGTCACCAACAATAATAACAATGAAAGTAAATGAAGTGAACAACATGGCTAAAAATATCATAGGCATAGTGATGGATATACGAGTGTTGCATGAATGAGATAAACCATGTAATAGACATAACATAGGGACCACAGATAAAGAAGAGAGCATCCAAGCATTAACCAAACTTAGTTATTCTCCGAAAAATAGTTGTGCATGCTTGCTATATGAACTTGCACAACATTTCTTGTCCAACCACCCCGTTTCCATGGGGCCAGCTTGGAACTATTGGTAATTAAGAAACTTATTAAACCAAGTATCGGACCAAAGCATAAACACTCAATGGATTCATGTACTCCTTAAACTACAACCCTTTCCCGCTTATAACCCAACCTGTCACCTTGGGTTCTCGTCTTTCGGCCAATAATAGGTGCATACAAACTTGCAGGTATGATCTAAAACAACACTTATATTCATGAAAACACAACATGTTCAGATATGAAATCATGACACTTGGGCCCTAAGTGACGAGCATTAAGCATACGAAGTTGAAACAACTATTATTAACAACAATAGTGGATACTAGGCTGCTTGTTTGTGTGAATCACACACACCCGATGGGAACCCAAAGAGGAAGGTATTATGTACTCCCTCCGTCCTCAAATAAGTGTATGTTTTCCTTTTATGGAAGTCAATTGTTTTAAAGTTTGACTAAATTTATTGAAAAACGTAACAACATTTATGATACTAAATTGGTATCGTTAGATCCATTTTTAAATATACTTTAATAATACACGAATTTTATATCATATATATTGATGTTAATTTGTATAAAGTTGGTCAAAGTTTAAAAAGTTTGACCAAGACCAATTCTAGAGGTACACTTATTTGAGGACGGAGGGAGTAGCGTAGAAGCAAATTTTCCTCATTGAAGAAATCAAGGTGATAAATTCAGTGGGACTTCAAGGCTATCAATTAGGTTTCTTATTATCTCGCGCCTCAACATGCGCACAAAGCACACACTCTATCTTGCTCCCATGAGGCGACGACTACGTGGCAAGGAGGGCCAAAGGAGTGGTCCACGCCAGTATGAAGCACTGTGGTGTCTAGCTATGTCAACCTCATCCGGGATGAACAGGCTCCGGCGATGCCCATCGACCTTGTTAATTAACTCTAGCTAGCTAGCGTTACCTTGGTTTAATTAAATTAAGGTTTACTTAGATTTTAATTAATGTAAGGGATTTGTGAAGATAAATATGTCTATATATGTGTCGGATTAGATTTGCATATCTATATAAACTAAATAGGTCATCCCCACTAACTATTTCTCTAGACATGCAGCCTATCCACCTCAGCATACTGCCACATCAGCGATTTTTCTCTTTATTTTATTTTATTTTATCTCTCAAATTCTCCCACGTTCAGTCTTTTTTTTTTCATTTGGTCTGTACCACATGTGCGAAACCAGCCCATCCAATCATTGGTCCATTCCAAAAAGCCCACTCCCTTCATCGTCTCCACTTTCCACGGAACAGCCACGGAAGTTCTTGGCCACTGAAATGAATCCAGATCGACCGACTGGGAACTTCTCTCAATCAATGTCCACGCATGTGCCGCCTCTTCATCTCCTGCACATTGACGCAAGCATACGAGAAGTCGCCACAAGCATACGAGAGGTCACCATTAATTTCGTCCCTATAAAATCTGTCAGGGGCCTCTACAGTTTGCATCAGCGCATCTTCCTCCATTACTGCCGGACGTCGGCCTCATACTCACGCCTCCGTTGAGCCAATCCGCCCACTCCATCCTGTCTTCTCCGATTCCACTTTCAAACGTTGCTCTTTTCATCACAATTAATTTGGGTTTCTCACCTCAGGTTCTGGATAGCTGTTGTGGATTTCGTCATCTTCAGGTTCTGTACCAGCTGGGCTCCGAAACAGTCGTTGTGCCTCTTCCTACTTGCCTGGTTCTTCATCCCGTTTAATTCTCTCTACTCGGTGATTACCCAAGGGTGTAAGGCTAATTCCACAACTCCTACTGGTATGTACACCTTCAGCCTGAGTACAGTTTAGCTCCATTGAACGGGCATCCTTGCATTTTGTTCTGTTGGTAATTTTCAGTTGTACTTCATTTCATGTACATCTAAATTCGGTTTTGGTCAAATGCCTTGCAGTTAGATTTTTTACTAACCACGGACCAATATATCATCAGACAGATTGGTGAGTACAAAACAAAGGCACAAGCTATTCAATATCTGAATTTTCCTGTCAGTAGTACAAAAATTTCCGCAGAAAAATTATTGCTAAGAAGAACCACGAAACGGCCATATATAGTCGCGGACTGGCCTATTGTATATTTTCTGCTCAAATGTGGAAATTTATTTTCTCTTTCAGTATGAGAAGTAGTTGCATAGAAGAAAACATGATGGAAGTATTCCCGATATTTCCCTAGCAGGTACCAACTTCGACTAGATGATTTATCTATTGTTCCTTGCAGTAAATGAATTTCAACTCGAACTCTGAATGCTCAACGCCAAGCTAGATAAGAAAAGTATACTTGGTAGAACTAATCTCTTTATTGCCACGCATCAATATTTCTACGTAACCCACATGCTTGCCTGCTATTTTGTGAGACGACCATGTTAGTAATTAACACCGACTGTTTTTTGTCTCTATTCTCTGTGATATTTCCTTTCAAGTACGGTTCATTCAGATGCTGATATCTTATGTTATCCAAAATAAAACATGCTGCTCTGGCGTGTTGTTTGCTGGAGATTTCTGCACTCAAGTCCCTTTTGTCCGTTCACTTAATATGTACCAAACCTGAGTCCCTCTTTAGTTTTTTTTGCATATGTATATTTATGATTATTGTTTTCTGAAGTAATGTCCATATTTTAAAACATAACCTATTCTTCTCTCTCAATCAACATTAATCACTCGATGGGGTGGCCTCTCCTTTATACTGAATATCGCGCCCCTCTATTAAGTGATATCATTGAGGTTTGTGTTTTTTGCAGGTTATTAGAAAGGAAAGCAATAATACCAGTCTTATAGCAGGTTCACCTTTTCCATACATGCACTTTACCATTTCTTGAAGACGTGTTTTATGGTCAGATAGAACAACAGTTTATACATGGTATGCTCGTGTGCTTTCCCAGTAGGATGCTAGGATTAGTAAACCTTTAATCTTTTCCGATCTAGGTTAGAATTCTCAGCTTAATGCTTAGCTGTATTTTCTTAGCTGACTGTGGAGTGCAACGATTGAGCACATCAGGCTATATTATGCTCTATTCAACTGCTCTTCACATGAAATCTGTACACTTAAAAAATATGTTTTTTTCAGTTGCGATTCTGCATGGAAAATTCCAAATGACAAGATTTTATCGTTGCATATACAATGCTGCTGACTGAAGGGGATCTGAATTTGCACCTAATTCTCTGCAACCATTCGGCTGTTTTTTTTTCTTATCACCCTATCTGCAAATAAAAATCTATGATTTATTTGCGTACAACTTTGTACATGAATGCCGGAACAAAGTTGTCCTCCAGGTATAGTTTTGATATCCTAAAATACCATTGCAGAGGTTATGCTTTGTTTATATTTCCAAAATAAGCAGATCGGAGATGGAATGGAATATATTAATCTGGAGTATGTAAATGATTTTCTATGATTTAAAAAGACCATATTCTTCTTTTTGTTGGTATATTTTTAATATTGTTATACATGATTTTGAGAGTTATAGCTTCTTCATTTTTTATTTATGCTTCACCAATTTATGGCATAAGTTTTCCGCAGCAGCGCGCGGGGTATCATCTAGTTTAGTTAGTTTATTCGAGTTAAAAATGTTGCATATTTGATTAAAATCTAGAAAAACTAATAATGCTATTTTAATTCTTTATAAATCGACAGTACGTAGCAGCCATGTTTATCACGCATGCCAAAATTACAAACATCGGTGGCACGATCACGGTTCTAACCCTTACAACAACATGCGGGGGGACACGACATCGGCACACGTTATCGGTGGCGCATAATGAGTGGCGTTCCCAATACGCACTATCAAGGACCGTTTTCACACGCCACTAAAAGAATTTTTTTTCCTACTAGATGGATCAGTTGGTTTTGAAGTGTTCTCCATAACATATGTCTCTCTCCACTGTGTTGCATTCTTCATCGTACGTGCTCAAGTTGATCTTTCGTTCTGGACAATGTAACACAGCTGAATTGGTGCAGATGTACGCATGCGAAATTGAAGTGGGGTTGTACGCACTAAAACGCGTCCGCACGGTCTTTTATCGCCGAAGCCTGTTTTCGCCGCTCCAGCAGGCGCTCTCAAACAGTGTGCGTGCTCTAAAAAGCGCTATTCTGCGCAACAAATTTGGGGCGCTCGCTTGTGCGCGCGGCTAAATCTGTAGGGCACGCCACTTTTTTGGATTTGAAAATCTGATGTCAGCCCCGGCGCGCTAAAACTGTTAAAGTGGCGCTGTAAACCATTTTACGCACGGCGTTATTGAGCGTCTGTTGGAGATGCTCTAAGGAGTGATATTCTCACGGCTCGGAGGGACACGTCTAGCCACGGGACTCGGCAACGACAGACTATACGAACGTATAATTATGCTATACGGACACAATGTTGGTAGCAATCTAGATCTAACATTTTACTTGTAACTTTATAGTATAGTTTTGGTGGATCATGCAGGGTAAAATTTGTATAAGAAAGTACAGGTACAACCTAGAGCAAATGGGATGTGCGGTAGTTAGCATATGAACTTTTTCCAGCAACGAAACATATTTGTATATATGTGAGCATTTCTTTGTGTTACAACACATGCACGTTTTTTATTATTAAACCGATTTATGGAAACAATAAGAACCACACATGTTTGTGAGATTTTAAATTTCAGACGCTAGGAGGAGGCGCGGTCGAATAACGCAGACACTATAGGTCGCTCAGTGCGAGTCCTACACCAGCTCGACCGTGTGGAGCCGCAAACGGGCCACGGTCCAAGTAACCCCTAGGCTGGAAGGTTTGCTCTCTGTTTTCTGTTTTTTCTGTTTCTTTTTTTAGTTATTTTCTGTTTTCTTTTTCTTAGTTTTCATTTTCTTAATTTTTCTTTTTTTTTCAGTCTTAGAAATTTGAAATCTGAACTTTTTCTCAAAATTTATTCATTTAAAAAATCTGTTCATTTACAATTTCTGTCCACTTTTAAACATTGTTCATTTATAAAATTCCTTCACTATTTCTCAAAATCTTTCACCACTTTCAAAAAAATATTTATTATTTAAATTCTTCTTGTACAAAAAAAAATAAATTTCTAAAATTGTTCACCATTTTAAATTCTAAATTATTTTCAAATATTGTTCAACATTGTTAAAAAAATTCATTTTAGAATTTGTTCACCACTTTTTAAAGAATGTTTTTATTCAAAATTTGTTCACCATTTTAAATTTTAAACTTTTAAAATTCATTTTGTTCAAATCTAAACATTTTTTATTTTTGAAATAGAGAAAAATGTAAAAACAGGAAGAAAATAAAAGTTGTGCACATGCTGGCTCCATGGATGTTACTGGGCCGGCCCATGTGGGTGGTAACGCGCCAACGCGGGCGAGACCAACTCCAGCTCGCTGAAGGCGATCTATAGGGGATCCCGTAAAATAGGACATGACTTTTTTTCAAACCTATACGAGTGTTTCATGCCTGGCCATGGGCCGGGCCTGGCTATAAAAGCCTGTTGTATAAAACCCAGGCTCAGCCTGCCCGACCGTCGGGCCCAGATTTCAAGCAAAGGCCGAAGAAAAGCCCGGCCCGACATAGTCAAAATACATAATTTCTCTAAGCCTGGTCCACCTGTAGCATTCGTGTGAGTCAATGACCATGTGTTGTCTGTTCGAGGAAAAGCTCTCGTTTGCTTCCTCTTTCTATCCCAAGCTTCTATCTGCTCCACAGGCTGCCGCAACGACACGGGCCCCACTACCCCCATGGCACACGTCGAAGAAGGGACGAAATCAAGTTGCACTAGTGGAAAACAGGCTATCAGTACCGGTTCCAGAGGGCTTCTAGTACCGGTTGGACAACCGGTACTAATTAATCGGCACTAAAGATAGTCCAACATTTAGTACTGGTTCATTTATAAACCGGCAATGAAGGTGTCTCCACGTGGCCTCGGGGGAGCCCGCGGGGCTAGAGACATTTGGTACCGGTTCATAACACGAACCGGTACCAAAGGGTTGGGAGGGGTTTAGGGTTTAGCTAGGGTTTAGGGTTTATGAGGGTTTTAGCGTTTAGGAGGGGTTTAGGATTTAGGAAAGGAGATGTTTAGGGTTTAGGAGGGGCCGTATCGGACCTTTTCATCGTACGAGGATTGCGTCGATGTGCCAGGAACGCTTTTGGGTATATATAAAATACCGTACGAGGATCGCGTCGATGCGCGAGGAATGCAAGTTGATGCCTATATATCAACTTGGTGCATACATATAACACATGCCATTAATTACATGAGATCGCAAATTAAGTAGTGGTACTCTCCGAGGCATACTATATATTACATGTAGCTAGCTCACTATTACATTGAGGCATGCATACACACTATGATGCATGGTGGTACTCTCCGAAAGGAGCTATGATGTCTGCGACAAAAAATCCCGCCATTTCCTCGCAAATTGCTTGGAAGCGGCGCTCGAGGGGGAGCTTCTCCCGCTTTCTTGCCAACATTTAAATAATGAGAGATATACAAATGAATACATACGTAAACTATCAAATCATAATAAAACAACTAGGACTGAAACTCAGCAGAACTGATGGTAACAAAATAAATTTGTAAATATAGTTTACATACCTCCTTATTTCTATCATTATTTATTCTCTCGGAGACAATCTTGTGAATGTTCTCAAAAACATAGTAAGCACGTAGATTAGTCCCCTTTGGTTGTTGACCGCAATTTTGTGCAAAAATATAATTCAATCAAACAATAACTAAGTATGATAACGGTGTGTGTGGACCTAGATAGTAGTACTTATTTTCCCTTTCCATGTCAGCTTCTCCAGCCATCCACCTTCCGGATCTTCCTTGATGAACATTTCCCATACGCTTCCCGACAAAAAATTGAATAAAAGAGTTATTAATTTGTTGACATCAGGAAATTAACAAAATAGTCGATAAGAATTAAATAAAATTACCCTTTGAGCATATGAAAACAGTGCTTGTAATATATAGGCCTGTAGTTATAAGGCCAAAGTATTTCTTTTTTGTCACGTTGTCGCTGCAAAAATATTAGCAAAGTCTGGTGTATCCTTGTTATACAGGGATTCTTTATGGTTTGTTCATGCATTGTATCCGTGTCAATGAACCCAATTTCGTTGATTTCATTCCTTTTGCATTCGAGCATCTCAATCTGCATAATATAGCGCAAACACGATTAAATTGAGGATAATTACAGAAAATGAAAAAACTCAGCTAAATCCTTCTGAAAATACATAATAAATAAATCACTTACAGACAATAGCAACTGAGCATCGATTTGTCGAGTCCCCGGAGATTGCCTAACGCAAAAAGATCCTGGAAGTCAATGTTCACAGCGTAATCTTGGAAGTAGTGCTCCTCCTTAACTGCCACCATCATAACCACGTACCTTTCCTTTGCCCTGCCCGAGTACCACTTATGCAAATTGCGCATTTTTGTTGGTAGGATGGAGACATTCTCAACCAAAATTTTCCCCTTTTCATATTTGTATGCTACTTCAGCGATGTGGTACTCAATATCTGTTGTGTGATAAGTACTTTGTATGGCCTGCTCGTCAAACACCTTGAGAGGGGCAACCGATTGACCGACTTGTTCTCTGAGCTGGGGAACTTTTTTCCCTTTTTTCCCCTTGAGTTGTTGTTTCCTTTTTGGTGCCTGCTGGACCACCGGTTTCTTCCCTTTTCCCTCTTGGAGCATCTCGTCATATGACTTTTCAGTAGAACGCCTATAGTATGATGGCGGTGATGGTGGAGGGCTATATAGGTTCTCAACGGTACACACAACTTTCACCGGATCTAGCGTCTTCTCAAAAGGTATCTTTGGCACATTCTTAGCAAAATGGGCAGCCACCTCAGAATGAGTGATGGCCCTGTTTTCCTCGTCAGGTCTTTCCCAAGGTAAATTCTGAAGAGGCGGCGGTGCTCTCTCTATCATGGGCCTCTTCCTGGGCGGCGAACGGTTCCGCTTAACGGTCACTTCTTCATGTGGAGGATATCGAGATGGTGGACTCGCGCTGTCCCCCCCCCCCCAGGTAGGTGTGGCCCTTCCTGCTCATGTGGACTGCCATCACGGGAGATCAATGGCCCTTGCTGCTCATGTGGACTGTTAACCGGTGTAGTCAATGGCCCTTGCTGCTCATGTGGACTGCTAACACGAGGAGCCGGTGGCCTTGGCACGGTGCCTGAAAAGACGATGTATTTTTTTGTCCAGAGGGCGAAACCACGCTTAACATCGCCCAGTGTCTTCTCCTCGTCACAACTAGGATGATCAAGATCCATTGTTTCATAACCAGGCACAATGTCATCCACCCCGACAAGAGCACAGTCAGGTGGAATGGGCTGATGATGGTGCGTTTCTCCATCTTGTTGTGGGTAAAAAAAGCCGACCGCCACCTTAATGGACATGTTCCTAATTGGCACATGTAGCTCGAACTCTGTCTTCTCCGTGATATAATCCACGGGATAGCTTGCTCCACACCTTTCAAGAAGCGAGGAACCCACGCTGTTTTTCGGCTGAGAGGGGGCGGCATCGGCTTGATGATCATCTATAAAAAGCGGATGATCAGGTGCCCTCTTCCGATTCTACTCTAGCTGCTGCACCCGTTGTTCAAATGTCAATAACCGGTCAGCGCACTTCTTCTTCGTTCTCGAACGAATTCTATAAGTCTCAGCGCACTCTGGACACACATCCTTCATGGTGAGACCTGGGAGGGTTCGTACTCGTCCAACGTGTTCGGGATTCCCCAGAGCTAGTGTCAACGCGTCATTCTCTCTATCGGGAATGTACGCTCCACTTCTAACCTTGTCTATTGCATCTACAATCTCCTTGGTGATTTTTTTTTAATTTTCTCCTTCCATTTTCCTTGTGCAACGATCTCCCTGTCTTTTGGTCTAACCCTGCCCCGTGCGCGAACAACCAGAACTTGGACCGGTCGGGCCTGTCGTATGTTTGTGGAGTGACCCTGGCTGCCAACAGTTTAGCTTCATATGCTTTCCACATAGGAATGGCAGTCTTGTAGCCACCTGACCCCAATCTATGAAAATATTTCTTCTTCTTAGCATTATCTACATTTGTGGTTGATCGGGACTTATATCCTGACGAGGTCTTATACGCCTTAAATGCGGCCCAGTGGGATTATAGCTTCTCATATCTGCCATGGAATTCTGGACCTTTAGGTCCAAAGTCTGCCCATAATTTTTCCTTCCAACTCTAGAATTGTACTGCCATCTTCTTAAGAGTCCATTCCTTGAGCTTCTCCTTCAGGGGTTCCGGAACTCTAACGGTAGGTTGAAGTGTGTCAGGATACTCTAAAAAACTAAGTCTTTTGTAGTGTCGCTGACATAACTAGCTTTGTCAACCGCCGCCTTCTTAGGCTTATGCCAATCTGCAATGCTGATCGGTACAATGTCCCTAACAACAACACCGGCTTGATTGACAAATTTCTTGACGCTATCTGCGGGTTCCACCGGTTCACTAGTTAGCCTTAAATGTGTTGAGGGCTAATCTAGCCTCGTCCGATAGAGGTTTCGTCGCGCCTCGAGGACCTTTCTTTTTAGCATATTTGCTCGATTATCCACAAGGCTAAAAGAAAAAAAATATTTGTTAATAATGGAAATACAAATAAATCAATGCATCTACTAATATATCATTGCCATAATATGCACCTTGCCGGAATTTGTTAAGGGCAATTCGTCAGCCATTCTCTCTTCGGACTCAATTCTTTCACTAGAGTCGTTCAGAAATTGTGTCATAATGTCTTCGTCATCTTCATTGCCATCGTCCTCGCCATCGTCATCGGCTTCTGGTCAGGCACTGTTATATTTTAGTTGTTGCGCCAAATCTTCTTCCTCCTCATTTTGGAAGAACATGGGGGGCGTCCGGATCCATAGCTCAATGTCGATCACCACAAAATTTTAAATAGCAAATTTCATAAATAACAACTTTTTTCTAAGTACTAAATATTGCAAAAAGAAAAATCTAAGTCTAAATAGCAAAATACTTTTCTAAGTACTAAATATTGCAAAAAAATTCTAAGTACTAAAAATTCTAAGTCTAATACCTAAATATTTTTCTCTAAGTATTAAATGTCCGGATACTAAATAGCAAAGTTTAAATAACAACTTGCTCAATAATCTAAATACTAAATATTGTAAGTACTCAATATTCATACTAAATATTGTGAGTACTAAAAATTGCAATTTTTTGCTCTAAGTATAATACCGAAATACTCTAAGTATTGTAAGTACTAAATAATATTGTAATACTCCAACAATTTTTCTCTAAGTCTAATACGCTAATTAATACCTAAATATTTTTCTCTAAGTCTAATACCTAAATTTTGTAAGTACTAAATATTCTAAAATAGTAAATATTCTAAGTACTAAATATTATTCGAAGTACTAAATATTGTTAGTACTAATTAAATTGCAATTTGTTTTCTCTAAGTCTAAATATATTTCTCTAAGTCTAAATATTAATTTTCTCTATAAGTACCTATAATCTAAATTTTAATATTCAAATTTTTTTCTCTAAGTCTAGCTAATTATAATTACTACAAATTCTAATTCTAGTTCTAAATCTATTTCACAATAGAAAAAAAAACACTCACAGTGAGTGCCTCTGATGCCTTGTGACGTCACGCGTACGTGTACGCACACGCACGGAAGGCGCAGGGGGAGGCCGCCTTGGGGCGCGGTGGTGGGGGCAGCGCGGGGCGGCGACGAGCTCGAGGGCGGCTCATGTATGGGGAGGCGGACGACGGTGCAGGGCGGCGAGCTCGAGGGCGGCTCACGGGAAGGCGACGAGGCGGCGCGACGAGCTCGAGGGCGGCTCACGGGGTGGCGACGAGGAGGCACACGATGAGTTCGAGGGCGGCTCACTAGGAGGCGACGGCGCGGGGCGGCGACGAGCTCGAGAGGTAGGCGAGCGCGGCCGCGCGACAACCCCGAGCAGGGGGAGGGAGAGGGAGAGGCCGCGCACGGCGATGATCGAACACGGAGGCGGCGGCGCACGGTGGCCAGAGGCGATGCAGGGGCGCAGGGTTCACGACCGGCAGCACTTCGTCGTCGTCGTCTTCATCGTCGTGGGATCCCGGAGGCGCGTCGGTTTTCTGCGGGACTTAGTGAAATTTTGGGGCAGAAACGCCTAAGTCCCCGCGCGTTTCAACCCTTTAGTACCGGTTTGTGCTACCAACCGGTACCAAAGGGGTATTGGTACCGGTTGGTAGCACAAACCGGTACTAAAGGTTTGTATTCGTACCGGCTGGTGGTAGCAACCGGTACCAAAGGTTCTCCCTGGGCCCACCCTAGAATGTTAGGAGAAGATAGCTCTTTTTGTGAACACTTTTCAATAGAACCGTCATAATCCAAGTTTACTATTTTTTGTGGATACAAGTACATATGTAATGACACCATGCAAAGGTCTCGCGTTATTTAGGGTTTTCTTGAATTTACTGGAATTTTCTCAGCCCGTTTTACAAGAAAGTCAAGACGGCGGGCATGACCGTTCGTAGCTAGGGGTTGTATATTCAACAACTCACTGCGGATCTCTATTTAAATAGGTAGTTGAGTACCTAAAAATGATTTTTGCCAAAATTTATGAGCAAATTACGAGCCACATGTAGTTCAATTTTTTCCCGTTTTCAGCTGGATGGAAATCTTTTCTTAGAAAACAGATTGTTTATTTGGGTATATCACATGTCCTAGCATGTTAAAAAAATTAAGCCCACAAGTTTTGCAACATGTTTGTGGTAGGTCCTTCACAAAAAAAACCATTTCTCACACTCCATAAATGGAAAATGGATTTTTTTTTATTTAGTTAAAAAAATAAATTCCTTCGTCAACATTGTCCGTGCTTCCAAGATGCACGTTTGTGTGCAATATGGGCTTATTATAACAAACTATGCCATCGTGTGTTTCTTTCTAACTCTTGTGAGTCGTTGGATCATGGGGTGTGTTTCTTTGTAGCTCTTGTCAGCCATTGGATCAGTGGTAGTTCTCGAGCGTCTGAATCCCACCAATCAGGAAGAATCGCACGGATCGTGTGTTTCTTTGTACCTCTTGTGAGTCGTTGGATCATGGGTGTGCTTCTTTCGAGCGCTTAACCATTGGATCGATCGAAACCCTAGCACAACACTTTGTGAGCCAGAGGACCCTATATATAGCCCACCTCTCGGCTTCCCTGCATACATCGTTCAGTTCATCGACCAAATACAAATCATCTGGAGTCGCCATCATACGTCCTACCGTGCATTTCTTATGCATATATGCACTTAGGAGCCACGGTGGGGCTGTATGCTGGCGATACCGATTGTTTTGTTCTACCTCCGACACAAAAAGGTTAGATACAACTTCTTTTTGTGAACACGTTTTCAACAGACCTGTCGTATTCCAAGTTTATTATGACACATCACCAAGAACATCATCCCTATCTAGTCTTCTGAGTTGTCATCTTCTGTTTCCCTTTCTTTTGATTGCGACGCAACCATGGACACTCTTTGTTATTTAGCATGATGCTTGGGTCAGTTTTAACCTTGAAGGGTGCAATGTACTCAAACTTTTCATAATCTTCTGACATGTCTGTCTTGTCCTCCACTCCCACGATGTTTCTTTTTCCTGAAAGAACTATGTGGCGCTTTGGCTCATCATATGATATCTCCTATTGCCTTTCTTTACTTTTTTTGTTTTGGTAGACATGTCCTTCACATAGAAAACATGAGCCACTTCACTGGCTAGCACGAATGGTTCGGTCTCGTATCCCAGATTCTTCAGATCCACTTTAGTCATTCTGTATTGTGGGTCTACATGTACCCCGTCTTTCAGGTTTCACCATTTGCACCGGAACAAAGGGATCTTGAAAGTAGGTCCATATTCAAGTTCCCATATCTCTTCTATGTACCCATATTATGTGACCTTCTTCCCATTGTCGTCTACTGCATCAAATCGGACACCACTGTTTTGGTTGGTGCTCTTTTGATCTTGGGCGATCATTTAAAATGTATTCCCATTTATCTCGTACCCTTGAAAAGTCGATATACGAAAAGATGGTTGCTTGGCCAACAAGTATAGTTGTTTTTCAATAGTGGTGTCATTAATGAGATGTGTTTGCAACCAACCGCCAAAAGTCTTCTGGTGTTCTCCATCAATCCAATCTTCACCTTGCTCCGGGTATTTTGAGCGTAATATATTCTTATGTTCCACTATATACGGAGCCACCAAGCTGGAATTATGTAGGACTGTGTAGTGTGCTTTAGTGAAAAAATGTCCGTCCATACTTATTTTTTCTCTCTTTCCTAGCGTGCCTTTTCCATGCAGTCTCCCCTCATAGCGAGATTCAGGAACACCGATCGGTTTAAGGTCAGGAATAAAGTCAACACAAAACTCAATGACCTCCTCTGTTCCATAGCCCTTGGAGATGCTTCCTACTGTCCTAGCACGGTTATGAACATATTTCTTCAAGACTCCCACGAATCTCTCAAAGGGGAACATGTTGTGTAGAAATACAGGACCGAGAACTTGAATCTCTTCGACTAGGTGAACTATGAGGTGTGTCATAATATTGAAGAAGGATGGTGAAACACCAACTCGAAGCTAACAAGACATTGCACCACATCCTTCTGTAAATTTGATAGAGTTAGTGGGTTGATCACCTTCTAAGAAATTGCATTGAGGAATGCACAGAGCTTCACAATGGGTACTCGAACATTTTCTGGCAGAAGCCCCCGCAATGCAACCGGAAGTAGTTGTGTCATAATGATGTGGCAGTCATGAGACTTTAGGTTTTGAAACTTTTTCTCTGTCATGTTTATTGTTCCCTTTATATTCGACGAGAAGCCAGACGGGACCTTGATGCTGCTCAGGACCTCGATACTTCTCTGGATTCAGGTTGTCTTCCCATACACGCCCAAGAAGTTAAGCAGGTTCACCCACCCACGCCCAAGAAGTTAAGCAGGTTCGTGCATACGTTACTGGTCCTGCCGTGCATCTGGTGTATCTTTTGTCTTCCCATACACGCCCAAGAAGTTAAGCAGGTTCACCCAAAGATTTTCGTCACGTGCATCACGTCGATTGAAGAGTGAACCTCTAGGATTTTCCAATAGGGTAGCTCCCAAAATATAGACATCTTCTTACACATGGGTACGTGTTCGGCACTGTCATTCGGAACAGATTGTCCACCAGGACCCTTTCCAAAGATTGCTTTTCAATCCTTACCATATCATGTATAACATCCCCAGTAGGGCGGGTAGGTTTTGTCTGGTTATCTGCCTCACCTCTGAAATGCTTGCCTCCTCTCTTTCTTACGGGATGTTGTTGTAAAAGAAATCGACGATGCCCTAGGTACACATTCTTGTTTCCCAAATGAATATTGTGAGTGTCACCTAAACAATGTGTGCATGCATTGTATCCCTTGTTAGATTGTCCTGAAATGTTACTGAGAGCAGGCCAATCATTGATGGTTACGAACAACAACCCTCGTAGGTTAAATTCCTTTTGTTCGTTCTCATCGCACACAAGTACACCTTCTTCACGCCACAACTGTAAAAGTTCTTCAACCAATGGCCTCAGGTACACATAAATGTCGTTTCCGGGTTGCCTCGGGCCTTGGATGAGCACTGGCATCATAATGAACTTCCGTTTCATGCACAACCAAGGAGGAAGGTTATAGATACATAGAGTCACCGGCCAGGTGCTATGACTGGAGCTCTGCTCCCTGAAAGGATTAAAGCCATCTGTACTTAGACCAAATCTTAAGTTCATCGCGTTATCTACAAATGTCTTGAACTCTCTGTCGATTTTTCTCCACTGCGACCCGTCAGCGGGGTGTCTCAGCATCACGTCTTTCTTATGACCTTCTTTCTGCCATCGCAACAACTTGGCATGCTCTTTGTTTGAAAACAAACGTTTCAACCGTGGTATTATAGGAGCATATCACATCACCTTGGCAGGAACCCTTTTCCTGGGTCGCGGGTTGCCCTCAACATCACTAGGGTCATCTCGCCTGATCTTATACCGCAAGCACCGCATACCGGGCATGCATTCAAATTCTCGCACTTCTCGTCGCGGTAGAGGATGCAGTTATTGATGCAAACATGTATCTTCTGCACCTCTAATCCTAGAGAGCAGACAACCTTCTTTGCTTCGTACGTACTAGAGGTCAATACGTTCTTCCCTAGAAGCATCTTCTTTATTATTTTCAACAATTTTTCAAAATTCTTGTCAGCTAAATCACTCTCTGCCTTCCATTGCAGCAATTCCAGTGTGGTACCCAGCTTTTTCTGGCCATCTTCGTAATTTGGGTACAACAATTTGTTGTGATCCTCTAACATTCTCTCCAACTTCAACTTCTTTTTTTCGCTTCCGCAGTTAATCTTCGCATCACGAATGGCCCGACCTAAATCGTCATCGGGCTCATAAAAAATGAGCTCTTCTTCATCTTTGTCTCCTCCCATTGTCCTATCACCGTGTTCAGTGTATATAGCATAGTTTTAATTATCCTCTTGTTCTTTGTTGTCTTCCATTATAACCCCTCTTTCTCCGTGCTTTGTCCAACAATTATAGTTGGACATGAAACCGTTCTCAAACAGGTGGAAGTGAATAGTTCTTGAGTTAGAGTAATGCTTCATATTCTTAGAGGCACTACATGGACAACACATGAAACCATTCGACCGCTTGCTCGCCTCAGCCACGTGGAGAAAATTATGCATTCCATTAAGAAACTCGGGAGAACGTAGGTCACCGTACATCCATTTTCGGTTCATCTGCATTATATAAGTATATTAAGAATCATTCATTACACTACTACATCATAGATGAGTGACCAAATTATTTAATATACATGTCCATCAGATTAAAAGTAAGGTGGAGTACTGACCAAACGTAATACATAGTTATCATAAAACATACACTCAAACTAACATACAACTATCTAAAAAAAATTATAACCAACGAAAAATGCGATGAAAATGGAAACTAAGGTAACTACTGAACCTACATCATAATGATACAAAGCCTCTTGATTAATGACATATTTTCTAACCTTTTTAATCTTCAAGCGTATTGCATCCATCTTGATCTGGTAATTATCGACGACGTCGGCAAGCTTCAAGTCCAATTTCATCTCCTCTTCTAGGAATTGCAGACGAAGATCTTCACTTCTTTTCAAATTTTCTTTCAAAGTATTATTTTCTTTCTCAAATAAATTTAGCATCTCGACCAGAGGGCCGGTTGGAATTTCTGGTTCAACTACCTCCTATATAAAATATCTATGTCAAGTTGGTCGGCATAATTGTCATAAAACGAAATGAAACAAATAGTTATAAAAGTATACCACATCCAAATCATAAACCGGAAGAGGGCCGACAGGGACGGATATCAAAACTATGGCACTATACATAAAAAGTACAATCTTATAGGTAAAAAAATTATAAAGTAATATATATGCATCTATCACATAAAACTAAGTTTTTCTATAAAACATAAAAACAAGTAGGATCACCGAGGTGATGCCGGCTAGGGATGAAGCTGGTGATCGATGGCGGTGAGGACGGGGAAGATACTAAAACCAATAAAACATATCATAATTTAAGCTCAAATTGCAAAACGAATGAAATTTCTAACTTAGACATTTCATCAAACACCTTGCTAGCACTAAAAAATTGAAACGAGTTAAACTATAGGAAATAAGCTAAATTAGGAATGCCGGAAGAAATGATAATGTTGCTAACCCTTGTATAGATGGTTGCTTCCAATCTTAATAAAATGGTGTAGAAAAATGAAGATTTGGCGGAGTGTGAGAGGAGAGAATTTTTTTTAAAATGTGTTTGAATTAAAAATTGGAGAGCTCTCGGGTGTGCTCTTCTTGAGATATAGACTGGAAACCCTCTAGAACCGGTTCCTGATACGAACCGGTACTAAGGTGCAGCGCCGGCCCCACATCCGCAGCAAATTTGGCGCGAAAACCTTTAGTACCGGTTCGTGTCACGAACCGGTATTAAACACTCCGAACGAACCGGTGATAAAGTTTTCCGGCGCCCTATGCTGTGGAACCGGTACTAATTCTACCTTTAGTACCGGTTCATGATTGAACTGGTACTAAAGGTAAATCCTTTGGCTCTGTTTCTACTAGTGTTGATCACAGGCGATTCCGACCGCAACCTCGCCAAAGAAGTCGTTCCAACCCTGGTTATAGCCCCGCCATCGTCGCCGCGTTTGGGAAGAAGTCGAAGGTCATGGTACGCGGCGTCACATTTTGTGTGACCAAAATCAATGACGCGGCATGGTTGCCAGCTTCGAGACCAACAATGGAAGGCGCAGCCATTTGGTGCTTTGCGACACTACGCGGTCTACGCGGCAGGCTAGTGGATTATGCGGGTTAACCTCTTCAGCCCACCATAGTTGACACAGGCGGCCCAGCGGGCGTTCTGCGGGGCCAACTTGCGGGGCGGCCTAGTGGGATATCCCGCCCCTCGTGAAACCTAAGCCCCGCAGCCACTATACATCGCTTATAGCGAGTAATAGTAGTGCTCGCCCGTATATATATTTTCCTCCACCTTCGGTCTAGTGGGCCGGCCCATTACGTAACGTAATGGAAGCAAAATAGAAGTTGGAAGGATTCGAACCTGCGATCCCTGGTTCGTTCAAGGCGCAGACATGGTGAGCCACCAGATCACACCCACATTAGTGTACATGCTACCTTCTTGGTATTTTTATTGCCTAATTTTTCGTTTTCGTTTTTTTTTCTCATTTCCTTTTCTGTTTCTGTTTTTTTTCGGGTTTTATTCTTTCTTTTTTCTGCTTCTTTTTTCAGTTTTTATTTTATTTAAAAATATTTTCAGTTTTGATATTTTTAAAAGCCGAATCATTTTCTCGTTTCTTATTTTTCTGAACTTTTTTCAAATGTGAAACTTTTTTATAAATTGAACCATTTTTAGTTTAAAACTATTTTAGAAAATCCGAACAATTTTTGTTGACCAAAATTTTTGGTGCACAACGAAAATTTTGGTTCAATATTATTTTCGGTTCACCAAATTTTTGGTTCATATTCAAAATTTGTTCGGATGAAAAACTGTTTAAATTAAAAATTTGTTCAAATAAAAAATTGTTCATACGTAAATTTGTGTTCATTTTTCAAATCGTTCAAACTTAAAATTTATTCACCATTTAAAAAATATTCATTTTAATTTATCACAGCCATATCCGCACCACATAGCACTCGAATTTTGTTCAAATTCAAATTTTGTTCACCATTTTGAATTTGTTTTTTTAAATCTGAACATTTTTCATACTTGAAAATCTAAAAGATATTTTTTCAGTTAAAAGTTAGAAATAGATAAATAATAGACAAGAAAGAAAAAAAAGGAAGAAAAAAAAGGAGAAGATAGCAACAAGAATTGTGGCTGGAAATTCCTGCACGTGTACGTTACCTCTGCGCTGCATTTCCTTTTTTTTGTTTTTTGAGGGGACTCTGCGCTGCATTTCCTGCCCTTGCGTGTGCGCTCCCTGGAAGCTAATATGACACTAATGGGCCGGCCCACGGTGTGCGGGAGATGCGCTAGCGCGAGCGAGAATTCGCCCCTAAGCCCCAACCCACACCAGCAGGCTAGCGGCCACTCATGGTTCGGCCAATTGGACCGAAAACTATGACAACGGCTTGTATTTTTATTTAGGACGTACTAAGCTTCACCCACTAAGGGCCGCAGTATTCTTTTTTGGAAAACGCTCAGGTACCCCGGACAATTTGTCGCTCGCGTCCTCCGCATGCACCTTGCGCCACGCGTCCCACGCGTTGGTTTTTTTTGACGCGCGACTCAGCGAGGGTGAGGCCGTGAGGGCCACCATGCCCAACCCTTATCTCTTCCGGATTAATTTCGTCCGCTCATTTCTCAGCCTGTCTTCTTTCTCCTATCCACCCGCACCGCAAAAAAGCTCCAAGGAAGTCTCAGGTCGCTGCGAGGGCCCGTCTCCCCGTAGCCATCGAGCTGGACACGCTGTGCACCACCGGAGGGGGAGGCGGTGCGACGCCACGCGGAGGAGCTCACGGCGGCGCCACGCGGAGGAGCTCACGGCCGCCACCGCGTCGCCAAACCGCCTCGCCTCCGTCGGGTTCTCATGCTCCCGCGCCGTGGGCCTCTTCTCCTACGCTGCGCCGCGCCAGGGGCTCCGCCCGCCGCCAGCGGTGCTCCAGCCCCATCCCTGCCGCCCCACGGCGTTCCGCCAGCGCCGCCACGACGCGCGGCAGGCGAATCACGGGCGCCTCGAGCTCGCCCTCGAGTCGGCCACCTCGAAGACGCTCCCTAAGCGCACTCCCTCCCCCGTCGTCTCTCGGTGCGGACCCGACGACGACCCGCACCGGGGCGAGGTGCTGCACCCGTCCGCCCCATCAAGCTCCAGTCCGTTCCGGCGAGCGCAAGGCGGCGGCGGGGCCGAGGATGCGGAGAGGTGCTCCAATGGAGCTCAAGCGATGCTCCCGAAGACCAGCTTCTGTACTTTCGAAGTTTCTTTTTGCTAATTTTCTGTACAAATGGTTGCTATAATAGGGTTTTTCTTTTGCTTTTTTTGTACAAATTTTTTACTACCGTAACTCCGGCGAGGTCCGATGTTTTGCTCTAATAGCATACTTTTTTTTGCTACAATAAGGTTAGTTTTTTGCTTTTTTAGTATAAATTTTTTGCTCTCCTATTCCTCCGGCGAGCAAAAGTCTCCGGTGACGGCTCCGGCGAAATCGACTTTTTGCTACTGTAGCAAAAAAATTTGCTACAGTAACTCCGGCGAGGTCTCCGGCGAGTCTCCGGCGAGGTCTGACCTTTTCCCGTTCTTTTTTGGGGGTGAAACGTTTTTTTGCTACGGGAGTAAAAGCGGGCCTTTTTTTTGCTACGGGAGCAAAAGCGGGATTTAGGCAAAAAAAAAGAGACACATGTCAAGCAGGGGACCCGGGGGATGAAAAATTTCTATCCCCCGGGGGACGCCCAGCGCTGTCCTTCTTTTTTAGAGAAAAGGCATACGGGCCCGTAGTATTTTAGTTCGAATAGGACAACACATACCCATTTTAGTGAACCGCTCAGCCGGTGCAATGGCATGGCGCTCACTTAGCCCGTTGCCCAGACGGGTGACATTTATGTCAGTGACGTCTCGCCATGGATGAAAACACCGTAGGCATAGAGATGGATGTGCGGGCGCTACATGAATGAGATAAATCATGTAATAGACATAACATAGGGAAGAAAAGATAAATAAGAGAACATCCAAGCATTAACCAAAAATAGGCATGTATTCGGAAATTAGTTGTGCGTGGGTTTTTAAAAAACTTGCACGGTATCTTTTGTCCAACCATCCCATTTCTGCGGGGCCAACTTGGAACTAATGGTAATTAAGCCTCTACCCATTGCCGGAGGGGACTACTCACACATCTCGATAATATTAGCAATAGAAAATATTGAGGCAAAATAATACTTGGACTGGATAAATTGATAGTTCTTATAATGTTGCCAATCACGATCGGATCTAGATTACAAAGTAGTATGGCTATGACTACGGTGGTGGTGGTGATGATGTGGTGGAGATGCGGCAACACTTCGTGATCTTACTTGGAGCAAATGGTGTTGTCGGTGATGAGGATGGTGTTCTTCTCTTCTTCAGGGAGTTGTTTCTTCTCCTTAAATTGGGCTGCAACAAATGGACCAGGGTGTTTGATGACTTTTGGTCGATTTGATCTGACCGTCCTCCTGACATCTGGTACGGTGAGCAGTACGATCGGTACTGGCCGTATTAGGATCGTTAAGGCTTAGTTTGGCAGTGAAGTATTTATAAAACTAAAGTATTCTTATGCCGAGCAAACCAATACTTCAGTTTTGGAAAAAGAGGTCCAACCCTCTTTTTCACATACTTCAAAAATAGTGTAGTTTTCCTCGAAACTCTTAGTTTTTGCTAGAACCAAACACCTCAAAGTATTCAATACTTTAGTATTTCTGAAAATTGAAGTATTCTTGGAATAGTTCAAAAATATGGAGCTCCCAAATGGGCCCTAAGTGTGCTTCGAATGCAGCTTTATTGATTTTCTTACCTTTATCTCTTCCTTCCTTTTAACCTGATTTCCATCGATTCCTCCTTCAATATATGCATGTAATAAAAAATAATAAAATGGTTTGCAAATAAATTGCACATTAGCGATTAGTGGCAGGTTTAGAGTGATATCTCTATCATTTTCATGACAAATATACTGTTTAAACATAGATAAAGATGTGTCTTTTTGGACGCATCAACATCCCCAAGATTAAACCTTGATCGACCCGAGAAAGTAACAAAATCATAAGGAATTTAGTGTCTAAACGGAAATAACGAGAAACTTAGTTCACTTACAATTGGTTGTCTGATGGCTCACACTTCCTTCAGCTGAAAGGTTAATATAAATAGTGTAGTAACAAAGTAGGACTTTCGATAAGCCGAGACAAAAATAAAGATCATGTTAACATTTACACTTAGTAATTCAACAATCATTCTATTTACTGTAGGAAACACAAGCCTGGCAAGGGACATTTAGAAAGATTAAATTTATCATAATAATAGTCTGAGAACATGTTTTAATAAGCGTAATTTGAGAGTAACTTATTAATAACTCCCAGACATAAAATAAATGGCTCTATAATGAACTTTTTTCTTTTCATTGACTTTCAAGACCAATAACTTAAAAGTAATGAGACCATGCCAAAAAATCGTATATGTTTGATCAATGGTGTGAACGGAAAGTTGGGCTGCAACCGGTTGTCACAACTTAAATTCACTCATTTTTTTGAAACATTTTCTACTGCAGGGGAGTCCCCCACAGCTCTTTATTGCCATCAAAAGAGTGTTACAGTTATATACAAATATACACAAAGGAATAGACTAAGGCAATCTATCACTAGCTAACACTAGCTAAGGGAGAGTCTTAATCCATGATGATAAATCCGCAGCCAAAGAAGCACTCAACCTATGCTTAAGCATAAGGAGATCTAACAAGAAGCCAACTTTCCATCCCATAAAGGAATGTATTTCCGATTTGAATATAACTCCATTCCTTTGCTTCCAGATATTCCAACAGGCAAGAATCACTATCTCAGTGAAACAAGGTCCTTTGAAAGACCTTTTTTTGCATTGGAGAGATTATGCAAGACTGTGTTATCACTCCAGTTGATTTGGAAGTAATTCCAAATCCGTGAGCTGAAAACACACTGGAAGAACAAATGAATCCAGTCCTCATGACAAAAATTACTGCAAAGAACACAGTGGTCAGTCCCCTCAATCTTCCAGTTCCTTCTCTTAATCATGTCCTTGGTATTAATTCTATCTTTTAGAATCAGCGAAGCAAAAAATTTGTGCTTTGACATGCATTTGGACTTCCAGATCCACTTGGCAGGCCCATCATCAGGCAGTTGAGCAAACTGCAGCTGATAGAATTTACTGGAAGTATAAACCCCTTTATTAAAATTACATTTCCAAACATCATCATTGTCATTCACCTGAACAGTTCCCAAGAGGACTTGCAGATCAGCAAATTCAAGGAAAGCTTCATTTGAAAGAGGCAAATGAAAAGCATCCGAGAGGTCTGTCAACAGTTTCAAATCTCTCACTAAGGACAATTGATCCTTGGCAAAAGAGAACAATCTTGGAAATTTTACTGACAAAGGCTGTCCCATCCAAGAATCTTTCCAGAATAGCCCAGTATATCCATTCCCCACTATGCAAGAAGAGAATGAGCACCAAGTATCAGCTAATTGCATAACACCCCTCCACCAGAAGGATCCACAGGAGGTCACAGCATGCGGAACCGACTGAAAATAATAAGCATTCTTGACTAGATGAACCCAAGTAATATCCATAGAGTTATAGAATTTTGCTAGGAATTTCAGCAGCAAAGCCCTATTTTGGATCTGAAGATTAATGACCCCTAAGCCTCCTTTACTTTTAGGCTTACACACCATATCCCAAGCAGCCAAAGAATTCACTCATGACTTGATGCTTTGATTTATCAAGAGTCAGAGGAGTGTCCATCCCGTTTAGGTGCTTATCTCCCATGGGAGTACTAACAATTTTACCCACTATAACATTGATGTTACAAGTGTTAAATGAACTCATGTCCGATATCCGAGATTAACTCTGCTAGATCGTTCATAGGCCAACAGAGTTGTCATCATCTCATGGGTGCAACAAAGTGTAGAGACACACATAAATAAATATCTGTTACAGTGCTTAACACAACAACTTTTGGCATGAATCTCACTTACCACTAAGCATATTTTCTATCAGACAAATATTTTCAAAAGATTATACGAGACAAATAACATTAAATAATATGGGGTTGAGTACTTCCCACATTAGACTCTTCAAACAACTTTTCTGTAACACCCAAGTCTCCATGCAAAGACTTTTTCTCGTTCATTTAATTTATGTAATTTGGTACTTTGGCAAGACATGGTTCACTTCAAGAAAATAGAGTAAGAGTAACAATACTAAATAACCATGAGTATAAGATTCTTAATCTATCTATCAAGACTTGCTATTCCACATTCATATAAGAATTTGATAATATACTATTTATATAAACTTGCAACTTAAAAATTGAGGTTCACAAGACATGCCTCATGTCAATGAAATATTCCTGTCATCCTTATAATGTGTTTCTTGAAAACTCATGATTGACCATATTCTGCAAAATAATTGTGGTTCTACGGAAACATTAAGAGAGTAAAGAGAAATGGAAACATATTTTTATGTTTTTTCTAGAAGGGTTCCTTAAGAATAGAAAATTGGCAACGAAAGAAAAGCTATAAAAAACTTCAAAACAAAAACACACTGAAAACTGAAAACAAAACATTGGATACTACTTGATGACCCACAAGTATAGGGGATCGCAACAGTCTTCTAGGGAAGTAAAACCCGAATTTATTGATTCGACGCAAGGGGAGCCAAAGAATATTTGTGATCCTTAACAAGTGAGTTGTCAATTCACTTGCACCTGAAAATTGACTAGTTCGCAGTGGTTTATCAGTAGTAACAGTTTTATAGCAGCAGCAGTAGTGATATAACAACAGCAGTTGTGTGAAAACAGCAGCACTGGTGAATTAAGTAAACAGCGGGATTAAATACTGTAGGCATAGGGATGGATGAACGGGCGTTGCATGGATGAGATAATTCAAATAACGATCATGTCAGGGTCATTGCAGATAAATAAGATAAAGCATCCAAGCACTAAGTAATCATAGGCATGTGTTCCGTAAATAGTCGTACGTGCTCGCAATGAGAACTTGCACAACATCTTTTGTCCTACCAGCCCGTGGCAGCGGGGCCTCAAGGGAACTACTGGTAATTAAGGTGCTCTTTTTTATAAAGAACCGGAGCAAAGCATTAACACTCCATGAACACACGTGATCCTCACATCACAGCCATCCCCTCCGGTTGTCCCAATTTCTGTCACTTCGGGGCCTCGGGTTCCGGACAACGATATGTGTAAACAACTTGCAGGTATGATCAAGAAACAATAATTATTGTCATGATTCAGTAACATGTTCTGATCTAAGATCATGGCACTCGGGCCCAAAGTTGCAAGCATTAAGAATAACAAGTTGCAACAATGTCAATACCACTAATAGAGGATACCGGGCACTATGCCCTAACAATCACGACATTATTATTTGAACGAACTCATCCAATCCCTACCATCCCCTTCAGCCTACAACAGGTAATTACTCACACATGAATGGGGGAAACATGGATGGTCGATGGAGAGGCGTTGTGATGACGGTGGCGATGATCTCTTCTAATTCCTGTCCCGGCAGGGTGCCAGAACATGAACTTCTGATCCCCGAATCGAGGTTCGGGATGGCGGCGGCGCTCTGTTGTGTTTCTGTGGAATATGACGAACCCCCTCGGGTTTTTAGGGTTGGAGGCTACTTGTAGTCGAAAGGGGAGTCCGAGGGGGGCTCTAGGGGCCCACACCCTATGCTGGCGCGACCAGGGGGACTCGCGCCAGGCGGTGTGGCCACCCTGTGGCTCCTCTCCTGGCCTCCTTCTGGCTCCCGGGGTCTTCCGGGGTGAAAACACCAATGGGCCTTTTCTGTGCATTTTCCCGAAAGTTGATTTTTCTGCGAAAAAAGATGACACCAAGGTAATTCTGCTGAAAACAGCGTTAGTCTGTGTGTGCACACAAGTTTAGAGTAAACAAATAAGAAAAGTGTTCGGAAAAGGAGATACGTTTTCGACGTATCACTACTCCAAGGCAAGTGATAGAAACCACAACATCAAAATAAAAACTGAAAAAGAAAATAAAAAGATAACTCGTCACCAGCTCTTGATATATATGTGTTAACAACCTCCCCAAGCTTAAATGTTTGCAACATGGAAGATCATTATGGTGGTGGCTGAAAATTACCGGGGTACAAAGTATCACTCCTAAAAAGGAAAATTATTTGCAAAATCAAAAGAAGCGTTACAAAGATTGGTTGCAAGATTGTTGGTATAATGGATGTGGTTTCCGAGCTCATTCGGGTCTTTCTATGTAGTGTACTGCGGTGGAATGTATTCCTCCTCCTCAAACACATCTGCTTCAACGTCATAGTTCTCCGGTATTTCACCTTTGGGCTCAACTTCCTCTTCTTCGTCATGTACAACATAGTGAAGTATTCCATTCTTGATAGACAATCTTTTAGGCATGGGAGTGGGAAATAGTTCCCCTACTCCAAGAATACGATTGAGTACTCTTCCATGTTGGTTGATGATCATACATGTGGCTCTTAGTGTGGTAGGACCAACATACCTCTCGTCCGTGAGCTGAGCTAGGCTGCTCAAGTCTAATCCAAGTGCATTGGCGAGGATGATGATGATGGTTCCACAATTGATTGATCGACAGCTCTAGTGTGCTTGACGTGTTAAGTGGAATAAAAGTATCGTCCCTAAATTGGGATGATATATGTATCATGTTGTGTGTCTTTTGCTAGGATGAGCATATCGTCCTCATTAACTCCTATAAACTCGCCTCGTGCCTACAGATTGTTAGCAATAACATAGAAGAAATATCGAATAGCAGGATACTCAATGTTCCCTCCGTTGGGGGTATTGGATGGAATACTAATCTGGCTATAATAATGAATAGGTTGGGGGTTGAGAAAATAGCTACTTGTATGAGTGTGTCCATCACCATAGACGAAATCAAAGCAGTTGTACCACTCATTTATAATCATATCCAATGATCTGTCCATCAGCTGGAATTTTATCCTATCTTCAGCTGAGTTTTCACCAGGATAAATATCAACGGTGTGCTCGAGTGTGTATAAAATTCCATCATCAACCGGCAATAGGTTGGAACATCCTGAAAAACAAAGTCATGAATGCCAACATTGTTGCATAGTCAAGCAAAATCATTAGTAATACCGAGACAATGGATGGTTGCTGGGCAAGCCCACTTTGTTTAACAAACCCAAATGACAATAGTCCACTATCGTGTTTAACAAACCAAATTACATGACACATAATCCATGTGTGTTGAACTGCTATTCGGATGGTAGTTAAACAAGCAATGATATGCGAGCACCTTGTGAACGAATACGTACCATGTAATTATTGTCCTCGGGAATACATATCATGGAACTTGACCTTTTTCCCTTTTTCTTCAAGTTGTACGGGCCTTCAGGGTAGTGGCATAATCGGTAGTAATACTCCTAAGCAGTAGAGGTATGAAATGAATCATAGATCAAATTATATCCACCCTATTATACTTCATAGTAAAAAAAATCACATACATTAAAAGGGAAGAGAGGACGTTGGGTCCAATGAGACGGGGAGAGGAGGAGAGAGGGATGTGGCCCGGGTGGGGTTGGCGACGGCGCCGCTCCATCGGAAGGAAAGGGGCGACACAGTGAGAGGGGAAAGGTAGGCCGCCGGGGTGGTGTACAGGGGAAGAGACGAAAAATCGAAATGTGTCTGACAGTAGTCGACTCCCGAATTCGATTTATAGTGAATGGGAAAACTGCCGGGACAAAAAAAATCGGCGCAAAAATGAAGAGTTTGTGTCGTCTGGATATATATTTGTCAGTTCTGGTTTTTTTGTTCACTTTGGCGGCCGTATTGACCAGGATATTATAAGTGTGTTGACTGAAAACCATTTGCAGACCCAAAAGCCTCCCTCTACACCGTGGATCGTTCCCCTCCGCCGCGCAGTCTCGAACCGCGACGCTGCAATGCCAAGTAGTGCAGCGGCGCGTTGGCCTTATTTATTTATTGATAAATTGAGTGCACATTGCAATACATGGATTATTTATTACATGAAACCAACATCGATCAGAATGTTTCTGCGCCCACTTTACCTCCAAAGGCGTGTCCGCCGTCGCGCGAGCGACGACGCAGATTGTCGATGATGATCGACCCACCGTCGGCAACGTCGACTATATGGATGCAGATCAGGTTGGTGTACAAGCGCATTCTCTTTGACGAGGATAGAGGCGATGCAGATATAAGGTCGCCGTTGAAAGGGTGCGGGATCTCTATGTGGTACACCATTGGGACAGTTCATGGGCCCTTCATCCGCACCTTGACCTTGATCGACCATGTGTCCGAGGCCGGAAGCAGCTGCACCACCTCGTAGCCGAGGTTGTTGACAAGCAGGTTCAGCGCCTCCGGCATGACAATGGATGATGTCGAATCTTAGCGTGCATAAATAGCCAACCTCTGATGGCGTACCGCCATAGGAATCATGCCAACAATATAAACTTATGGTCGCCTCGCCGCACCTGAAAGTTTTCGAGGTGCGGAAGACACGTTCGCAGGAGTCGACTGACTGTAACCGCATTAACAAATCATCGGGTGGCGCGCACACCTTGAAGAGAACTTGGCTCCATAGAATGGAGCATATTGTGCTAAGCTCGGCCATAACGTCGGCCGGCGAGACTGGAGACCGTGAGCCAAGCACTCGACCGACGAGAGTGCGCCCACGGAGTTGTTGCTCCATGGACGCCATGGCTTGGCTGCTAGACATACCGTATCAACCAAATGACGGTCGCATATCCGGATCTCCTCGCGTCCACAGCTCCTCCGGGAAGTGTTTGGATCCGGTCATGTCGGCGATGAGGATCAGATAGTATCTGGTAAGGAGAAAATTTCAGATTTGTGTCGAATAGAAACCGTACATGAACAGGGTGGGGAAGAAATAGGCAAATGGCAGCCCAACGGCTATTTTTGGCAATTACTCCGGGTATTTCAAAGTTTCGTGTGGACTGTCCTCCTTTCAACTACTGTGATCGAACGATTGATACGTAGAACAAACATAGAATGTTCAGAAACAAACTTAACTGAGTTTGCAGTGGACAAACCGAGCCACTTTCTTCAGGGATTACACATAACAACATAAAGTTATAGCAAAAATTAACCTGGAGAGCCGCTGTTTTTCGGTACTAGTAGGAGAAGCTTATAGAAAACCCAAAATACACGACCTCATAGAAGAAAAACTTTCAGTTGACACCCTAGACACACACAATAAACCTGAAATTTAAATTAATCCCGCATAGACAGTTGGAAATGGCGCTCCCTGCTAGCGCGCCATCTTCAACTCCTCGTTCACCCACCCGTACGTCGGTTCCACGCGCCTCCCTCTACCTTCCCCGCGCATATGCCTACCCTGCTGAAGTGCGTAGATTATACGCTCGTTGGGAGACCCCAAGAGGAAGGTATGAAGAGCACAATAGCAAGTTTTCTCTCAGAAAGAAACCAATGTTGAATTGACCAGTAGGAGAAAGAAATCACTTCTAAAGGTTGTTGGCAGCTTATGTTGGCAGGACGCACTCCCAATTCAGCAGCAACATGGAATCTACACAACACAATCAAGTTACTTTGCTCCAATGAAACAGTGAGGTTGTCAATCTCGCCGGTTTTACTGAAAATAAAGGATTAGACGTATAGTATGGAAAACAAGGTTCGTTTGCAGTGAATGAAAAGAGAACAATGATTGCAGTGAATGAAAGGAAAACAATGTTATAGTAAAAGAACAGTGTTTGCAATGTACTATCAATGTAAAGAAATGGACCGGGGTCCACAGCTCACTAGTGGTGTCTCTCCATAAAAGATAGATAACATGCTGGGTAAACAAATTACAGCTGGGCAATTGACAGATAAAAAGGACGCACCGTAGTGCATGTGTATGACATGGTGATTACTATGTGATTCATGCGGGTATTACAACATAATTTGTAGACTGTAATTCAACTGCATCTATGACTAATAATCCACCCTTGGAGCGTAATCCAATCAAACCTCGGGTATTAAGTTGCAATTAATAGATAATTACATTAAGTAAAGTGTGTAATGTAAACATCGTTTTTTTATCCCTAATGGCAACAACACATACTCCTTCCGTTACGTTTCTGTCACTCGAGCGTGGATAAAAGGGAAGCATGAGCCCACTATCTAGCATAAATACCCCCTCTTGGAGTTACAAGTATCAACTTGGCCAAAGTATCAACTAGTAACAAAGAGCATGCAAGATCATAAATAACATAAACATGATAGATTGATAATCAATGGACATAGCATTCAATATTCATCGGATCCTAGCAAACACAACATGTAGCATTACAATAAGATGATCTTGATTATGTTAGGCAGCTCACAAGAACTAAACATGAGGCATAAAGGGGAGAAGACAACTATCTAGCTACTTCTATGGACCCGTAGTCCAAGGATGAACTACTTACACATCACTTCGGAGGCAGGCCTTGTGATGTAGAGTCCTCCGATAAATAATTCCCCTCCCCACAGGGTGCCGAGGAGAGCTTCAGAACCCTCACGAACTAGGGTTGACGATGACGGCATCTACGGAACTTTTGGTGGAAAAAGGCTCGGGTCTTTAGGGTTTTCCTAAGGAGGAGCTTATATAGACGAAAGGTCAACATCGGAGGGTGGCCATGTGGGCCACACCACCTGGTGGCGCGGCCAGAGGTGCGCCACCCTATGGTGTGGGGCCCTTGAGGCCCCCCTTCGGGTCTTATCCGGACTCCGTGTACATGACAAACTCCTAAGACCCTGGAATCTTGTTTCGTCCAATTTCGAGAATATTTCCAGAACAACTTTTCTGAAACAAAAAACAACAGAAAACATGAACTAGCTCTGTGGCATCTTGTCAACACGTTAGTCGCAGGAAATCCATAAAAACGATGTAAATTGTATAGAAAACATGTTGCAGTTGGCATGAAAACAACGTGGAATATCAGAATTTGTAGATACGTTTAAGACGTATCACATGCCGCAAATGTCCAACCCCCGTTGCGCCCCAAGGGGCGTCGACACGTGGTATAGGGTATGGATGAACGGATCCTCGGGAAGGAGCCGTCGTAGTTCGTGAAGTGGTTGGCGTGAATGAAGACGACCATCTCGCTACCACAGTGGCAGTCGCGGTTGTACATAATGTGGGCATTAAGCAGGTTGGCGAACCACATGACCATTGTTGTGCCACACATGTACACCTCTAGCTCGAACTGAGGGGTGACTGGGGTGCGGTGGTAGTTGCAGTAGGACCAGAGGAACAAGTCGTCCACGTATAGTATGGGGGCCTACAGCGAGAGAAGGGCCAGACCCGAAGGCGGATCGGCTTCCTCCACTCCGGGGGGGGGGGGTAGAGAAACTCCCCGACATTGGGTGGGAGGAAGAACACGACCATTGCGATGGTGAGAACCACTTCTGCTGGTGTGCTTTTGTGCTTGGAGGAGGAGATGGTGGTGCTGTTTGGATGAGAAGCTGATCGGTTTGTGGGGGGAGATAAATAGGGTAGTGGATGGATTTGAGAGATGTGGTGAATCAATTGCGATTGTTAGAACTCAATTTCCTTTGGAAAGGTGTTATTATATGAGTATACAAGCTGAAATTAAAATTTTCAAATAAATAAGGTAATTTGAATTGCTTGGTCATTCATAAAGTGGGGTAATTTTTTCATAAAGTCTCCAGACATACGGTCGTACGTACCATTATTCTTATCAAAATTAATCATTTTTAGATCATCTCGTGCCTATACATTTATTAATAATTAAGATTGAATTATGTGAACTTAAGCCATTTAGTTCCCTCATTTTTTAATTCCTACAAATTTCTACCGCTGATATATATATATATATATATATATATATATATATATATGTAAACGTAAGACTTGTGAGAATTCAATTTCCTTTGGAATAGTTTCATAATTCGAGTATATAATCTGAAATTAAATTGAATCCAATACAATATTTCAAAATGGCAGTCCTCATAAGATGTTTTTCACAAAGTTATTCTCGGCGGTCCGGATTATTGGGAGGGATCCGGCCGAGACTGCTGAAGTTAAAAACTAAATCTGAATAAATTAACATAAATTGAAATAATAAATTTCCCTATGGTGTACATACTAAAATTACATTTCCAGAGTTCAATCGATTACTTTATTCAGTACAATCCCCATTATGCCTTGCTTTTCTTCTTTCTACTCTTCTCCTTCGCAATCCATGTCTCCAAACTCGTGTTGTAGAACATATATATAAAGTGTCAATTTTCGGAAAAGAAAGAGATAGCAAAAAATATCACACTATCATACTTACACTTCATCTGTTAACAAATACAGAGATGAAATTGGCAGACATTTCTTTTTCGGCCTCCACTTCTTTGTATCCACTTTCTTTGACGGGGAGGGTTCATGTGATGTCCACAATTTTTGGAGTACGGATAATCCTGAATTTCCTACACTTGGTGACCATTGGATTGATCATCATGGTATATATGATGCATTTCATGCAGCTGATGATCATGTACTTCATCATTTTACGTATGATGCATGTCCTGCACTTCATATACAACAGTGTTCTCGCATAAACTCTTGACATGTCCAAATCCACCACACCGTTTGCGATTGTTGTTCCATACTCCTAACCTACAACCTTTATCATGGGATTAGGTGGTCGTAATATTAAGATTCCTATGCCTTCCACGTGACCTCCTAAAAATTAATGGTTCAAGTTTGAACCCAAGAGTTACTGGCTCGCAATCATTTGGATCCCTCATTTATGGTATATTTTCCGTATATGTTGCAGAGAACTTGGCAATAGAAAAATAGTCGTAAAAAAACTCTTCAATTTCAGCACCATCACCCCTTAGAGCTAAGATAAAGAAAAGAGCATGGTGATAAGGCAGACCACTAACCTGCCACTTTCTGCATGCACCACTCCTATTTGCAATGTCTATAGGATACCTCCTTTCAAATCCATCCTTCTCAATTGCATAAACCTCAGCCAGGGTATTAGAACTCCTAACCATCCTCATCTGTATATCTCTCATTGCCCTAGTCGTAAGAAAACCAACTTTGGCACTATTTTGTGCCCTACAAACTTTCTTGCACAAATTCTATGACTTAAATCAATCTTCACCATTATGGCATGTCTTATTGTGTCTAACAAAAGAACTAGTGTTAGTGATCCAAGGTCACTAAACTTTGAATTGAAACTATGTGGAAAATTGACACAATCCATCTTGCTTAACTCACCAAAATTTCTTCTAGACCATAGTTTGGTGTGACGTTTCTGAAGATAATTTTTAACCTTTGGCTACGCATATAATTGATTCAATAAAAAAACTATGCCTTCCCTGGGTGTATGTGTGCGCAGATGACCACAATTTATGTTCAAGGAATTTTCCGTTGAATTTCCTCATAGAATTATTGGAGGGGAGCCTCATGCATTCTCTATGCTCAATATGGGGACCCCAGACTAGCAGCCAGAGACCTCCGGTATGCATACATTTACGGTATCAGGATCATTTAGTCGTGAACAACATACTCGAGTTTGCATTGCAGATTTACAACAACCACTACACGAATACACGTCTTACACAACCGGTCACATGACCCAGTTGAAAACAACTACCACGCATGGCAGGAAAATACACTGAACAGCAGAAGTATTCAAAATCAACTCGTGGTAAAACCGAAGTCATGCCTTGACTACCTATAGGCTACTGACTCGGAAACATTGCTAGTTCGCACAGTCATCAGCGACACCATATTCACCAGGTTCTCCGGAGTACTCCTCAAAGTCTGGCCAAGTAAATAGTCAGGGGAGAAACCAATGAGTACATTGGATTGTACTCGCACGTCACCCCAATTGAAAGCTAATGCATGCAAGTATGGATAGATATAGGTGGTAGGAAGGCTGTAAGTAAGGTTCAACTGTTCATAATGAATTGAAGATCCATCTTGGTTGATCAAGTTTTAGATTTTCTTGTTGAAGAAGAAACTTCAGAAGATATTTAGTTTATCTTGTAGATATTGCATGTCCACAAGGTTTTGATAAAGCATTCTAAATGAAAGAAAGTTTTTTTGAAAAACTTCTGGGAATATCACATCTTCAAGATCATAATTCTCCGGTACCTCAAAGGTACAATCATTTCCCTTTCCGGATACCTCCCAGGTACAATACTGAAAACATTTTTCAAACTTTTCGAAAACGTTGACACAATACTAGTTGCATGGCCATTCAACTTTCCATATCCAAGGACTCGGCTATTTTGAATAGTTTTACTCTGCAAAGGTGTACACAATCCACAAGATCCAGTCCATCCGTAGAGAACAACCACGGACTGTCCGCGACAGTACGCGAATATCAGATAACTGGTCCTTATTATACACTATGCAGGCAATAGTAAATGGCTACCTCTTCAACTGGGTTTGTTCTCCCCGGCAAAGAGTGAGTCAGCCGTATCGGTCTGGTTTACCCTGAGAACACACAGCCATGACAGGAGACCACACTGTTGCAACCGAAGGTGAAATTAATCCCACACTTTGAATGTCCCAAGATTCCTTTCTGGCGACAATTCAGTTCAGGGGACTCTAACCCCTATAGCACATTGAGGTAGACACAAACTAACATCGACAAGATTTTAGTTAGACCCCATGCAAATATTGAGGTAGTGTGGCAGCACGCAATGGTTGTTCGGTGAAGACTAGGTTATGTGTCATTTTCGAAAACAAAATGAAAAACATTCTCCTTCACATACCTCCCTCGGACAAGATCCCACCTTTCCTCGGGGCTTTTGCAAAGATTTTGTTTTTCAAATACATCAAGTTAAAATGTCCACTAAGGGACTTAAGTAAATTAGGTGATTTGATTAAAATGACTAAAGGGCCTCGTAACACCAAGATTATAAAGTGTCTATAGCATATTAGATTCATAGTATAGATAGTGGTATAGTCCACTTAAGGAAATAGTTTTTGAATCAAACTTTTGTAAAACTTCAGAAGTAAAACATGCATGATAGACAATGATGAGTAATAAAAAAGAAAGCATTTAGAGTTTCTTGCCTTGGTTCTGGTCATGGTGTTGCTCTTGAAATAAGCAAGAGTTGTAATAAAACCTCTCCGGTAATAATACCGTCTTCGTTATCTAACGTCGTAAAATAAAGAGAAAAACACTCAATCAAAACCAAAGAAAGTCAAGCACTTGCTAACAAGGTAAACATACAACAAGCAATTCAACAAACAAATACACTAAAAAACAATAGTATTAGGGTACACACCCTCAAGCAAAACATGCATAGACAATACAAAGGAAAACGCTAGAAATGGTGCTATTGTTCCTCAACCAAATTGGCATGAGTTCAGTAGGTGTGCCACTCTAATATCATGTCCAAATAAGGTTAAATGAGTCTCTGGTCATTCATGACGATGAATAAAACAACGAGAAAATAACTCAGGAACACATACATATGCATACGGAAATAATAACAAGCAATACTACAAGAATATAGTAACACATTCTTTTCTATACATGGAGAAATAATATAACCAGAGGCTAAGAAACATAACAATAGAAACATATCTATACTAAACATGCATGGCATCACGCAATACATGAAAACAATCATGGAGCAAAACAAGGACTAAAACTAAAAATGTAAAATGATTATTTAGACATACATGCACAACCATAATAGAACATCAAACGAGACTTACTCTAACATGCTAGATCTATAAGATAACATCCATATCATAGAGAAAACAACACGTATCAGTACGGGGGCTCTGGCGCGTCCATCTTCACTGCAATCAGACGGATGACGACGACGATCCGCGCGAAGCGCCATCGACTAATCAGAAGCTGCCGTTGAGAGCGCCCTGGATCGATCAGTTTCTGCGTTTTAGAAATAAAAAAATAGATTTTTGTTCCAAACTTCAAAAATTCTAAACTCTCATTCTGGTTATTCAAAATTGATGATTCTGTACCTTTTGAAATCAGCTTAATATGTAGAATAGCATGGTCCAATAAATTTTTGTTTTTGTCACGTGCACACACATGTTATTCACAGATCCTTTTTTTCACTATATTTCTTATAACTTTTATTTTATAATGTTGTTTTGAGAAAATCCAATTGCTATAGTTTGGTATGTTTGTTCCCTACGCAGTAGAAGCAGAGAAGATATCCATTGAATCGAAATTCGTGGCAGAAAACAGTCTAGCTAGTTTATGGCCTTTTTGGAACCCTATTAATGCTTAAATTAATAATAAGTGTTTACTTTTGTTTTCTATGATTTGTGCTCATCTAAACAACACCAGAGAACCTTATTGCTAAGTTTTGGTGCTGTTATAAATTTTGTGCATCATTTATCATAGCAAAGCATGCATACATGTTTTATGTTTTGAATTAGTGAATTGTGTGTTTATGTTTGTCTCGTTTTTGCTTGTTTTAGATTGTGAGGAGGAGCAAGACTTTTCTTGTGATTGTTGCTGTGCTTGTTCATCCTTCTACCAAGGCAAGTGACATTCATAAACCAACCCATATTTTTCCAAAGTGCATTAGAGTATTTTTGAAGTAGTACGCACGATAAGGATTTTCTCTAAGTTATTATTGCTATGCCTTTTCCTTAGTATATTTAGCGACTTTTCCTTGATAAATTTCGTGGCTCCTATGCCTATTATATATAAGTACTTAGCAATGCTACAAAAGTATAATTTTTAGCTATTGAGGAAAAATTTCTAAGTACTTAACCCCAATGAAACACCTGGGTGGACTGGTTGCATGGATCATGAGAGTTTAGTGTTGCCTCAGGGCCCTTTTCCAAGGGTTGAACTTGGAGCATTCACTTGTGGATTGCCACCTAGGGGCAAAGATATTTCTAAGTCCCTCCAAGTTTAGAACCTTCCCGTGCTGCCTTCAAACAATGGGCTTTGTCTTGACCGAGGAAGTGTGGGAGTTCAACTCGTCAGCTTGACAAGAAGATGTACGAATTATAGGTGGAACAGGTCTTGCTAGTAAGGTTGAATTCTCCTTTTGAAAGGTCTTGTCTCAGTTCTCTCCTTTCCTTAATGCACTCACCATGTATAGGATGTTTCGGCTAATTGAGCTTAAGATGAAAGTGCACAACCTCTACAGAGTCAAAAACTAAGTACTTAGCCTTGTCCTAAATGATGGACAACTTCGAGCAGCCGGAAAAGGATGGATGGAAGACTCTCAACATCAAGTTTTTAAGAAGTAAAATTTGACTAAGGAATTAATGTTTTGTGATGCACATAGGCTCAATCCTATGGTACCAACTTTTGAAAAGAGAAAACTATTTTACTGAAGTGTTAGGGAAAAATTTGCTTTCTGCAAAAGCTAGAACTCCACCAAGACATAAATGCATGTAGCATAGACTTGCCATTTATATCCACCAAATTCACTTGCTAGTACATCATTTGTACGGATTCTCCTTCGCGAGCTGCATATTCCAATGTGTAGGTAACTCGGATGAGGAATATTAAGTTGTTGGACTCGAGTCTACACTCAACATGAATGCATGTGGCGCATGCTGAAGATGGAGGCTCATTGCTATCATGTTTCTGCTTTATTTACTTTGAAGTTTAGCTAGTCTTACAGACTATGCAAGTTGTAATAAAGTTATACTTGGCTACTCTGGATTTTCGTTGTAGTAATTGATACTTCTGTAATGATACTTTGAATTTTGTACTGTGGTGCTAGCATTGATCTAGGGACTAGCACTTAACACAGCTATTCCAGCTTTATTAAAAGTCAGGATGCTACAAACACACTTGAGAAACTCAAGCTCTTTCGCAATGCACTGTATCTCATGAGCATATTCGACTACAGAACAGTTATTCACCATCTTGTAATCGTTAAAGCTCTCCATGATATACAGTTTACTGCCTGCATCGGGCGTACCAAATTTAGTATTCGGTGCATCCCAGAGCTTCTTAGCAACTTCGATGTGCATATACACATCGCACAGACGTCCCTCTAGGACAATCAGAACACAGCCTATGAAATTAGTATTGTCTTCCTTGAACTTGTTCTGAACTTCGTCAATAGCTCCTTCAGGAAGACCATTAATAATTATGTCCCACACTTTCATGGACCAGAGCCACAGTTGGCATCTCAGTTACCATCTCTTAAAGGTGGTGGCATTAAACCTTTCCGATCTCATTGGATCACTAAAATTGGCCATTCTCAGTTCAGGAAATTGCCTACAATTAGGTTTTTAGGTTGTTGAATAATTAGGCATAATTTCCACGATTAATTCCAGAATATAAATTATGACAAAAGCAACTATTAACATGTGGAATTCGAACATACTAAATACAATAGACAACATGAATAAGAGTAACACGATCTCCCTAAACATGTAGACAGTAAACATGTTAAACAGACAGATTGAAACACAGATTTCGTACCGATTGTTTTTAGAAGCGTTGTTGATGACAATGTTGGCGATGATGGGGCGGAGTAGACGACGTTTGAAGCGGTGGTACGCAACACCGCCTAACTTGCTAGAATGACGAGCCGTCGTAGAAGCAGCGAGCAGTTGCGCGAAGCGCTTACCAAAAACCTAATTCGTTGTCTCCCGTACATGATCACAAAGAAGACTGGTTCCGGAGACCTGCTCTCCCGTTCGTCGGTGGACGCCAGTGCTGGAGATGAATTAGACTACGGTGGCGACGCAACGAACGAGGTGTGGCAAACCTAGATTGGTTTCGTTGTGTGTACAGCGCCCATGGCGCGTATGAAAAAACTAACGGGTGCGACGTGGGTAGCCCACGCCGCACATTCGAGTCGGTTGCAGCACACGATACGGGAGCGACACGAACCGCCTCAACTGTGACGCGTCCGTCACGAATACGAACTCAGTTTTCCAAAACAGCAAAGTAAAGATAAATGTCGGCTCGAGGCTCGATTCATGAAACGCGGTCGCGACGTGTCGAGTCGAGTCGAGACGAGCGAGTGACGGAGGAGGAGGAGTGCGCGAGATGCTCTCTTCTTCTCACTCACATACAATCCCTACAACACTCCACATTATAAGGTGGTGCCTCCAACATCAATGTGGGGCTAAACTTCCCACTCCCACCACTCACTAGTACATATGGGCCATTTTGAGATTTCAGGATTTCTTATTGGGCTATCCATATGTGAGCCTAATATTTTCAGCACCTATGTCATCATCATGTCCACCGACATCGAGCGACTTGCTGCCGAGAAGGCCGGTGCTAACGAGGCCGCCTTCTCCGTGGCTGCTGCGGCTGTCGCCGCTGCTTCTGCTATAGTGAACTGGCCTATTGGAGAGTATGATGCGTTTATCCCGCAAATGCTAATTTAAATGTGTGCAGTACTAGCCTTCTGTGTATATGTGTCTACCGTTCATCTAGTGCATAAATTATATTGTCAAATATCAGCATATGGTTACCACCGTTTGATTTATTCTTGGATTGATTTAATTGAAACATTGCCTAAATTTTCAGAGGGGAAGAAATCTAGTTGATCTCAGGCGATTCCGGTCGGGACCTCGCCCGAGAAGTCGTTCCAACCCGAGTGCGGCTGATGTGAACATCGCGGGTAGCTTGCCTAATTTTTTTAAATGTTGATTTAAACAACTTTTAAAGTCAAAAAAACTGAAGAAGAAAAAATTATGCATAGGTAATGCAATCTCAATGCGTGAGTGGGTTTCGTAATGAATTTGTATTTACGTTGGCTACACACAAAAAAACAAACACAAACCCAAGTGCTATATAGCAGTATAATGTGTCATCAATTTATCTTTTTTACTCAAGCCAAATGAAAAGTCGTTTACTCACGAAATTGTGTACTATTATATAATACATGAGTTGGTATGAACCTAATTTTTTCGGAATTTTGAACATTTCGAATATCCATTTCCTAGGCAGGAGTATTTATTCCCAGGTTCAACACCTCATTTTCCTCCCAACCATGGTTCGCCCAATTGGACCGAAGACTATGACAGCCGCTTGTATTTTTATCAGTAATGCTACAGCTACGAGTAGCATCCACGGACTCATTTTACGGACGGACGTGTACAAATTTGGTTGGAAGAATGGCCGGACCCACCCAGGAGAATTCAGGTGGGGGGGAGCAAATGAGAGGAAGGAACACGCAATCCCGTAACACTGATTTCCGTAAGTTTTCTCCGTAAGGCTGGTCACAATGGGGAGCAACTTAGCAGTAACATCACACACTTCAATACAACTTTGCTTAGGTGGCACGTATTTAATGAAGAGAGATGTGCTTGTGGTAACTAGCTAAGTTACCGGAACATCACACACTCCAAGAAACAATGAGTCTATAGACTAATAAATGCATTGTTGGATCACACTATATATATGTTTCTCCCCATTGTGGAGGTAGTAACATAGTCTAGAAAAGCGTGTAGGTTATCAGTGTATGTTCCACCCTATTGTGACCAGCCTAAGTCCAGCATTTCCGTATTTTTATTTAGGTCGTAAGCTTCAGCCAACTACAAGCCATCGTATTTTTTTAGAGAAAGGCAGACGGCCGTAATATCTTAGTTCGAATAGGACAACACATACCCTTTTTTTCCATGGCTGTGGTAAGCGAGGTTTTGACACAATGCACCATTTTAGTCTTCCAAATGTCTCGGCAACTGCCCCGAAACGACAAGCATTTCGCACCAACTATCTCTTTTTTTATCTTCACATGTTAATTCTATGCAAACTTCCTACAACGGAAAGCGAAATCCCAGCAACCCAAGTGGTCACGGGGCTCAGAACTCAGAAACCAGACAGAAGACATAGGATTTTATTTTAGGATCTAGCTTTCTAGCTTTTGTCATCGGTGATGTCAATACGCCAGCAACTACCGAATAGTTTTAAGTGCCTAGCCAAGTGACAACTAGTTTGTGATGCCCCTTACGCGTATTCTAAGCGCATCTTCACCGGCACCCACACAAAGCACCGCAAAAAGGTTTATTTGGGTGTCCCACAGTGACACCCTTAATCATGGGCCCTCTATACAACTTTTTGGTCCGACACTCTCCAATGGGCCTCCAACCATGGGTACGGACTGGGCGCTGACGGACAGGACGTGGAAAACGAGACAGGCCTGCCCGTCATAGATACGGTAGCCGGCCGCCGTACCATAATGGCGCCATGCAGGGAATGGTTTGGCACTCACTTTGCCGGTTCCCCAGATGTGTGGCATTTATGTCGGTGACGGCTTGCCTGTCCAGTCCACGCGCCAGCGTTGCTCATGGCACGCATGGCATTAACACCGGTACCGACCTCGGCCTGCTCACCATGCAATATAAGGCGACCATGTACATTACCTCGCTGTCACCTCCCTTGACCACTCCCACAACCAACCAGACAAGCGCGCTCCTCCCACAGCCATGGCGAACTACCGCAACTTGACGCTCGAGCCGGTGCGGCAATTCCAACGATACGACCCCTCCCGCCGTCGGACACTCGCTTGCCGAAAAAATGGGCGGTCAGTGCGGTGGTCTCGTTGTGCCGCCGGTCCCCAGCACACCTGATGTGTACAACATTGCAGTCCTCAGGCGGCGTAGCGAGATGGTGCAGCGGGAGCGGCGGCTCCCAGAGAACTCAATCCATAACTAGAACAGCTGGATGGAGTGGTTCTGACGCGAGCCTGAGACCATCCTTGACGCCTACGACCCCCACCGGCCAGAGTGGTTCAACGCCGAGGGGCGCCGCTTCTGGTGAATGTGTAAGGAACTTTCTTGACACAATTTATTAGTACCAATAGTAATATGACGATGGCAGCAGTAGTGTGATAGTAACAACAATAATAATGTGAGAGCAGCAATTGTAACAACGAAAGTAAATGAGGTGGACATCATGGATAAAAACACCATAGGCATAGGTATGGATATACAGGCGTTGTGATTGAGATAAACCATGTAAGAGACATAACATAGGAAAGAACATATAAATAAGAGAGCATTAACCACAAATAGGCATGTATATCCTAAAAATAGTTATGTGTGGTTGCTATAATAACTTGGACGGTATCTTTTGTCCAACGACCCCATTTCCGCAGGGGCAACTTGGAACTAATGATAATTAAGCCTCTACCCATAGACTTAGGGGACTACTCACACATCGCGATCATATCATCAATAGAAAACATTAAGACAAAATAATACTTGAATTAGATAAATTGATATTTCTTACAGTGTTGCCAATCGCGATGGGATCTAGATTACATAGTAGTAGTATGACTATGACTATGGTGCTAGTGTTGATGATGTGGTGGAGATGCGGCATCGCTTTGTTGTATTACGTGGAGAGAATGACGTTATCGATGATGAGGATGGTGTACTTCTCTTCTTCTGGGAATTTTTTCTTCTTCGTGTCGGAAACCCTAGATCAATTTGATTCGGGTTGATCCATGTGCCGCCTCCCCATGTCCGTCTTCTTCACTGCGTGGTACGACGGTCGATCGATGGTGGAGGGTCGCCCTGCTCTGTTGCTCTCGTTGCTGGCCTAGCCCTCGGGCTGCCAGCGGGGTTATGAGCGGCCGATGGAGGAAGCAGCGGCCACAGTGCTGCAGGCCGAAGGCGGCGGCATGGCCAAGCCTAGCTACGGTGGCGCTGAAGCCGAGGTGCTGTGTGGCTGGAGGTCCACCTGCTCGACCCAATCGCAGGGAGTCGGCCGACAGTGTGGGGACTTCTGGATCGACAAGAATAAAGGTGGTCTTGACCCTGTTGTTCTCAAGCGTGAACTCATCGATCTACCGAATCTTCCGATTGGGATGTCGTCCAATTCCGTTCTTCCTCTCGGAGAGTTTCGCAGTATTGGCACGAGATTCTACTGTGTATCTCGAGTGGAATCGATGCATTCATGCGCACACTTTTTGGGGCGAAGCGCTAAGCTTCATCTCTATCAGTACCATGGAACATTCTTCATATAGATTTCCAGGAACTGGTAGAAATTGTGAAAGACATGGTGGCTGAGATCGAATGTAGGTAATGGAAGAGAGAGTTTTGGTCATCATGGAGACAATGCGGCACAAGTTCCTCCTATGTGTCGGGTGGTCGATGACTTGCAGCAGCGGCCTTGGCAAGCGGGGAATGCAACACGGGTGGAGTGCATTCTTGGCGGTGCTCCTTGAGTATCGAGCCATGATTTCAAGGTGAAAAACACAACGTCTGTCCTTTATTCGTTGTACCTGGCAATGGCCCTGCTGAAGGCATTGTTTTGGAAACTCGGTCTTTCTCCATGGTGAAAACCAAAAGAATCGACCAGATGACGAGTAAGTTTGTGCATTGTTTCCTTCCTGGCAGGCCCAGCTTGACATGTCAAGGGCCCGGTGCAAGGAAAATTTGGGCCCTATATTGTATACACAAAAAAAATTCCACCGTCGCCATTCCCGCGACGGGGCCGAAGGGTGTGTGCATGACACTTGACGAGCGTGATTAGTGCTTGTGTCCACTACTAGGAAAAGGCTTATAGCCGGAGCGCATAGTGCCGACGCACATGCAATCCTCTCCGTCAGCAGTATATAACGCCGACGCGCCTCGCCGGTGATAGCCATATAGTGTGGGCACGCACATAACCCCCCATGCTGGTGCTAAAGGCATGCCACGCCTGCCCCTTCTGTTAAACGTAACCTCGATGGGCATCGTACATAGGCGCCGGCGCTAAGATCCCTTACCCCCGGCGCACTGAAGCAGCCCTGGGCTGGCACAAATCGCGCCATTTCCCCTGGCGCGCGTACACCCAACCCTTGCGTGCGCGCCGACGGTAATTTTTTAACTACACACACCCTCCCTCGTGGACCGCCTTTTCTGTTTTGTAAGACATAAACAAAAATGATAAAAAGGTTAAAAAAATGTAATCTTTTGATATGCAAGTAGGGTTTAGGGTCTAGTTGGTATAGAAATTTTGAAATATGAATTTCGATCTTTTTTGCAAATTTTAAAAATAAAACGTAAAACGGCCATAACTTTTGCATACGACGTCAAAAAAAGCATTTAATATATAAAAAAACCGTGAGCAAATTCCCAATCCTACCTAGTGAGGTTTTCTCAGAATCGTCAAATTCAAAAAGGAAAAAAAGTTATTTCAAAAGGAAGAAATTATCATACAAAATCAAAAATATATATAATATTTAAAAATGTCAAACTACTTTTTAAATAAAGATTATTGTTACTAAATAATTATAGTTTTTTAGAATAATAATTTTGAACTCAAAAAATAAACATGTGTGGCATCGTGCTCAATGGCTTAATAGAATTGATATCATATATATATATATATACAAAAATCAATACGTTATAGCTTCTCTCTAGACGCTAGAGGCGAATGTAACTAAGATGTTAAGCATGCTAAGGCTAGAGCACTCCAATGATTGGTGACCGAGTGGAAAGTTGATCAAAGTGGACGAACTTGACCGGGAAAAATTCAAATAATTATAATATATATTCTGCATTGGTTTGAAAAAATAACATTCTAAAAAAATTAAACAAAATCAGAAAAAATCGAAAAAAATCCAGTAAGTTACCACCGACGCACAAGAATGTTGGGTCGACCGAGACACAACCGGCTACACCGACGGCCAGAAGCCGTCGACCTAAGCTAGATTGTCGTCGGCGTAGCCTTCGCCGCTGGAAGCCATCGACGTATCACCTTGTCGGCATAGCTCCAATGCCATCGGCACAGGAAAAGCCGTCGGCGTAGACTGGACTATGCGGAAAGCCGTCGGCGTATGGCAGAATTATTTTTCTAAATTTTTTTTGAATGGTTTAACCAGTTATTTATCTCTATTTCAAATCATTCTTAATTTAAATTTAAATCTATCTCTTCTACTAACACTTTCCGACCGGTCATCCATCCTCAGATAGCTGCAGCCCCAACACGGTTAACTTCTTAGTTCCTTCCCTATGAGCTGTCTGAAAACAAGAGATGTTTTGTTGACAATACTATCATATCAATCCTATTAAACCTTGGACCATCACGTCACATACTTTTATTTTGTGAATCCAAATAATTATTTAAGTTGAAAAATTAATAATTAATAATAATCATGAATTTAAATAATAATTGTTTTGTTTTTGTCTTTTCCCACTTAATATTGAATAATTCATATCTACGAATCCGTCAATCGAAATTTCACAAATGACGTGTCTAAATACATTAGAATGAGAGAAAATCAAATATGACATCTATATAATCTTTTCCATCACATATAGGACATTACTAAGTGAGGTGTGGAGTGTATGGTAAAGGGTCACCCCCAGCCAAGGTATCGAAACTAGCGGTTTTGGAGAAAACATGCTAAACTTGGACACCAAATGATCAAACCATGTTGGAATGAGCCAAGATTTTGCAAAATTGAGTACAACAATATTGCAAACAAATTATACCTAGGTTTGGGGAGTTGGATGTGTAGTATAGGGCCACCCCCAAGAAAATTAGGTGTCGAAACTAGAGTTAATCGAGAAACATGCCACACCTGGGAACCAAATGATCAAACCATCTTGGAGTGGACCAAGATTTTGGCACAGTGAAGCACGATGGCATGGAAAATAAAATAAAAACACTTGTACACACTTGGTATGGCCCCACCTAGCTTTTGGTTGGATTCTGACGCTCTAGAACCCCTCTTCCGCGAAACTCTAGGCCCGCTGGAGAAAAGCCTAGCTTATAGCTCTACAACCGGTAACGGTGTAAAAAGGGGTAGCAAAGTTATACCCCAACTCTTCACAAGATTCCCTCTGGTTTGACAGAAGTGGAAGTTCACACCTATAAGTCCACAAACACACTAGAGAGAAACTAATGACGGTGAAACCCCTCACATCCGAGAGTGGAATCTTAGACATCTACTACCCAAAACACACTTTTACACAATTGGAATAGCATCACCTATATTTTGGTTGGATTTCGACGCTCCAGAGCCCCTCTTTGGCGAAACCCTATCCTCGCTAGAGAAAAGCCCAACTTATATGTCTACACCCCGTACCGGCGTCAAAAGGGGGTATAAAATTGCAAAAAATTTCTTGGTTTTGTTATGGTATCCCCAAGGATAAGCCAAAACAAAGTTATACCCCAACTCTTCACAAGATTTTCTCTGGTTCGACCGAAGTGGGAGTTTCCACTGTAAGTCCAAAAACTCACTAGAGAGAAACGGATGATGGTGAAACCGCTAACATCCTGTAGTTTAAGTTGGACATCTACAACCCAAAAGAAACTTGTACACAATTGGTATGGCACCATATAACTTTTGGTTGGATTCCGACGCTCCGGAGCCCCTCTCCGGCGAAACCCTAGCATCGCTGGAGAAAAGCGCAACTTATACATCTACACCCGGCACCGAAGTCAAAAGGGGGTAGCAAAGCGCACCTTTTTTGCTTGGTTGTGTCAGGTTAGCCCCTAGGAACAACCAAAACAAAGTTATACCTCAACTCGTCACAAGATTACCTCTGTTTCGACCGAAGTGGGAGCTTCCACCTATTATTCCACAAACTCGCCAGAGAGAACCTGATGAAGGTGAAACCACTAACATCCCGGAGTGATATCTTGGACATATACAATCCAAAACGCACTTGTACACACTAGGTATGGAATCAACTAGATTTTGGTTGGATTCCGATGCTCCGGAGCCCCTCTCCGCCGAAACCCTAGCCCAGTTGGAGAAATCCCACCTTATACGTCTACACCCGGTACTAGCGTCAAAAGGGGAAGCAAAGTGCAAATTTTTTCTTGGTTGTGTTAGGGTTGCCCCTAGGAACAACCGAACAAAGTTATACCCAAACTCTTCACAATATTCCCTCAGGTTTAACCGAAGTGGGAGTTTCCACCTATAAGTCCACAAACTCACTAGAGCGAAACTGATCACGGTGAAACCGCTAACATCCCAGAGTGGAATCTTGAACCTCTATAACCCAAAACACACTTGTACACACTTGGTATGGCACCACCTGGCTTTTGGTTGTATTCCGACGCTCTGGAGACCCTCTCCGATGGAATCCTATCCCCGCTGGAGAAAAGCGTAGCTTATACGTCTACACTCGATACCGGCGTCAAAAGGGGGTAGCAAAGTGTAAATTTTTTGCTTAGTTGTGTTAGGGTAGCCCTTACGAACACCCAAAACAAAGTTATACCCGAACTCTTCACAAGATTCCCTTCGGATCGACCGAAGTGGGAGTTTCCACCTATAAGTACACAAACTCACTAGAGCGAAACTGATCACGGTGAAACCGCTAACATCCCAGTGTGGAATCTTGAACATCTACAACCCAAAACACACTTGTACACACTTGGTATGAAACCACCTAGCTTTTGGTTGTATTCCAACGCTCTAGAGCCCATCTCCAGCGAAATCCTAACCCCGCTGGAGAAAAGCCTAGCTTATACTTCTACACTCAGTACCAACGTCAAAGGGGGGGGTAGCCAAGTGCAATTTTTTTACTTAGTTGTGTTAGGGTAGCCCCTAGGAACACCCAAAACAAAGTTATGCCCAAACCCTTGACAAGATTCCCTCTCGTTCGACCGAAGTGAGAGTTTCCACCTATACGCCCACAAACTCACAAGGGAGAAACTGATGACGGTGAAACCGCTAATATCTCGGAGTGGAATCTTGGTCATCTACAACCCAAAGACACTTGTACACACTTAGTATGGCACCAACTAGTTTTTGGTTGGATTTAGACGCTCTAAAGCTCCTCTCACGGGAAACCCTTAACCCCTTATTGTTGGTTTTGTTCTTGCTCATGAATTTTCTTTTTGACAAATATAGCTTGAATAATGTGCATGACGATGTAGATCTGCTTCTACTCTTCCAAACGAGGTAAAGAACATCGAAATCCGAGTCGAATGCAAGAGTTATACTCAAAAAGATGAGTAAGAAAAAAAAACTGCCATCGGCCTAGCTCAAAACAGAGCTAGGCCAACGGCATTGCCAAAATAAACTGCGCACTGTGTGCTGGCCTGGTCAGGGCCTGCGTCATCGGGTCTTGATTTATTCCCGTAGTTTATATTTAATCTTGCAATAAACTTTCGCTTTTCCCAACTACAATTGCTTTATTTTGAGACAATTTTATTTCTTAGAATAATCTATCACAACATACATGGAGTTTCCTAATCGACATGAACGGCGCCTCCTACCGAAGGGATAAGCCAGACTCGTAAGAAAGGTAGATCAATTATCAAACATGGGGTTTGACTCTGGGTGAGCTGAGACTCAACCACTCTGCTAACCTTTCAACTACGGAGTACATGTTACCTAGCTAGAATGTCTACACGCCGTTGGTTTCTTAGCTAGTTACCGAGAGGGGAGAGTAGAAAAACGTTGTGGAAAGAAAATAGAGGGTTCGGTAGTTTCTTACTTGATCTTATTCTGATGTGAACAAGAGAAGCCCGTTGCTAATTAATCACTCGTTGGGTATTAGTGCTCCAGTACATAGGCTTTTGGACAAAACCAAGAGTCATAATGTCCTATGGTACTACTTAAGTCTTGCACAAAGAGACAACCGCACGTCAGCTGGGACCAGTGCACCTGTGCACGTTACCACGTGCATTCAAGTTTCAACGCTGATATTTGTCAGATTATGTCATCCGTATTACGTATGGACGTTGCTGCACAATTCTCGACTTGCCCGCCCGGAAGGATTCTACAAAGAGCAACCCCACGGCACCCAAACGTACAACAACCATTTGTGCGCTCGTCACCAACCAACAAACAATAGCCATGGATCTGGCAACGGGAGCCATGGGCTCCCTGCTCCCCAAGCTCGTCGAGCTCCTCGGTGACGAGTACAAGCTGCAGAAGGGCGTCAAGAAAGGCATCATGTCCCTCGAGAAAGAGATGAAGAGCATACACGCTGCCCTCCGCAAGGTGGCCCAGGTACCGCGGGACCAGCTCGACGAGCAGGTCAAACTCTGGGCAGAGGAGGTGAGGGAGCTCTCCTTCAACATGGAGGATCTCATCGACAAGTTCATGGTGCGTGTCGATGATGACTCCGAGACCGCCATGAAGTCAAACAAGCTAATCAAACGGCTCACAGAGAAGATGGTTTCCGTATTCACCAAAGGGAAGGCTCGCCACGAGATCGCCTATGCGATCAAGGATATCAATGAGCAAGTACAAGAGGTCGCTGACAGGCGTGAAAGGTGCAATGTTGATAATCTTGTTGCTATGCCTGCACCCGCAACGACCATTGATCCACGCCTTAAGGCTCTGTACACAGAAGTGACAGAGCTTGTGGGTATTGCTGGAAAAAGAGATGAAGATTTAATGAAGTTGCTATCAGATGGAAACGGTGTCTCCAATAAAGAGTTAAAAGTTGTCTCTGTTGTCGGGTTCGGCGGATTGGGTAAAACCACTCTTGTTAAAACCGTTTATGACAAGATCAAAGGAGATTTTGATTGCAAGGCTTTTGTACCTGTTGGTCAAAATGCTGATGCAAAGAAGGTTTTCCTGGACATCCTTGTTGATCTTGGCATTTACGGATGCCGGCTCACCGTATTGGATGAAAGACAACTCATCGACAAACTCCGAGAAAGTCTCAAGAACAAAAGGTATGCACATGTTACCTATATAACTCACTTTACAATGGCATGCAACCAGGTTATGTTGATGATTTGTCTAGTTGTGTAATAATCTGTAAATTGTTAGTTGCAAAATATTGAAGGTTTGGAGTAACCTAGTGATGCTTTTTAGACAAATCTTGTCGTATTTTACACTTAGTACAAACATTTTTTTTGCCTCATTTTGTTATTTACAAGTTTTAGGGTGGTTGACATTTTTATAAACCGTCCATCCAACCCGATCTAACGGTCGTAAAATAGACGGAACCGGAGTGACGAACCGGACGGTACCAAAAGCGTGGGGACGAAACCAAAAAAATTTGTGGGACGGTACCAAAAGCGTGGGGACGGAACCAAAAAATTTGTGGGACGGTACCAATAGCGTGGGGACGGTACCAAAAAGTTTGTGGGAACGGTACTAATAGCGTGGGGACGGTACAAAATTGCTGCACGTTTGCACGGTACCAATTTTTTTTAGGCTGCGTACTGTATGTTGTAGCTACCGTATGCCCCTAGCTCAGTGTTGTAGCTACCGTAGAGGATTCTATCCCGTGTTGTATGTGGTAGAAGGGGTCTCATGGTAGAAGTAGCTATTAATTGGTAGAGACGGAGGCTACAGATCGTGGAGCAAAAGCAGGATGCGATCCTCGCGGCGCCGCCACGCCACATAAAACTGCCGGAAATAATTAGCTGACAGCCAAAAAAACTGGTAATCGCATATGCCAGTCCACTTACATCCCCACGCATGACATCTGCCATTCCAGAAGCAGCAATGTACTTAACCGTGGTATAGCGACTACCCTGAAGTACAAACTCTGTACCTGAACAGAACACTGAACTCCACACTCTTATGGACAGCACACTGATCTGCATGGCAACGATGGAAAGAAAACTCAACCGTAACACTTTCCAATCTAAATGTGTGCACAAAGTATATAATCCAAAGTATCTCGTACAAGACAAAATATATCACAAAACTTTTATCTTGCGCTACTCCATCCAGTTCAGTAAAATTTATTGGCACGCTATCATTGGCACGCTATCATAGGTAAAAATGGATGAAGATCCAAGCATGGATTTGATTGAGCTATTAACCATTTTTACCTATGATAGCGTGCCAATGTTGTATCTTAGCTAAGATTAGTCACAATGGGGAGTATCATAGAGTAGTATCATGCATATGATACTAGTCTATGTTACTACACCCACAATGGGTAGTAACATATTTGTAGTATCATATACTAGTATATTTATTAGGTTATAGACACATCTTGTCTTGGAATGCGTTATGTTACGGTATCTACCTATGATACCACTAGCACCTCTCTCCTCATTAAATGAGTGCCACATCATCTTTTTTGCCTACATGGCACTTATGTTACCACCTATGTTACTCCCATTGTGAGCAGTCAAGATACAACCTCACTCTCTCTCATCATTAAGTAGTGTGCCATATAAGCAAAACGTTTATGAACCCGCGCTAAGAAACCCCCATTAGGATACGCCTTAGAATATGGAACAACGTCGGGAGAGTATTCAAGGTGGAGTTGCAGCGCATATAATAAGCTATTCTTCATGTCGTACACAATTAATAACCTTAAATATAGGTGAATATCCCTTTTGCTACTACCGAGTATAGTTACATCCACGTGCATTTCATACAATCTAGGAAGTAAATGGCGCAAACGAGAATATGTAGTGATAGTATGTTTTAAACGAGGCAAAAGATTTGTCATTTTCATTAATTAAGAAAAATAGTGGTGGCTGGTTAATTAACGGGTAACCAACCAAAAACCGATACATACCCCCTCGCCGACCGTCATGGAACATGACCGTCATGAGGGCACACACAGCCACCCTGGCTACCAAAATCTAACTGCACACACCGTCGAAGACCAAGTCGACGCCAAGGTTGTCTGCCAGCGTCATCGTCATCACACCACCGAGGGAAACTCCGTCATCACACCGCCGAGGGAGACTCCGTCGTCACGCATCCGAGGGTGACTCCATCATCACACTACTAGGAGAAACTCCGTCATCACGCACCCGAGGGAGACTCCGATGTCACACACACGAGGGAGAATCCGACTTCACCGAAGACAAAACCGCCGAGGAATACCTCACCAAAGCAGACTCTTGAAGTCCACGTTGGCCTATGCCAAACATATGACCCTTCGCGAGGAGAGCAGGCAGCTCCGAAGAGGACATGGGCCCGACCCGCACCGACAGAGGTCGGACACGCCGGAACAAGAGCCGACTAACACGATCCTACCGCAACCAAAACACCGCTCATCACCGTCGTCGTTGCCGCGCAAGCCCCCACGAGGAACCCTGCAACCACCACCGCAACCATCCACTGGACCCTTCGAGCGATGAACGCCTCCAAAATGATGCCCCCAAGGGGGGACGACGCAGAAACGCTGACATCATTCGATCAACATATCTAGGGTTTCCCCCGGAGATCGCAGAAGGAGGCGCGCCCTCACTTCGATGATGCCTTCAGCAAGGGGACGACACAGCAGGAGCCTCCATCACCGGCTATGAACCGGTCGGAAGCTAGGTTTTCACTCGGATCTGCCCAATAACCTCCATCTGCATCAAAGCATCGGATCAACCACCAACTGTGTCTTCGTCCTGGGCCACACGCTCCATCCCAGCACATGACTGGACCATGCAGGCAAAGGAACCCTCCATGATCTGGCACCTGCACCCTACACCATCCAAACCGTAGAAGACCCACCGCCAAGGCCATCAGATGCGCAGATGCCAGATCGGACATCATGCGCTAGCAGAGCTGCTCCTCGTCTCCTGGAGCCGTCGACCGAGAAGATGACGCCGCCGCCCCCGCGCCCGCACCACGATGCCACCTCACCGCTCGAGCAACCGAGGAAACCGCCTCCACCTCCTCCTTCCGCGCCAGAGACCACGCGATGTCCTCCGCTCAAGACCCGCGCGCTGCCCGCTCCAATATTTTTGGACACGAGCGCTGCCGCCCCCTAGGCAGGAAGGGAATGGCAGCGACGACAGCGGAGATGGTGGGGAGGAGGCCCCGACGGCTAGGGTCGGAGTTCGCCCCGGGTCGCCCGCTGGTGGAGGACGCGGAGGCAGGGAGGAATTTAGTGATATTATTTGAACATGCATACTACTTATCCAAAGTGCAATTTTATGTTTATCTGCACCTTTTCATGTAGAAATATGGAGGGCTTTCAGCAGATAGGCTAAAATGAGGTTCCCACTTTCAATATTTTCATTATATAGTTCACTTAGTGGTATCCTTGGATTGGAAATAGTATGTGAACATATCCCATTGCAGTATATGAGAGAGCACTATTGGGGTTAATCTGTGTAGGTATACCCACATGTGTTTCGCACAAATAAATAGATCCAAAAATATGGTAGTATAATAATATATAGGCCCATTAATCCATAAAAAATATCCATAAATTCTAGGGCACTGGATTCAATGAATTTCAAAGGGTATCAATCCTATATAGTTTTTTTTTTTCCTATGTAGGTTGTTTTAAATAAGGAAGAAAAAATGTCGGGTCAAATCTTTCCTAAGTGATCCTTTGTTATCTGTTTTGGAGAAAAAATTCCGTTCAATAAGACATATAGTTATAGTCTCTGTATTTTCAAGTTGTTTCAAACACTCTTTGATGCAAACCATGTAGTTTCGATCCTATAGGAGAGACCATAAAACTAATTTTTTTTCTTTGCGTGTGTATGTGAATTTTAATCAAAGTGGTACCTATTGAATAGAATAAAAATATAAAATCTATAACACATTGTTTTTTGTTGTACTACTTTGTAATGGCGTGTACTAATCGGGTACGCTACTACTATAGTTGGGCATCCAGGTCTTATCTCTTGAGCTTAAGGAAGGGCCATATACAGTTGAAATGCTAAAAAATGTCTAGTTACGTTTTTAACATGAAAGGAGTGCTTTGTGGATTCATACGGATAGATAAAAGAAGTGTCACAAATTAATTTGGATCAAAAAATATTTAAAATCCAGCAAATTTATCAGTCATTGTTTTTGTTCGTTGCAAAATTAACTACCCATAATATTCTTCTTCTAGACTCATATCTTCAATTCATAATGTTAGATTCACTACACTACACTCCTCCTTCGTACGTTTACCATGTGCATATGCGATCAATTAATGATCATATAATTGATATAGGCACCTCATTGTAATTGATGATGTATGGGAGGAAGAACTATGGAAAGTTATCAACTTGGCGTTCCCTAGAAGTAACAATGTTGGTAGTCGGATAATCACAACTACTCGTAACGTGAGTGTATCTAAATTATGTTGCTCGTCGACTAATGACTCTGTTTATCAAATGGAACCTCTGAATGACTATGATTCCAAAAGTCTCTTCCATAAAAGGATATTTTCTTCTGAGAGTGGATGTCCACATGAATTTGAAGAAGTTTCCAAAAATATATTGAGGAAATGTGGTGGAGTTCCGTTGGCCATCATTACTGTAGCTAGTTTTTTGGCTACTGATCAGCGGGCGGGCAATCTGGATGATTGGCATGCATTGCTCAAGTCTATTGGTTGTGGGCTTACGGAAGATCCTAGTGTAGAGGAGATGTTCAAGATACTATCATTTAGTTATTATGATCTTCCTTCTCATCTGAAGACATGCTTATTATATCTAAGTATGTTTCCGGAGGACTACATGATCGATAAGGTTTGCTTGATATGGATATGGATTGCCGAGAGTTTTGTCCAGTCTAAAAGAGCAGATACTAGTCTCTTTGAGACCGGAGAAACTTATTTCAACGAACTTGTGAATAGAAACATGATCCTTCCGGTATATAACGACATTAAAGTAGTAGCTTGCCGAGTGCATGACATGGTCCTAGATCTAATTTCTTCCTTTTCAAGGGAGGACAACTTTGTTATTGTAATGAATGGTACTGGTAGTAGCCTCTCTTCGAAGAGCAATGTCCGCAGGTTGTCCTTACAAAATGCTAGAAAAGGAGAGACACATCTCGAGTCTGTGAGTATGTTTCAAGTGAGATCTGTTGCTGCATTTGGAACTGGTATTGACCTAATGCCGTCTTTCTCGAGCTTTGTTGTTCTACGTGTATTGGATTTGACTGAATGTAATCTTGGTGGTCGTAGTCATCTACATCTTGGGGACTTGGGGAGTTTATTGCACCTAAGGTACCTTGGTCTAGCGAACACAAACATTTCCAACGTCCCTGAAGAAGTTGGAAAGTTGCAGTTCTTGCAGGTGCTTGATTTGAGTGGAAATCCTGGTGTCGAACTGCCATCGACAGTTATTAAGCTGAGAAGATTGATGTGCCTACTTATCTCTAGCGACCACAAGAGGCTTCCAGATGGGTTAGGAAATCTGGCTTCCATGGAAGTTTTGAGCAGGATCCATTGTGACTCCGTAAGCATATTGAAAGAGCTTGGCAGCATGGAAAGATTGAGGGAGCTCGTCATTGAGTTTGATAATTGGACCCTGGAGTTGCAGGAAGTTTTTGTGGAGTCGCTAGGTAAGATGTGCAACATCCAAAAATTAGCATGTAGAGGAAGTGGTGGCACGATTATGGAATCAAAGGGAATTTTTGGGGAATGTTGGATGCCACCCCGAAGTCTCCAGGAATTAGAATGCAGAATTGAATCGTCTACACTGCCAGCATGGATAAGGAGGGATCCTTCACATCTGTCGCAACTCTCCTTGTTAGATGTCATTGTTGGGGAAGCGCGACAGGATGATATGGACGCACTTAAAAAGTTACCGGCTCTTCGTAGACTCAAGTTGTGTATCATCCGCCAAAGTGGGGTGCTACTCATTGGCGCTCATGGGTTCCATTATCTGGCATCATTCCAATTGACTTCCATGCCACCGTGCCAGGTCGTGTTCCAGACGGGAGCTATGCCCAAGGTTGAAATAGTTGTGCTCGATATTAAACTCGGGGTCACAAAAGAGGAAGCAGTGGGCAACGGTGGTGATTTTCCTGACCTGGGAATCGGGAACCTGCGGTCCCTCCGGTCGGTCCAGGCTTCATTCATCCGTTCAGGGTTGACTATCAGGGAGGGCAAGCGAACGGAGGATGCGGTGGTGCACACACTCCAGTCACATCCTAACCGTCCTACCTTTAGTGTCAACATGTACCCGCGCATGCCACAAGGTACGTTAACAACCATGTTTTTAAGTAATTTCCTTTCCCTCACGCTTTTCTCCATGCATGCATGTATTGACGTTTATTGTTTCCTATATACTTGGCAGACGCTGATGACGACGATATTTGCCAGTGGTGACGAGGACGAATGAAGAACCTGCACATACGGTAGATACATACTTCCTCCATTCACAAATAAATGACTTTTATTTGTCCAAAAGTAGATGTATGTAGACATGTTTTAGTGTCTAGATACATTCACATTTAGTCAAATGGAAGTTATCTATTTGTGAACGGAGGTAGTATATCTCTTTCCCGTTCAATGATTCCAGAATATATATAGATATGCACGCACCCGCTTATTTCTTGTACTTCTCTAATTCATATATAGCATGCTTATATTGTGTAATTCTACATAGGTTGTCGTTGCTTACTGGAGATGCTTACTAGGGAGGAGGAATGAAGGCGCTTTATGGTTTTAAGGAACTGGTGCAAGACTCCATATTAAAAAAAACTAGGACGATCCTCTATTATTTTTCTTACTTACTAGTTATTATTTCTCAAATGAGTGCCCATTTTAGCAAAAAGAAAAAAGAGGGGGGGGGGGGGGGGGGGGGGGGGGTGGGGTTATAGCATGTACTGGTATATTGTGTCAACAGAAAAATAAAAAAAATAAAAAGATATAGGTTTTGACCTTCTTGTTTACTATTTACAGCTGGTTCCATGTGTTTCCGATTTGTAAGTTTTATTATGTTATTTGTGTTCGGTCATCGGGTGGACTTCTAGGGGTCTGGGAGGTGGGGGAACTCCGCCTATGTCATTAATGTTATTAAGTTTACACTTAATATTATTGCATAGCCGGTCCCAAGCCCGGAAAAAGGAGGAGGGTCCAACCCGATATATCTTGATGTTTTTACCATGGCGCGTAACCAATAATTCATGATTGTTATCAGAATTAGACTCCCTTTTGCCGTATTCAAGAATTTTTGCAATTTTTCTAAAGGAAAATTGATGTCATGGTTTGAAACTTTGGTAAAAGTTTCGAGTGAAGTACACTAGAAAAGAAAAAGAAAAACATTTCTGACACCTTGAATGCTTTGTGAGCTTGGAATTCGGAATAGAAAACCATCTGTGAAACTTACCTCTCTCTACGGCCAACACAATTTGCTCCATACGGGTATGTTCTTCTATCTGTTTTCGTAATTGTAGTAATCTATAGTATGGTAATATGACTTTCTTTGACAATCTGCCTATATGTTTCATGTTAGTGTAATAAAAGGGATGAATTCAATAAATGTAAGGATCTTACTCATGAAAAAAATGGCATTGCTATTTCAGCGCTAATGGCATGGTATAACAAATCCAGAGAGTATGTGTTAAAACTTAACACTTTTGCCCGCTATAGTGATATTTGCGAAATAGCATGATATATCACGCTAAAATGACATAGCTTTATAGCGCGCTTTTTTTCTAGCAAAAGGCCCGAGTTTTCTGCATTGGAAAAGGAAGTTATTTCATGTTTATCGTGGTGATGAAATACAATATGTTGGTTACTGTTCTGAATCGGAAGATGACATCACTAATGTTGATGATTCTAAATAAATAGCTTATACTATGTTGTTGTCCAGTAAAACGTTGATTTTAGAATTTTAAGCAATTGGAGAACAATTTTGTATGTGGTTATGAATATATTGTTCTGATAATTTTTTTTAGACGGAAGGCACCTCGTGCCCGACTTTAAATTAATAAAGCCAACCAACTGGCGGGGATTTTAAGTTATTACAATACGCATAGCTGGGGATAAAGACATCCAGCGCAAGGAGTAGAAAGTCTAGCACCTCCACAATAGGAAGGTGAACACACGCACAAAACCACACAAACAAAGGCTAAACTGGCCACTTAGAATGCTGCATGAGCTCGCGTTGCGGGGGTGGCAGTCAAGGAGAAGATCCCTGTAAGTATGCGCACGAGCACGTACAGCCGTTCCACCAAGTCGGCTTTTAGCAGGGGTCGCCATTGCTGCAAGAAAAGTAAGATTTTGAAGATGCAATCAGCAGGTTGCTGCGGGAACTTAGCCTCAATAGTAAACTTATTGCGAATGAGCCACAAGGACCAACAAATCGCTGCGACCAGCACCCTAAGAATTCTCAAACACTTTCCAGAGAACCCCGAAAGAATCTGCACCACGTCCTGGATGGAAGAGGGGTTCCACGAAACGCCCAATCCCTCCCTAATGCCACTCCACACAAACCGTGCCAGCGCGCACCCAAAGAAGATGTGGCAGGCGTCTTCCGGCGCACCACAAAGGGCACACTGCCCATTGGATGGCCCACGCCTGAGAGCAATCTGGTCATTGGACGGAAGCCTTCCCCTAAACAGCTGCCAAAGGAAGATACGAACTTTTAACGACGCGTCCACCTTCCAAATGGCAGCAAAATCCTCGAGCACCTCACCTTGCACTAACTTTCTGTAAAGGGAGTTCGTAGGGAACACCCCTGATTGCCCAAGTGTCCAGGACACTCTGTCTTTAGACACTCCAGGCACAACACCCTCAATGTCGAGCAAAAGAGCCTGCCACTGCCCAAGCTCGACAGCACCAAAACAACGTCTAAACCTGATCACCCACCCATTGGCATACAGCTGGGCAATCAGCGCGTCCGGCAAGGCGGAGATGGCGAACAGGTCCGGATATATGTGCCTGAGTGGGGCTACACCAAGCCACAAATCCGTCCAAACCCTGATCGATCGACCTACCATGTCCAAGCAAGAATCTAGCTCCTAACTTAAACGCCTCCTTGACCTTGTGAAAACTGTGCCAGAACTGAGACCCACCCGCAGGGTTAGACCCAAAGAAATCTATCGCGCCTGGGTACTTGGCTCTAAGGAGTCTAGACCACAGGCAACCATCAGATTCCTCCAAGAACAGACGTTAAATCCACTTGGCCATTAGGGCCTTATTCAGTAGCTTGGTATTGGAGACCCCCAGACCGCCCTGGTCTCTAGGTTTGCAAATGTCCTTCCAACTAACCATTTGGTATTTGCGTTTGTTACCTTTCCCTTCCCAAAAAAATCTGCCCCGATGCTTGTCAAAACCCGCATGAGTACCATCAGGCAGGAGGAAAAGACCCATGGTGTATATGGGCAGATTGGAGAGGCAGACATCCACCAACGTAAACCTGGCAGCAGAAGACATGAACTTGCCCTGCCACGGTTCCACCCTAAAGCCAACCTTAGCAACCACTGGCTCAAGGTCCGCGATGTTCAGTTTACGATCCGCGATAGTGAAACCTAAAAAAGTGAACGGGAAGGCCCCTTCCTTATAGTTAAGGCGGCTCGACACTCTGGTTTGCTCACCTGTAGCACTTCCCATAACAAACACTTCACTCTTATGGAAGTTTATCTTCATGCCTGACAGTAACTCAAAACAAATAAGAAGAAATTTAAGGTTTATAATACCCAAAGGGGTATTTTGGATGAGGATCAAGGTATCATCTGCATATTGCAGATGAGTGACCCCCTCCGGTATAAGGTGGGAAACCACCCCACCTATATGACCTGCCTCTCTCGCCCTTGAGAGGATAAGGTCTAACGCCTCGACCACAAAGTCAAAGAGCAGGGGGGAGAGGGGATCCCCTTGGCAGACACCCCTCTTGTTCCGAAAAAATGGCCCCACTTCACCATTAATCGAAATGGCCGTCTGGCCCCCCCTAACCAGTTGCATTAATTTTTGAACAAACGAAGGATCGAAACCCTTCTTAAGCAGGACCTCCTAGAGAAAAGGCCAACTCACCCTGTCGTAAGCCTTCTCAAAATCTAATTTCAGAAGCACTGCAGGGAGATCCTTGGTTTTGAGTTCGTGCACAATCTCGTGAAGGGCTAACGGCCCGTCAAAGATGCACCTACCCTTAATAAAGGCAGTCTGAGCCGAGCTAATCACCCGATGCGCTATCGGGGATAGCCTGCTTGCCACCGCCTTGGTCACCAGTTTGAACAGAATGGGGCGGTACTGTTTGATGCACGACGCCCTCGGAACTTTGGGAAGGAGAGAGAGAATGCCAAAGTTCAACCTGGCAATGTCCACCGTTCCCAACATGAAACCATTGAGGATATGCAGCACCAACGGGTGCAGGACTGACCAGAACTGCTTGAAGAACGCCACTGGGAACCCATCCGGCCCCGGAGCTGTATTTGTCTTAGTACTGGACAGGCACTCATCCAGTTCTTCCACCGAGAACGTAACGGCCAGCGCAACATTCTCAGCAGCTGAGACTCTCCTATTCTCCAGCCACGGGGACACCGATAAGGCCAGCAATTTGGGCTCGTCCGCACCCATCAGGTTTCTATAGAAGTCATAGATAAGCTTATGAATCCCCTCCGGAGTGGTCACGGGGCCAAGGTCAGAATCCAGGCTGTGAATGGCACAATTGCGTTTGCGGCCGTTCGCGCAGGCGTGGAAATAAGATGTGTTAGCATCACCCTTGAGCAGCCAATTTTTCCTCCCCCGCTGTCTCCAATACTCCTCTTCCGAAGCCAAAAGGGCCATCAACTCAGCATCCAGCGAGTATCTGAGAGCCCAGCCATCCTCGTCTAGGCCCCCAACATCCTCTTCCTTATCCAAAGCCTGGATACGATCCAAAAGATCCTGCCTGGCATCCCTCTCCAGCTTTCCTTTGTTCGCACCCCACCCTTTAAGGAATTGGCACAGTGTGGTGGATTGAGAGTGCCAGAAGTCCACCGAGCCACGGCACTCCACCACCTCATCGGCAAAGCCAAGCTACTTCCTCAAAACCAACTGTTTGAACTCCGGGCCCGACAGCCAACTCAACTCGAAGAAGAACCTGGGGGAACGCCGAAAATTGTCCTCCCCAGAGTCAAGGACAAGCGGGGTGTGATCGGAACCAATAGCCGCCTCCGCACGCAGGGAGACTAAAGGGAACTTGGTTTCCCAAGCAGGAGAGACCAAGAACCTGTCAACAACGCTTCTAACCGGTTTCCGCTGCTTGTTGGGCCAAGTATAACGAGCCCCGGTCCTATAAATCTCGTGCAGCGCCTTGCTGGCTATGAAGTCGTTAAAAAGGCCTACCCTAGGCCAATTGATGTTGGAATTATTCTTGTCCCGGGCGCCTCGGATCAAGTTGAAATCACCACCCACCACAACTGGAAAGCGTGAAGCATCCACCTTGGCCCAAATTCCGACAAGAATTAGGACGCAGGGCGTGGTCCGCCGGCCCATAAACGCCAATGAACATGAACTGGAAACCCGACACTCTATGCAGGACCGAGGCACTAACAAAGAACATCCCTTGGTCAATTTCTCCTACCTGATGTCCCGCAAACCAAGCAACAGCCCACCGGAGCGCCCCTCGGACGCTTTCCAGTACCAGAAGAATTTCTCCCCCGGTTCAAGGTCCTTGAGCTCGTGGTCGGAAAAATCTTGGCGCATAGTTTCTTGGAGAAACACAATGTCAATCCGCTCCTTTCTAATGTAATCCTTCAGCTGGGTGCGACTACCAGGGCGCCCGAACCCGCGGATGTTCCACCCCATGCTCTCATTGCGGACACCCTGCGCGGTCCCGTGCTTGGCGGGCTGGGGTAACACGAAGGTTAGGGAGCAGAACCGGCTGGCGGCGCCTGAGCTGTGGAGGTGGTATTCCTGCTCGAAACCCGCAGCGAGGAAACCGGGCGATGGAGGATCGTGTCCACCTGACATTCGCCGAGCGAGCCCACTATCCCCAGACCTGCCGCACCGGCAGGTTGAGACGCGCTGTCACCCGGGGCTAACTCGGGGGACGCCGAGGCTACTGAAGTCTTCACCACTTCTTTTTGATTGGCAATAGCCGCCGCAAGCTTGTCTTGGGCGACCTCTTTCGCACGGACCAAGGACAACAAGGAGGAAGGGGAAAAACGGCCGAAGCCAAAAAATCCAAACACGAATCTTTTGCAACCGAGAGCAGATGGGAATCAAGCACTAGAAAATCCGGGGCAAGATTGCGACAAACGGAAGTACCTGAGTCTTTAGCTTCTGCTCGGCGAGCTGCCTTCTGAAGGATGGGCTCCGCCGCGTGCTCCTTACCCCTGCTACTGCGCCTCGTGCTCACCACCGGGGAGGACTGCGGGACCGAGCGCTTGCCCTTGACCACGGGACAGCCCAGCAGCGCCTCCAACGCTGAGCTCGACTTGGTGGCGGACGAATTGTCCACCTCCCCATCTTGCTTCTTATTGAGCCTAGCCACCTTGGACGCCAGGGTCTCCTGCTCAAACTCCCAGTCCTGCGGGCTTTCCCACCCAATGTCAAGCCGCTTCTGCGCGTTAAGCTTAGCCCTCTTGAGGAGAGAAGGGGAGAGAGGGGGTGCCTTCAGAGGAGAGTTCGAGCTCTTCCCCCACCTGAGGTGAGCCATCTCCGACCGCCACGGTGTCTATACCCTCATCAAACACCCTGGACCCAGAGAGGTTGGAGCCATATTGATTAAATGGGATAGGGAGCTTACCTGCCATGCGCGAAACAGATGGAGGCTTGGAGATGGAGCAATCTGCATGGATGGGCGCGGGGAGGCTGCTGCTGCCGATCGAGGCAATGCACTGGGCAGGCCCCAACTTGGGGCCCGAGGATTGCACCACCGGGACCACCGTGGCATTCTTCTTCGAAGGGGGCTTGCCCTTATCCTGCTTGCTGGAGACTTCGTTGCCCCGCGCGCCCTCGTCCTTGTCTATAGGGGCACGGTTCCAATGGCGCTCAGACCGGCTCTGGTCTTCCGTTTCCTCGTCTTGGTCATCGTCTGCGTCTCTGCGAGCAGGTGGGGAGGAGGAGGCGGGGCCTTGCCAGAATCCTGATGCTGCGGATGCTCCACGGCAAGGTTAATGCGGTAGCCATCCAGAACCTCGAAGAGCATCACGAAGGGGGGCATCTTCTCGGGGGCCTGAGAATGGAACAACATCCTAATAGGCGCACCCGGTAGGGGCAACGCTTCCTCGTCCACCATCCTAGGGCGGCCCAACATCTTAGTCGCCTCGAGAAGGAGCTCAGCATTGCGAAGACCACGCGGGACTCTGGAGAGGATAACCCAGATCTTGGAGAGCCGTGCAGCAGTGTGTGGGTTGTACCTTGCATCCACAAACAGGACCGAGACCTTGCTGCGCGGGAGCGTGATGCCACCCGCGTTCCTGCAGAGGCTCAGACTAGAAGCGTTGGGGAAGACCAACAGGAAATCGGTCTCAATGGCTTGAGTGATCTGCCAGTCCCAGGCCGGATCAACGAGGGTCTTCATTTCTTCCGTGAGGAGCTCCACCGTCAGCTTGTTCTCCGATGCCACCACCATGGCCGAGTGCACGGGCTTGGTCGCACCAACGCCCTCGTCACCCTGGACCTTCAAGCAATGGAAGCCCACACCGTCCAGGGCGTAGCCATACCACTGCAGCGAGGGGGGCTTGTGTTTCTTAGGGCACATGCCCGTGGTGTGTCCATCCACGTCGCACACTGCGCAGTGGGCAGGAAATTGACATGCAGATTGGAAGTGGCCGTCCCGACTGCATTTGAAGCATTTGATACTTGCCTTCTTCGACGCCGGAGGCGCCACCGCTGGATCTGAGTGGGAGGAGGTGGCGGCGGAGGGGGGACGCCCGCGGACCCTGGGGCTTAGATCAGAAATGGCCCACCGAGGAGAACTTGCGGACGACCGCCTTCTTGCGCGGAGGTTGTTGGGCCGGCGGCGGGGGAGGGTGAGGAGGGGCACGGGAGGCGAACGGAGCCGCCGCAAACCGCTCTGGCTCGGAGCGGAGTCGCTGTTCCTCGCGACGCCACTCTGGTTCGCGCTCACGGCCGTCACGGCTCCAGTCCCTGTCCGAATCTCTCCTCCTCCTTTCTTCATTCAGCTCGAGACGCTCACGAAGCTCGTACTCGGCACGGCGATCTGCCTCCGAGACCGCGTCGTCGCGCGCACGCTTGGAACCGGATATCCCTTCGCTCCGGCCACGCTCCATGAACCGCTGGTGGAGAGGTCGAGGAGCAGAAGGGGAGGAGGAGGGAATGAAGCGGGGAAGACGGTGGGGGGCGCGGCTAGATCTAGATCTAGACAACCAGCGGCGCACGTCGTCAATGGAGGCGGGGAAAGAAAAGTGAGGGGCTAGGGTTCCCTTCCTGAGCCACAACAACTTAAGTACCCCCACGGGCGGAGAAACGTGGACTTGGCCGTAGAATGGGCTGGGGGGGTGGCGAAACAGAAGGGGATGAAACCGGCTGGGACCCACCCGACACACTGTCTGACCCCACCCTACTGGACTGGGCCACACTTTGCGCCGCGTGCAAGGGGCCGAAATGGGCCTCGGGGCCCACGACGGAGGGGAGGGGGAAACCCTAGCACCCTCAGGCCGAGCCGCCCGCCGCGCCATGGACAGACGAGGAGACGAAGGGAGCCGCAGGAGAGCTAGCCGGGAACGCACGGACCCCGCCAGAAACGGCCTGCGGCACACCGCGGGACCCTAGCGGGGCGGCGCGAACGAAGGATCCACCTAGAGCGCCCTGCCCGAACTTGGAGCACCTCCCTCCCGGCGCGAATCGAAGACGGGCTACCGGCGCAGCACTCTGCTGGCGGAGCAGAGCTGCCTCCAAGGCAGGTTTGAGGAAATCGCCAAGAACACGCACGCCCGGGCCAGATCTGGGGGACGGAGGGGAAGAGAGAGGTGACAAGGGCGCCTCTTCCTCCTCGTCGGAGCAGTCGTCGGCGAGAGCCCAGAACCTGAAACCGAGGGCAGAGAGGGACCGCTGCAGCTCGGGGCGCGAGGAAGGAGATCTCCGGTGAGCCACCGCCGCGTCGCCCTGACACGAGGGGGGCGGGGGGGGGGGGGGGGGGACACGCGAACTTCTCATTTTCCTCTGATATTTTTAGACTATAACATTTATTGTTGTTGAAATTCTTTATTTTTTAGCTGAATATGGCAGTTTTTTAAGTGCTATTTTAAATATAGCATGCTATTAGAACATTATAGCGTGTATAGCGTCTAGAGAGGTCCGCCGCTATTTATCTTAGCACCATTTTTTTACATTGATCCTACTACTTCCACTATAGTGAGCAATTCATTTTTTTTTCTACAATAGCTAAATTTCTGTAATACTTTGTGTTGGTTAGTTTAATGAGATATACTTTAATATATCTTAATTTTATTAATAGGGAGATTATCTAATCTGTTATTAACTAATGAAGGAGATTCTCTTGTCGTGTTATTTGTAGTGATGAGCTGCTTGAATTTGGGAAACACTTTGTGTGAGATGCCTCTCGAAGGCATATAAACTGAGCTACCGGACAGAAATCGAGAGCCTTAACCCAAAGCGTTGGGACAAACGGTCAAGCGGACACTCTGGCTCCAAATTCCTGACCATACTACTCCAAGAGAAAATCAGCGGCCTCCAGGTCCTCACTAAGGACCGGTGGGTCAACGTCACGCCGACCGCTTACGGTATAAGAAGCGTGATAATATAAGCCTGAATTTCTTTGGTGTCTGACCACTGACCACCTTGCTTGGTCGTTCTGAACTTCTTGTGTTTTGTTCAGCTCTATCTCTAACGGCAAGTTCAGGTTGCCAAGAACGCCACGCCGAGGGCCACGATATAAGACTAGCCATAGTGGAAGTATCATAACTAGTATTATGCATACCATGTTGGCAAAAAACTGATATGGCATACCAATTAATGAAGAGAGATAGGTAGCACTAGTGGAAACAGGGCCTTTTGTCCCGGGTCGTAAGGGCCATTTGTCCCGGTTGCGCAACCGGGATGGGCTAGCCGGGACAAATGGCCCTCCCCATTGGTCCCGGTTGTGCCAGCACCCGGGATGGTAAGGCTGGCCCACGTGGCGACTCTGGGCCAGGGACCGCGAGGGAGTTCGTCCCGGTTCGTTTTAGGGACCGGGATGGATGCCTTCTTAAAAAAAGAATAAAGTCCGCCCATTTTCCCTGCCGCGGCAGGTTTTTTTTGTTCGTTTTTTTTTTCTCCTGCCTCGCAATCGCCAACCGGCCTCCCCTTCCCCAACCGCTCCAGGCCCACGTCTTTAATTAAGCCCACTGACACATTTTTTAGTCAAAAAGGCCCACTGGCCCGCGTCTTTTATTTATGGACAGTCAACGGTTCGAAGGGCCCACTGGCCCGCGTCTGTTATTATGGCCAGTCAACAGGGGCCACTGGCCAGCGGCCTGGTGGCTGGTTCGCCTGGTCCATTAAACTAAGACCGAAGGACGGTCAAAGGGCCGCTGTCCGCCTCGTCTTCCCGCCCCGCCTCGGCTTCCCACGCCCCACTCCCCACGCGCCACGCCTCGGCTCCCCGCATTCATGGCCGCCTGCAACCGCCGCCACGTTCAGGCCGCCGGTTGGCATGCCAGCCCACCCCGGGTCCTTTTTAAAGGCCCCCCGCCGCCCGTACAACCCACCCACCCCGGACGCGTCCCTGGCAAAGCAACCCTAGCCGCCACCATGTCCCGCTGGTTCTAGAACTCCGGCAAGCGCCCAAGGAACGACGACGGAGGCTCGTCGAGCGGCGCAGGCCGCATCCCGCCCCCGCCGGCGGAGGCCTTCGGCTACGGCCCTGGAGGTGTCCGCCTCGGCGGGGTGCCACGCGTCCCCGCGCCACCACCGGCTGCACGCCCGCCGCCCCGCGCCGCGCCCCCGGGCAAGCGGTTCCGCCGGTACGTCCGGGTGGACGAGGCGGAGTGGCACTGGAACAATGCCACTCCGGTGTTCTACAACGACGTGCACCTCCCGGACGGCTGGCACCTGAATCCCCAGCGGATCCCAGTGCCGCCGGCCCCGACCGGCGCGGCGCTGCTCGAGGAGATCGAGCGCCGCCGCGAGCTCCTGCCGGCCCCCGTCCGCAGGGAGCGGATGTACGCGCGCGGCTCCCCCTACTGGGCCGCCTGGCTCGAGCAGGAGCACGAGCAGCGCCGCCGCTCCTTCATCCCCGCCCCCCTCGAGGCCAACGTGGATGACTACCCCCCGCCAGCGCCCGGCCGGGAGAGGGAGCTATGGCTCCTCGTGGACGAGCCGGAGGACTTCTCCGGGGAGCAGGACCCCGAGCTCCGGGCCCAACTGGAGGAGGCCTGCGAGCGCTCCCGCCGCTCCCTCGTCGACGACGAGATCAAGAGGTGGGAGCGTGTCGTGGCCGCCGCCGCCGCCGACGCCGCTGCCATGCCACCGCCGCCGCCACCCCCTAACGAGCCTGCAATCCCCTGGTGGCAGGCCATGAACGCCGAGCTGGAGGCGTCCGAGGACATGCCGGAGCCGCAGCCGCTCCCACCAGGCCTGGAGTATGGCATGACCTGGGCCTGGACCGGCGGCGTTTGGGCGCCGGGGTCGCCGGAGCAGGAGGAGGAGCTGCCCCCGCCGCCGCCGCTGCCACAGGAGGTACTGCCCCCGCCGCCGCCGTACGCGCCCCCGATGCCCCCCCCGGCGAGCCCGGCCCAGCCGCCTGCCCACCTGTGGCAGCCACCCGCGTATGTACACCTCTCCGACGACGAGGACGACTAGGTCGCCGCCGCCCCCCTATTCTATATAGACAACGCCCCTAGCTAGCTACCCCCCCAAGAAACGGCCGGCCCGCCTGTGGCCGCGCCGCCGCCCCTTATGCAAGTACGGCCGGCCGCCTGTGGCCGCGCCGCCCCTATGTAAGCAAGGCCCCTGGCCCTATTTTAATATAAGTTGTGTTCCCCTAATCTACTGTGCCCCTAGTCCATCCCCGCCGGCGTTCCGCCGGCGAATCTGTCCACTCGTTCCCGCCGCCGGCAGGGCTTCGCCCAGCCATATCCACTCGTGCCCGCCCCCTGGGGTGTCCGCTCGGCCTGGAGAGAGGGCCGCGCTTTTTTATACACTTGGGCCTTTAGTCCCGGCCCGTGCCACCAACCGGGACTAGAGCCCTTTGGTCCCGGTTGGTACCACGGCCCGGGACCAAAAACAAATTTCGAATTTCGGTGGCACCTCTGCGCGCCCAAAATTTTTTAGCGCCAAAATTTGAAAAGTGTTAAGTTTGCACATTAACAACTTTTATATACTTCCAAATTTGACAAAAATTCCAACATGAAAAATGCTAGAATTTGCAAAACTAATTTAAATCCATTTTTCGTTTAACTAAATAATTATTCTAACTATTGAAACTATTAATTATTTTTTCATTTGTATATAATTTGAATATAAATTATGGAAATTATGGATGTAGCCTATTTCTTGAGCAGCTGCACAGAAGTGCTTAGAATCCACAAACTCCGGCTCTGTGTCATACAAATTTCTGGAAATTTCCACCCATACACTTTTTGGAGCTAGGGCCTCATTTTCATAGTAGAAGTAGGGTGGCTTGTTCATCCTCTAGAGTCGATGTCAGTCCTGGCTGCTTGTCCATCCTCTACAGTCTGCTCTGCTCTGCTCTACTGCTCCTTGCGGCTCAGGTTGGTAACGGTCCATGTTTGCGTATGCTTTGTGAACTTATGGTTTGATTTGAGAATTTCAAAACTTTGATTTGATAATCTTTTGGCCGGAAGCACCTAGCAATATCTTTTAAACCTTGTTTCTCTCCCTATGCTATTTATACTTCTCATCGGCTCTAATGTTTCTCTACCTGATTCTACTTCTCCTCTGCCTAGTTTACAGATGTTTGCTCTTTTCTGTAGATGTTTCTACACTGTAAAATGGGCATGTCCCAGTAGTGGTGATCAGCGCCTTGTCTGCATGTTTCGCAGGACATGTCCATTTTACAGTGTAGAAACATCTACAGAAAAGAGCAAACATCTGTAAACTAGGCAGATGAGAAGTAGAATCAGGTAGAGAAACATTACAGCCGATGAGAAGTACAAATAGCATATGGAGAGAAACAAGGTTTAAAAGATATTGCTAGGTGCTTCCGGCCAAAAGATTATCAAATCAAAGTTTTGAAATTCTCAAATCAAACCATAAGTTCACATAGCATACGCAAACATGGACCGTTACCAACCTGAGCCGCAACGAGCAGTAGAGCAGAGCAGAGCAGACTCTAGAGGATGAACAATCAGCCAGGACTGACGTTGACAGATATATATCCGAGCGGTGGACAGTCCCTGGCCAAGCAGAAGCAACTGCATCCCCTATCGATGTAAAGCAGCCAGTCAAAACTTTTTGGGTTGTTTATGGTGATTAACTCCAATGAATAACAATAGAGGCCTGCCATAATCACTTGTTCTATACCGTGTGTCAACACATACTACATCTCGAAAGTAGTTATAATCCTGCAATATCTGTCTCGGCAATCTCAATTAAAGTGCCAGTTTGTGTCTGATCCCACCAACCCCTCAAAATCCTCCTATTAACTTCACCTATCTCAACTGAAATCACTGTCTTCATGTGGATGCCAAGCCTGTGCAAAGCTATCTCTCCTCCTCCAATACCGGAGAATAAGGACACCACATTAACACCATTGGGAAACATGTTCTTCAACACCGACAAGTGGCAACCCACAGTATCAATTTGGAATGAATTGCATTCCGTGTACGCTATCATTAGTGAGAGACTTCACGTCGGCAATCTCAATTAAAGTGCCAGTTTGTGTCTGATCCCACCAACTCCTCAAAATCCTCCTATTAACTTCACCTATCTCAACTGAAATCACTGTCTTCATGTGGATGCCAAGCCTGTGCAAAGCTATCTCTCCTCCTCCAATACCGGAGAATAAGGACACCACATTAACACCATTGGGAAACATGTTCTTCAACACCGACAAGTGGCAACCCACAGTATCAATTTGGAATGAATTGCATTCCGTGTACGCTATCATTAGTGAGAGACTTCACGTCGGCAATCTCAATTAAAGTGCCAGTTTGTGTCTGATCCCACCAACTCCTCAAAATCCTCCTATTAACTTCACCTATCTCAACTGAAATCACTGTCTTCATGTGGATGCCAAGCCTGTGCAAAGCTATCTCTCCTCCTCCAATACCGGAGAATAAGGACACCACATTAACACCATTGGGAAACATGTTCTTCAACACCGACAAGTGGCAACCCACAGTATCAATTTGGAATGAATTGCATTCCGTGTACGCTATCATTAGTGAGAGACTTCACGTCGGCAATCTCAATTAAAGTGCCAGTTTGTGTCTGATCCCACCAACTCCTCAAAATCCTCCTATTAACTTCACCTATCTCAACTGAAATCACTGTCTTCATGTGGATGCCAAGCCTGTGCAAAGCTATCTCTCCTGCTCCAATACCGGAGAATAAGGACACCACATTAACACCATTGGGAAACATGTTCTTCAACACCGATCAATACAAATTATTGGTCAAACTTGCACCTACTCCATTCATAATCACATAATATGTATAAATATCATTTTGGTTAACAAAATCTCGTTCATACTACGTTATAAGAACTATGATCATGTATTCCACGTTTATTATTACACATCACCAACAACATCCCTATCTAGTCTTCTGAATTTTCTTCGTGTCCCTTGCTTATGATCGCTTCGGCCGTAACCATGGAGCATCTTCATTATTTAACGGGATGGTGGGGTCAGATTTCACTGTGAAGGGTGGGATTTCAACAAACTTATTATAATCTTCTGACATGTCTGTCGTGTCCTCGATTCCCACAATGTTTCTTTTCCCTGAGAGAACTATGTGACGCTTCGGCTCATCGTATGATGAAATTGTTCCCTTATTTTTTCTTTTCTTCGGTCTGGAAGACATGTCCTTCACATAGAAGACCTGAGCCACATCATTGGCTAGAACGAATGGTTCGTCATTGTAACCAATACAGTTGAGATCCACTGTTGTCATTCCATAAAGCGGGTCTACCTTTACCCCTTCTCCATTCAGGTTGACCCATTTGCACTTGAACAAAGGGACCTTAAAAGAAGGTCCATAGTCAAGTTCCCATATCTCCTCTATGTAACCATAGTATGTGTCAGTTTTTCCATTCTCGTTTGTTGTATCAAAGCGGACACCACTGTTTTGGTTGGTGCTCTTCTTATCTTGGGAGCTCGTGTAAAATGTATTTCCATTTATCTCGTACCCTTGAAAACTCCCAATAGTCGAAGATGGTGACCCTGCCAACATGTATAGCTGATCTTTAACAGTGGTGTCATTTATAAGACGTGTTTGCAACCAACTTCCGAAAGTCTCCATGTGTTCGCGTTTAATCCATGAGTCATCCTTCCCCGGGTTTGCAGACCGTACAATATTCTTGTGTTCCTCGACATACGTAGCCATGAACATAGAATTTTGTAGAACTGTGTAGTGTGCTTTGGTCAAAGAATGCCCGTCCCTAGGTATCATTGTTTTCTTTCCCAGCGTTCCTTTTCCCCTCAGTCTCCCCTCATGCCGCGATTCAGGAACACCAATTGTCTTAAGGTCAGGAATAAAGTCAACACAGAACCCAATGACCTCCTCTGTTCCATAGCCCTTCGAGATGCTTCCTTCTGGCCTAGCACGGTTATGAACATATTTCTTCAGGACTCCCATGAACCTCTCAAAGGGGAACATATTGTGTAGAAATACCGGACCAAGAATATGAATCTCTTCACATAGGTGAACCAGGAGATGAGTCATAATGTTGAAGAAGGATGGTGGGAACACCAACTCAAAACTAACAAGACACTAGACCACATCCCTCTGTAATCTTGTCAGACTTTCTGGATCGATTACCTTCTGAGATATTGCGTTCATGAATGCACATAGCTTCACAATGGGTACTCGAACATTTTCCGGTAGAAGCCCCCTCAATGCAATCGGAAGCAATTGCGTCATAATCACGTGGCAGTCATGAGACTTCAGGTTTTGGAATTTTTTCTCTGCCATGTTTATTATCCCCTTTATATTCGACGAGAAGCCAGACGGAACCTTGATACTGTAAAGGACTTCAAAGAATATTTCCTTCTCTGCTTTAGTAAGAGCGTAGCTGCTTAAGGAATGGCGCCCTGTATCTGTGTGCTTGTTGCTTGGGTCTTTCATACGTTGCTGGTCCTCCCGTGCTTCAGGCGTATCTTTTGACTTCCCATACACGCCCAGGAAGCATAGCAGATTGACACATAGATTCTTTGTCACGTGCATCACGTCGATCGAAGACCGGACATCTAAAACTTTCCAATAGGGTAGCTCCCAAAATATAGATTTCTTCTTCCACATGGGTGCCCGCTTATCAGGGCCGTACGGAACTGGTTGGCTGCCAGCAGCCTTACCAAAGATTACTTCTAGGTCCTTGACCATATCGAATATATCATTACCACTACGGAGCTCAGGCTTCTTTCGGTTATCTGCCTCACCTCTGAAATGCTTCCCTCCTTTTTTCCTTAAGGGATGCTTGATCGGAAGAAATCTACGATGCCCCAAGTATACAACCTTTTTACATTTATCCAAAAAAACACTGTCAGTCTTATCTAAACAGTGTGTGCATGCATTGTATCCCTTGTTTGTATGACCGGAAATGTTACTAAGAGCTGGACAATCATTGATGGTCACGAAAAGCAACGCCCGTAGGTCAAATGGCTTTTGTTCGTTCTCATCCCACACACGTACACCTGGTTTGCCCCACAGTTCTAAGAGTTCTTCCACTAATGGCCTTAGATACACATCAATGTCGTTGCCAGGTTGCCTCGGGCCTTGGATGAGAACTGGCATCATAATGAACTTGCGCTTCATGCACAACCAAGGAGGAAGGTTGTACATACATAGAGTTACAGGCCAAGTGCTATGACTGGAGCTCTGCTCCCCAAAAGGATTAAAGCCATCTGTACTTAGACCAAACCATAAGTTTCTCGCCTCTCCTGCAAAGTCTGGAAAGTCTCTCTCGATCTTTCTCCACTGCGATCCATCGGCGGGGTGCCTCAACTTTCCATATTTCTTACGGTCTTCTTTGTGCCATCGCAACAACCTAGCATGCTCTTTGTTTCTAAACAGACGTTTCAGCCGTGGTATTATAGGAGCATACCCCATCACCTTAGCAGGAACCCTCTTACGGGGGGGCTCGCCGTCAACATCACCAGGATCATCTGCTCTGATCTTATACCGCAGTGCAGTGCATATCGGACATTCATCCAAATTCTCGTACTTCTCACCGCGGAAGAGAATGCAGTCATTAATGCATGCATGTATCTTCTGCACATCTAATCCTAGAGGGCAGAGAGCTTTCTTTGCTTCGTACGTACTCTCAGGCAATTCGTTATCCTTTGGAAGTTTTGGCTTCATTAGTTGAAGTAAAGTCTCAAATGCCTTGTCAGTCACACCGTTTTGTGCCTTCCATTTCAGCAACTCCAGTGTGGTACCGAGCTTTGTGCTACCATCTTCGCAATTTGGGTATAACAATTTTTTGTGATCCTGTAACATGTTGTCCAGTTTCAACCTCTCCAATCTATTTTCACAGTCTTCCCTTGCATCAGCAATAACTCGGCCAAGATCATCATCGGGCTTTTCTGATGCCTGTTCTTGATCACCTCCTTCTTCTGCATTCTCTTCCATTGCAGTATCGTCGTATTCAGGGAACAAAGGATCTTCTTCTTCTTCTTCATCGTCTTCCATCACAACCCCTCTTTCTCCATGCTTGGTCCAGCAATTATAGCTGGGCATGAAACCTCTCCGAAGTAGATGGCCGTGAAGGATTCTTTCGGAAGAATGTTCTCTGACGTTCCGACAATCAACACATGGGCAACACATGAAGCCATTATCTTTGTTCGCCTGAGCTACAGCAAGAAATGCATTCAGGCCTGCCATATACTCGGAGGTGCGTCGGTCACCGTACATCCATCGCTGGCGTGCATCCATCTGCATCATATAATTAAGTTTATCAAAATACATATTAATACAGAGATAACCACAGTACATCGACAAATAATACTTTTTTATGTATCAGTTACAGATGAAAAAGATAATTTGTTAACCTCGGTCGAAGAAACCATTTTCAGTGAGCTTGTGTGCGTCTCGGGAATTTCGTCGAACACCTCGTGTGCATAGTAAAAAAAAAACAGCAACACCACACTCTCTCACACCTCCAAGCAAAAAAAAAGATGGAAGGAGGGGGGGGCTGGGGCAGTATATATAGGGGAAGGGGGCATTGGTCCCGGTTCGTGGACTGAACCGGGACAACAGGTCATGCGCGTGCCACGTGGCCTGTGGCTAGGCATTGGTCCCGGTCCGTGGCACGAGCCGGGACGGATATGCCCCCACGAACCGGGACCAATGCGCCCAGGCGATTCCTGTTGCCCCGGGCGCACGAACCGGGACCAATGCAGGGCATTTGTCCCGGATTTGGTTGCAACCGGGACAGCTGCCCCCTGGACGAGAGGGGTTGTTTCCACTAGTGTAGATATTATAACATAACACATTTCGAGATAAAATGAGTCTACAACCTATTAAATGCAACATGCCATGATACCACAAATATGTTACTACCCACTATGAAGGTAGTATCATACTCTTGGAGGATGTACAGGTTACTAGCTAATCCCATTTGCTTCATGTCATATCTTGTAAAGAGCTCTTACGCAATACCCAGAAAAAAAACAAAAAATCGTGACAGATGGTGGTGAAGGTTTGGGCAGGTAATAGGTTGGACGGCAAGGTGGCGACAGGCATCGGCGAGGCAATGGCGCGGCTGTTCGCGGCGAGCGGCGCCATGGTGGTGGTTGCGGAGCATCCAGGGCGCGCTGGATGAGGCCGTGGCGGTCTCAATCGGCCCGCCATGCACGTACGCACTACGCACGGTGCGGCGTGACGGAAGAGGCCCAGGTGGAGGCCACGGTGGCGGGCGCCGTGGCACCGCACGGCCGCCTGGACGTCATGATGAGCAACGCCGGCGTGCTTCTGCTCACGGGATCCGTCACGGAGATGGATCTGTCGGAGCTGGACCGCGTCATGGTCGTCAACTTCCGTGGCGCTGCCGCCTGCGTCAAGCACGCGGCCCGGGCCATAGTGGCGCCGTGGCGGCCGGCACGCGCGGGGCCATCGTGTGCACAGGGAGCGTGGCGTGCACGCAGGGCGGGTACGGCCCCGCGTCGTACACGGCGTCCTAGCACACGCTGCTGGGCCTTGTGCGCGCCGCGGCAGGGGAGCTAGGCCGGCACGGCGTGCGCGTGAACCTTGTGTCCCCCGGGCGGCGTGGCAACGCCGCTCAGCCTCGCGGCGTCTGGGATGGGCGCCGAGGAGATGGAGACCGTGACGGAGGCCATGAGCCTGCTGCGTGGAAAGGTGCTGCGCGCCGCCGACGTGGCGGAGGCCGCGCTCTTCCTCGCCTCCGACTAGGCCGGGTACGTCAGCGGGCCACCACCGCAGTCAGCCCGCCGTGCTAAGAACCCTCGGGCTGTGAATTGTGATCCGTCGGCTTGCTATAGTCTGCTATTGGCTCGGTAGGCTTGAACGCGGCCCAGTCCCAATGCCAAGCGCCCGAGCCAATCGAAGATTGAGCTCTACTCGCCCGTCCATGATAAAGTGTACGTTTTCCTTTTTTGTCTGTCAAATTTATTAAATTTTGACTAACTTTATCGGGAAAAGTACTAATATTTATGACACCAAATTAATATCAATAGATTTGTCTTGACATGAAGTTTTAAAATATATCATTTTGATGTCATATATATTGCTACAATTTTCTATTAATTTGGTCAAAGTTTAAAAAGTTTGACTAAGTGTAAAAGTAGATGTACACTTATTTGTGGACGGAGGGAGTAGTTTGAACGGCGAGCACGAGCCGATAAGAGCTTTATAGAACTATTTCCTTTAGAAAAACAGGAGATCACTCCCGGTTCCATTTAATAAACCTTGCGATCAAGTATTAGAGAGTGCGATCAGCCAAGTATTAATGTATTATAGAGTTTTTTAGGCTCTCTCTCCATAAGGAAAAGAGTAGCAGTAAAGCTCAAAAGTCGCTTACAACCGAAAAGACAGATAACAAAGTTTGAAAACTAAACCCTAAACAGGGGTAGAGCGCATCAAGCATCTCACGGCTTGGAAAGATTAGAGAAAGTACAATAAGGTGACGTAAGCGGGCTATAAGGATTAAAATAGCATTTTTGTGACGACATGGAGGAGAGAGAAGAGGAGAGAGAAGGTGGGTGGGCTCTCATGCAAGAGTCAGCTGCAGCACGTGCTCCTAGGCACCTTGTGAGAGCAAGTTCAATAATGGAGCCAGCAGCCGGCTATAAGGGCATGCCATGTCATCTATAGTCAACCATATAGCCAACATGTACAATAGTGAGTTATAAAAATGTGTTACTTTATTGATACATGGCCCACCTCCCACTCTCACAACATGCCTAGGAGCGTGTGCTGCAGCTAGCTCTTGGATGAGAGCCCACTCCTCTTCTCTCTCTTCCATGTCATCACATAAATATTATTCTAATCCTTATAACCCGCTTACATAAGCTTATTGTACTTGCTCTGAGAGTGGAATGTGGGCCATGTCTTAATAAAGCAACATACTTTTTTATCTAACTATTGTGCATGTTGGCTCTATGGTTGGCTATAGATGACGTGTCAAGTCCTTATAGCCAACTGTTGGCTATACTATTGAACTTGCTCTTACGGAGCCTCGGTGACCTCAAGGACCTGGCCTTGGAGAAGGTGCAGCGAAGGAGAGAGTTGGGGGAATACCACACACGGCTCAAGGGCACGCGGGGCTCCTATTTATATAGAGGCACGAGAGTCTAGGGTTTGGGTTTACATACAAGTACTAGTTAGGTTAAACTGACTCTAACACCCCCGCAGTCACAGCGGGAGGTTTACAGATGCTTCGGACCGAAATTCTAATAATAAAGGGGAGGCTAATCCTTTAGTCATAGTGTCAGCGAACTGATGGCTAGATGGAACATGAAGAACCCTGACCTCGCCGAGAGAAACTTTCTCTCAAACAAAATGAAGAGCAATCTCTATATGCTTCGTGTGTTGATGTTGAACCGGGTTCGAAGACATGTAGACGGCGGAGATGTTGTCGCACTAGACGATGGTGGCCGTTGAGAGGGGGCGATGGAGCTCACCAACCAACTGCCGTAGCCAGCAGCTCTCAGTGACAGCGTGAGCCACGGCTATGTATTTAGCCTCCGCGCTGGACCGAGATACTGTGGTTTCACTACTAGGGAAACCAGTACCCCAGGCGAATCATTTTGGCTTACCGCAGGCGAATACCTGTTTGCCTGGGACCTAAGCGCCAGTGGTAATGCTTTACCACAGGCGACCATACAAATGCGCATGTGGTAACTGAAGCTAGCGCTGGCGAATAACCTATGTGCGCCTGCAGTATGTCCACACTGCGCTGGCGAACAAGGCATGTGTGTCTGGGGTACCTGTTCGCCTGGGGTAACAAACATATTCGCTTGTGTTAAGTTTTACATGTGTCAAAAAAAAACAGAAAGCAAAATACATTCAATTGGCACAAATTACAGGAAATTAGAGTAAAATGACAGATAGGATTCCATCGTCGATCAATTGGCACTAAGTTAGAGATGCACAAAATAACATCGATCATCAACAACTAGTAGCTATTACATAACATCGATCATCAACACATAATACACAAGTTTGTATTACATAGTCTCGATTCGAGATAGTTCAACAATATACTTAAAGTTTAGCTACACAAGCACTAGAATAAGTAGAATCAACACAAGGAGTATCAGCACGGCGATGACGAAGGTGGTCATCCGGGCCCTCGTCGTCTCTGTCTTCTCTCTCGCTGGGTAAGTGGCATATCGAGCTTCCGCCTCCACCATGGTCTTGTACCCCTTGTAGTTGTTGCAGCTGAAAGCGTGCACCTGTCTCCGACATTGTTCCCAATCGTCGTAGACTCCGGGAACTCTACCCTTATACACAACATACCATGTCATCTGTGCATAGGACAAAAATATTTGTTTAGCATGGACATTGATAATAGACTGCAAATAACTATCAAAAGAATAGAAGCATCAAGGTTTATGAATAAAACACGACAAATAAAGGACTAAAAGTTATATGATGCAAGTATATTGAGATTCTACGCATTGGAAAGTTAACCATCAAGTGTATACTAACATTTTGTCAATCCTATGGTATCGGCGGGCACGGACAAACGCCTTCTAGTGTGTTGAATGTTCGGCTGTCACGCTGCTGTCGTAGGTGTGCTTCTATGTCACGATTGATCGGTGGTGCGTGCTCGTGGAAGAATAAGCCACCCCGAGTGATGACATCCGACTTGAGTATCCTGCAGATCCTCTGCGGGATGCGACGGAACTCAGCTCTCACATATTCATCGGGGGTGTTGGCCATCTTTGTGGTCATGTCTCGGAGATGACTTGGTAACTATACCTCTTGTGCATCCTTTAAGTACTTCCTCATCTGAAAGATGGCATACCATGCTTCCAACCCTGACTCTTGTGCCGATTGCTTGAGGCAGGGGAAGTTGATTATGTGGTTGCACACGTAGGCACCTCGGACTATTTTCTCCTTTTTTAGGGTCTTGCCTAAATCGGAGGAGAAGCCATTGAGGGCACTATTAAGAATAGCTTTGATCTCGCTTTAGTCCTTTTGCACCACCCTACCCGCGTCGAGATAAGTCACTTGCGACCAATGCGGTTCCATGACGATGAGTGTGCATCCTCCTTTTCTGCGCATAACATTTCGAACAAGCCATCATCATCGGAATACTAAGGAGATTCTAGAAAGAATGTAATGACGGGAAGCGGAGATGACTACTTATAGAGGAAAGTATGGCATGAGAATGGCGTTCTTATCCTTGTTATCTATCAAAAAACCCGTTATATAGTTTGTGATAACTACCCGGTCCGCAGGTGACAGCAAGTAGTCCTCAACCATGTAGTAGGGGTCCATAATCGCGATGTTCGGGGTATTCTCCATGGCCATATCGTGCGCCATGCTGAGCGATACCAGGAAGACAATGCTTCGGTCGATCTTTTCCAAGTGGAAGACCCTGAATACATCTTCATATCTAATGAAGAACACCTCTGCGGGCACCTTGACCACGTATAGCGGGTACGAGGGATGTTTCTCACGTAGAAGTTCCGTCTCTCTCTGCAAAATTCCGTCATGGATGCTCCTCATGTTACCAACCATGACAGTGACAACCTCTGGCGGCAGCATCGACTTACCTATCTCATGCACCTTCCTCCACGGGACGGCGTGCGGCAAACGGTCCAGGACTCGAGCGGCCGATGGCTAGCTACTAGAGGAGGCACCACCTTTCTTCTTGTTGGCTGGCCTCTTACGATGCTTCTTCGTCCTCAAGAACATGGGAGTGCCGCTTTGTTTTACCGCCTCCTCGGCCGTAGCATGGAGTGTATTCGGGGTAACCATAGGTTGTGGAGCCGTAAAGGCCGTCTCCTCCTTGGGAGTTTCTTGGAAATATGTTAGCTTCTTCTGGATATCCGGTTTTCTCGTGGATAACTCAGAAGGACCCTCTTCACCATCTAGCTTCTTCTGGATATTAAGCTTTCTGGTGGGTAACTCCGGAGGAACCTCTTTGCAATCCAACTGATTTATGAAATCATCAATGGGAGCAAGTTCAATATCCATGTAGTCTTCATGTGTCTCGTTCTCGTCATGTTGCTCGTCATGTGACGTCTCATGCTCGTCATGCGTCTCATGCTCGGGAGGAGGAGGATCCACCGGTGGAGGGAGGACCCTGTCATGTTGGCTTGCCGGTGGAGGGACAACCTTCTCTTGTTGGCTTACCGCGGGCGCAACAGGTGTAGTAGTGACGACCATGCGTTGGCTTGGCGCCGACCCTGACATGGTGTTCAGCCGAATAAGGGCTTTCGGCCATAGCAAGACTTGATTGTCGAGTTGGCCTAGATTCAGCTCACTGCCGGCATCGGCGGGTTGATTAGGAGGATACAAGTCCTGGAATCCCGTTAACACCAGATCGACCCAAACCCGAAGCTCGTTAGCTGGTATATCTCTGCAGTGGTACTTTTAGGGAGAGTGTCTGCAAGATGCTCCCCTTTGCAACATCGTTCAACTCACTGCCCACTTTTAGCAGGAAGGTGCATCCCGTCGCGTCAGCCTGTGAGAACATGCATGGCTAGATCAGAGAGTGGGGTGATATTGAACTCACTACAGCTTGGGACGGTCAATAATTTACCATAAGGTCATCGAGATCGGCTAACGTCGACGGACCACAGGTGATGGACTCGTTGAGCAACGATACCATTGACGGACCACCGGCTGCGGCCGTGCCGGACACAGTCGACGGTCAGTCGGGGGCAGGAGCGTCAGGCACTGCGGGGGCGGGCGCGCCAGGCACGGCCAACGTCGACGGACCACCGGAGGCGGCCGCGCCAGGAACGACCAACATCGACGGTCCACCTCCGACGCCTATGTGGATCGTAGGCATCGGCCTCTGTCCGCCTCCGGGAATGTAGCTACAGAGTTTTTCAAATACGGCGGGTATGAGCTCATTCATCTTTTCCCCGACCTTTTTCCCAATCCGCTTCTCCATTTTTGCTTCCATGTCCGCCACCTTATTATTGAGGAACTCCGCCTCCTGGTTTGACTGACTCTTCTTCGCCTCCCGCGAGTCCTTAGTGCTGGGCTCAGCCAAGCCATAGTTGTCGTGCTTCCTATTTAGTCCGCCGCTGGTGATACGGCCTAAGTGCGGCCTTTTCAGTGGGTCCTGGCTCTTTTCCTTGTTGTACACTCTGATAAAAGGCTTCTCCCATGCGACTTTGGCCGTCGACGTCTGCGACGAGAAAGATTCAATCTGTTGTTCTTCTAGCTGCATAAGTAACATGATCAGTTTAGAAATGGCTGGTACTAGAATGCATTCATGGACTTGATGATGATGAGTAGCATGAAATGGTAAATTTCTTACCACTAGTTTCTCAACATTCTTCACGCTATCGTCCATGACCAAAATAACATTCTCCACAATCTTGGGGTATGTGACAAGTTCGCCGGCCGACGTTACTTTTCTGTACCTGGACCTCATGGATTTCTGGAACTGTGGGTCATGGGCATACTTGGAGTAAGGGTTCTCAAGGCCTTTATCTATGTAGGCTTGGTCCTCTTTATCCCAAACTTCCTCCTTGCCGTCGTAGCCACGGCAGCCGAGATTGTGGTGACCGGTGTTCTTCGACGCCAGGTCCTTCCCCCAGGTCGTTTGATTCTTAGTGAAATCAAGCGACTAGTTATCTAGGAAAATCTTGATGTCATCTGGCTTAATCCGCGGGAAGTGGCGATGGAACTCTTCAAACAGTTCCTCGTCCCTAATCATCGCCCTCGCCATAGTCTTATAATGCTTAGGGCTTTGGTGAATCTTGTGAGGGCGAGTTTGTTCACCAGGTTGTTGTTCATATTCTCGTTGTTGTAGGGGGAGGGAACTCGTACCGGGCGTGCACCCTCGAGATGAGTTGGGAACGCAAAGTTTGCTTCTTCTTGAGAGTCGGCTCGTTGATATTGACGACGTCTCGAAAGATCACGCCAAGTTGGAGGAAGTACCCCTTCACAAGGTCCTTAGGCAACACAGGCATGCCATTGGAAGGATCCACCTCTGTAAATTTCTCTCGAACGGTGCCGACCTTGTTCGGAGCTCGCTGCCGACGCTTCCTTGCCGCCGTGCTACTCTCAGAGGGACCCTCGGCGCAACTATCAGTGGTTTTCTCGCCACCGGTGAGCGCATGATCATTGTGGGGCTCGCCATTAGGGGGCTGGTCAGTCATCATCACCGCCATCATTGGCCCTCTCTTCCTCTTGCGACTCTCTGGCCATAAGCATGTAGTGGTCCAATAATGCCGGATCCGTAGAAGATGACATTCCTAGCTAGAAGTAGACAAAATAATTACTAGGTTAGTCACCGGAAAAATTCAGCATGACCTCTGCTATAAATGGTCATGCCGGAGTGCCAGAACTTTGCCGGAACGGAAATGAATCAACCAAGTCGCGAAAGAGGAGTTGTGTTCTCTAAATATCTCTTCTTTCGTCATCGGCCTGCGAGCATTGTTTTTTTGCAGTGGTTTTGTGCTCTTCTATCCAAGGGTTGACATCGTCAATGTGTTGTAACACTACTAAGTGGGTCCTATCAAAGTCGGCTCTCCGACCACAGGAGTCCGCGTCCATTACACTTTTGCTAGTGTTGTGGCCTACCCCCATGAACCTGTCATGGTTCATGTTTGCGGGCAAACCAACAGGTGGCTTCTCCTCACCTAGAAAATTCTTGCAGAAAGAGATGCATTCTTCGGTGAGAAATCCCTGGATAATGCTTCCATCCGGGTGTGCCCTATTACGAACAAATGATTTGATGATCCCGTTCATTCTTTCTAATGCCATCATGTTGTGCAAGAATGTCGGCCCAAGATTGGTGATATCGTCCACGATATGGACCAAGAGATGTACCATAATGTCAAAGAAGGCATGTGGAAAGTACATCTCAAGCTCGCATAGGATGGTGAAAATCTCTGGCTGCAGCCTTTCGAGTTTCTTCACGCTTATCGACTTCCGAGTGATGACGTCGAAAAAGTTACAGAGGCTAGTCAGCGTTTAACGGACGTGCGGTTCCATTAGCCCTCTGATTGCAACAGGAAGTATCTGCGTCATCTTCACGTGACAGTCATGAGATTTCATCCTGCTGAAGATTTTTTTCTCCGCGTCTAGGTATCTGCTTATCAGCCCCACGTAACCTAAGGGAAATTTCACTTCGGGGAGGCATGTGAATATTTGCTCGAGCTCGTCGGGACTTAGAGTGAAGCAAGAGGGTTTCAGGCGGTGAGTTTGGTGTTTCTTAGCCCTTTGCCTCTTATGGTCGTCCGTCTCCTCCACCTCATCCTCATCCTTCTCTATATGTTTACGCGTAGAAGGCGGTAAGTGAAGCTCGCTCCTGATATTCATGACCATCAGGTCGTATCTTGATTTCGGCCCGTCTTTGGTCCTATCTAACATGTTGAACAGAGTGCCAAGCAAGCTCTCACACACATTCTTCGTGATATGCACTCTGAGGATTGGCCAGTACAGCAAGTCCAAAAATCGGACCTCCTTTTCCATACCCCCAAGAGCGGCCCTTCTGGCGGAGGACACTTTTTCTCTCCTCACTTTCGCTTCTGTACCTTTCCCGACGGAGGACACGTTTTCCAATTCTTTAATAGAGTATCGATATCTTCTCCTCTTCTCTTGCGTGGAGGTAGATCGAGCTCATCTTTACCGTTGAACAGGTCTCCACGCTTTCTCCACTGGTCGTTTTGTTGTAGCCACATTCGATGCCTTATGTATAAGATTTTAGAAGAACCGGGATCCTTGTGTAGATGAAGAAACGGCGTCAATTCCATGCACCTGACACAAGCCTTGTGTCCATGGCACACCTGACACGCAATATATCCATATCCGAGAAAGTCCTGCACCTTCGTGATCTAGCTCCTCCTTCAATAGCTCGAGATACAGGTTGATATCGCTCCCTGGCTGGGTCGGCCCTTGAATTCGCATACTCATGTGTATGTACTTACTCTTCAGACACAACCACGGGGGGAGGTTGTACATCCATACAAACACGGGCCAGGTGCTATGTTTGCTGCTCTGGTTGCCAAACGGATTGAGACCTCCGGTGCTTGCACCAAGCCTGATGTTCCTTCGATCGTTCGCGAATTATTCATCAAATGCGCCTAGTGCTTTCCTCTGCTGTGCATCCGAAGGGTGTGTTAGCACTGGTTTTTCAACACGTTCTGGATCACTCAGCACCATCTTCTTTCTTTCCTCGTGCCAGCGCATGAGCTTTGCTTCCTTGGGGTCCATGAAGTACCACTGCAGACAGGGAATGAGTGGAAAGTACCACACAACTTTCCTAGGAGCTTTCTTCTTCCCCCTCTTGTAACGATCAACACCGCACACTAAACATTTGATCTGGTCCGCGTGCTCGTTACGATAAATTATGCAGTCACGGACGCAAGCGTGATATTTTGTGTGCGGTAAATCGAGACGGCACACGATTTTCTTGGCCTCCTGTAGACTACTAGCACATGTGTTACCTTCAGGTAAGTGCGTCTTAAGGTATCGCAGAAGATCGTCCATGCTTGTGTCGGTCCATCCGTGTTTTGCCTTCATCTCTAGAAGACCGAGAGCTACTCTCAAGCGTGACTCCTCCGCCCCGCGACTTGCGTCATACAACGGAGTTGCAAAGTCTATCTCTAGTTGCGTGATCTTAGATTTACGTCTGGCGTCGGTCGACGTGTTCTTGGGAAGAAGCTCTTGAACATGAGGGTCCCGCAAGGATGAAGTTAGCGGAGTGTTCATGTCCTCGTCTTCTACATGTTGTTGATCACCATGACTCCCTTCTTCTTCATAGTCGTCCCGTCGGCAGCCTCTTCGTCCTCTCCATTGCCATGCATGTTCAGACTCTTCCTCATATTCACATGTCGCCGCCCGATTGGTCTCGTCGTGATCATCGTATTCATCATCATCCATCCACTTAGTGTGGCCCTCCATGAAACTATACCTGAGCAGGTGCTTCTCCACATTGCCAGAATCTGGTTTAAACAAGGACCCTAACTTACATTTTCGACACGTACACTCTATGTCGGTTCGGTTCTTTCGATGCATGCATGTCGGCCGTCGCGTGTTGCACGTATCTATGCACCACGCTTGTCCTCATCGCAATGACTATTGTCGCCTACACGGCAAGAGAGGTTTCATTAATTAGATCCGGTTTTCACGGAAAATTTTGGCATGACCTTTGCTACAAAAGGTAATGCGGAGCGGCAGAAATTTGCCAAAACGGAAATGAATCAACATTTTGGCAAAACATTGGCAACTCATCCTCATGGAAACACAATAAAATGCAAAATAGACCGAGTTATCCTCCACCAACCAATCTCACACACCTATTAAGATGACACACAATGCAAAATATATAGACGCGATGACGACGTCAAAGATCACCGGAGAGATGACCGATGAGAGAGTGATAGATCTAGAAATAGCTAGTGGTGCATTTATGGTGAGATCTAGTGTCCGGTTAGTAGATCTAGTGGAGATTTGGAAGAGGGCAAGTGGGTTAGGGTAACCATTTAAAATATATTAAACATGATTGGTTAAATTAGCTAAAAAGGGTGGAGGGATGTGGGGGATTGAGCTTGGAGCACTAATGGGTCGAGTTTGGAGTAGGGTGAGTGAGTGTGGTGGATAGGGGGTGGTGGTGGCTGGCTAGCCGCACTTACTGAGGCCAAAAATTACCACAGGCGAATTTTGTTTATAAGCTCCTGCGGTATTGCATGTTATCACAGGCGAAGAGTGCCTCTATGCGCCTGAGCTATGGGGGGTAGCGGACTAGGATTACCACAGGTGCATTGGCCTCTATTCGCCAGCGCTAGGGTACCTTAGCGCAGGCGAATATAGGGCTCATTCACCTGCGGTAAAGGCACAATGCCTGGGGGTGCCGGTGCCACCTTTTACGCTGGTGTACGGAACACCTATTCGCCTGGGGTAATTTCCTTACCCCAGGCGCATCGCAGAGCTGTTCGCCAGCATTACTTACCGCAGGCGCATAGCATTGTTTGTGCGCCTGTAGTAGGATATGTTGCTATAACCATTTCCCTAGTAGTGTTTTGCGCTTCAATGACCAGGAGATCAAACTGTCTCCGTAGTAGATGCAATAGCCAGAAGTCGAGCGACGAGTGTCGGGGCAGCCCGCCCAATCGGCATCGGAGTATGCTGTGAGCATGGTTGAAGAAGAGACACCAAGCTGCAGACCCATGTCGAGAGTACCTTTGAGGTAACGAAGAATGCACTTGACCAAGTCCAGGTGCGGAGCGCGAGGATCCTTCATGTGTAAACACACTTGTTGAACAACATACGTAAGATCAAGACGCGTCAACGTGAGTTACCGAAGAGTACCCGCGAGTCTCCGGTAGTCGGAGGGGTCAATAACAAGGGCTCCCTCATCGATGGAGAGCTTGGCACTGGTGTTAATGGGCGTAGGAGAGGGGTGGCATTCTAACATTCCTGCTCGCTGATGAATACCGACAACATACTGCCGTTGAGACAGAAAAAATGTTGTGGACGTGCGTTGTACTGCAATTCCCAAGAAGAAGGATAAATTGCCTAAGTTTGTCATGGAGAATTCAGCATGAAGAAGCGAGGTAAGCCGTTGCAGCAAAGTCGAGGAAGATGCGGTGATCATGATGTCATTGACATAAAGCATAACATACGCAAGTGCATCAGCCTCCTTTAGTACGAACAGATACGTGTCGGAGGTCGAGGCGGTGAAGGGAAGCTGACGAAGGGAGGAGAACCGCTGGTACCATGCACTTGGCGCCTGCTTGAGTCCGTAGAGAAAGTGATGAAGCTGACATACATCATCTGGTTGTCGAGGATAGATGAAACTAGATGGTTTCTCACAGTATACCACCTCATCAAGAGTGTCGTTGAGGAAGGCATTTTTGACATCGAGTTGTCGAATAGGCCACCCAACAGAGAGAGTAATGATGAGAACGAGGCGGATCATGGCCGGCTTCACAGCGGGACTGAACGTCTCATCATAATCCACGCCCGTTTGCTGAGAGAACCCGCGAACAACCCAGTTAGCTTTGTAGCAAGAAAGAGAGCCATCAGAGTTAAAATTCATGTCGAAAAATCCACTTGCCAGAGACAATGTTAGCTCTAGGGGGTGCGGGATCAAGGACCAGGTGCCGTTATCGATGAGAGCTTGAAATTCCTTGGTCATCGCATCACGCCAGTGAGGGTCTTGGAGACAAGCACGGTACGTCGAGGGTACGGGGGAGAGCTCTACCGTCGTTGCCGAGAGATTAAGCCGCTCGCGAGGAGGAACGGCGATCCCAGCTTTTGCACGTGTCTGCATGACATGCGGACCGGGTGCAGGCCGGGCAGGAGGACCGTGGGGGTGCGGCAACGTCGGTGGAGAGGAGGCAGCCGACAAGCCGGGAGACGATGACGGATACGAGCTCGGGCTTTCCGTAGGCGTACGTGGTGTCGGAGGCGTAGGTGATGGCGGAAGGGACAAGGCAGGTGTGACGTGAGTCCCTGGAACGGTCCTCTGCCGTGGTAGAGAATATGACCAAAGGTCTCGTGGGTGGCAAGGTCACAAACTGGACAACGCCTCTCAGTATGTTCCGTGGAAAATAACTTCGTCCCTAGACGTTTTAGGGTTAGGGGCAACTTATAGGCAACGAGGCAACGAGAGGTGGTTGCCGGGCAGCCAGGGGCCACCAGGCGCAACCTAGGGTGGGGCCACTCCTGGCACCCCCTGACCCCCCTCCCGCTCTTCTTTGGACTCGGTCTTCGTTCCGGGTAAAAAAGATATCCGTGGATTTTAGCCTTTTCCGAGAATATTTCTTTAAGAACTTCTCTGAAATAGAAAAACAACAAGTGGCCTGGGGCATCTCGTTAATAGGTTAGTCTATGAAAACATCCAGAAAACGAATCAAAACTAGGGAAAACATGTGGAAAACAAAATGTATTGGATAGAAAACAAGCGTGGAGCATAAAAAACTATAAATATGTTTGCAACGTATCAACATCCCCAAGCTTAACTCCTGCATGTCCCCTAGTAGGTAAGTGATAATAAAATAATTTTTGAGGTGACATGAAGCCAACACGATCTTGATCAACGTTATTGACATGGGGGGCGAGAGACCCTCCACGATGGGTGTACCCGGTGCGGCCTACTAAGAGGTACCTTAGTAGGCTCCACGAGTAACTACACAGAGGCCCATAGAGGAAGCCTACGCAGGAGTGGAATAAGGAAAGACTTAGGCAGCAAGAATAGGAAATAGTAATAACCGACTCAGAATCGAGTCCACCTCATGAACGGCCCACGGGACTCAGCTACCTATATAAAGCACCGTAGGGGGTCGCAAACGGGACAGACAACCCGAAATTCAGATTTGCGCCAGATTCAATCTACGAACACACCCCCTCTAATCGATACTTTCACCTCATGGGAATAAATTTCGGCGACCAGTAACCCGTTGAGTCGAGTAGTCCACCAGCGCATTTTTCCTTCACAAAGCCCCGGGTACCTTACCATGGGGATTGTTGAGGTCACCCGTTCTTCATTGACGTCGTATGTGCGAAACTAGCGCACTAGTAGGGAAAAGCCTGCCAGTGACGAACCAAACTGGGCTACCGTTGGCGAAGGGCTGTTCGCGAGCGCTAACTCGCCAGTGGTAGCGGGTTACCGCTGGCGAACATCGCTTCGCCAGCGGTAGCATATGTTACCGCTGGCGAACACGTTCCTATTCGCCAGCGGTATGGTTCGCCAGCGGTAGCCACTTTGTTCGCCAGAGGTAAGTCTCCAAGGTTTGTCTTTTTTTTGTTATTTTCGTATAACAGTTTGTATTTTCCTCGTATTATACTATACAGGTGCAAATACATTTAATTTATGTAATTTATAAAGTTCACACATATAAATCACTCTTAGATACATATGCATGTATGTATATATGCAATACACAAACCGAGATCCATCGATAACGAAATTAACACATCGATAACGAAATAACATCCTTCTCATAAATATGAATACACATTGATCTCAATAAAACGTTTATGTCGGAAGATTTAGAACAAAAAAATATAGTCATCTAATTAGTTTAACGATTACAAAAGTATGACATCCATACAACGCGCGATATAGAGATCAATCGCAAACAAGACATATATATATGCGGTCCGCCTCCGCTTTAGCTTTCGCCTCCGCTTGCGATCTTTCGCTAGGGCCAGCGCGCCGTCCACTTCTTCATCTCTCTGTAGACCAAGATAAAAGCATTAGACCGGCAAAGGAAATCACAAGTTCTTATTAGGAGCAATTCGTACCGAACCGAATACATACCGTCGATCATTTCTTCCTTATTGTTGTTGTGATCTTCTGTTTCTTCACCGGATGGAACGGAAGAACACCTTCTAATGAGTTGAATGGTCTCTCGTCAGCCTGCTCTAGTACACATCGGCGCAACTCATCGTTAGATGGTGGAGAGTTCCAGTGGAAGACGGAGTCTTTGGTTACTACATCCCTATAGATGATGGAGCAGATTTTGCGCTGGAGGCGACCAAAGTTTTGTCTGAATTCAGCATCAGACCATTCGACGATGCTCTGAGAACATTTGTCCACAGCAGACATGTATTGTAGACTGTGTTGGTCCTTCACGATCTCCGTCATGTGTTGGATGAGGTACCATGCCTCCATATGGCCGCCTGGCGCCTGCTTGGGGCAGGGAAACTCTGTTTTGTGTCTGAACACATATTTGCCTTGAATTTGTTTCATTCTGTCGCAGTATCCTTCCGCCCTGATGTAGCCGTCCATAGCATCATTGAGAACAGACTTGATGAGGGAGTAGTTCTTCTCCTTCATCGTACTCCCGGAGTCGAGATATACTGCGTGCGCGTCTCTCGGGTAGAGCATGATGAGGGTGCCGTATTTGTTTCTGCGCAAAACAGGAGTCCATATATATAATCCTCAAAAATTGTATATGCGCAAAGTTATGTAAAGATGGAAAATATAACTTACTCGGGAAATTAAGGCACGAGGGTGATCCTCTTGTGTGTATAATTAGTGAGCAACACTTGTTCGAGGTACTTTGTCGCTTTTGCCCTACCCTTGGGGTTGTTCAAGTTCATGTCGTGCATGTAGTAGGGGTCTGCTAGCCCGATGTTTTTGACATTCTCTATGGATAGTTGATGCCCCAAACTGAGCGTATACAGACGGACGATTGACGAGTGGAGGGATTTCATGTGGAACATCCGAAAAATGTCGTCAAATCTCACAATGATCTTGTTTGCGTTGCCTTCAGTGACAAATCCCGCCATACATGGCACCTTTGCGACCAAAACCGGCAGCGTTGGATTTTTCTCTTTGAGAAGCGTCGTCTCCATATATAGAACACCGTCATGGACTCTAAGCAGATCACCTGTCAGCAAGGAGGCCAACCTCGGCGGAAGCATCGGTTTGCCCAACTCATTGATATGATGCCAGTCGTGTATGGGTATCCTGTCCAATACCCGTCCTGTCTGCGGCTTAGACTTGGTCCCCTCCACCGGTTGGCTCATCGATGCAACGACAGAACTCTTCTTAGTTCTTTTCCGTACCGTCTTCTTAGGCTGATTCTGATGAAATACATCTGCTACCACCTCTTTGAGGGCGTCCTGGCTGATGACTTTTTGCTCAGGGACTGCCGGTTCTTGAGAAGAGAAAAGACGCTTTGTGCATCGATATTTATCCGCTTCCTCCGCTGGCAAGAGAAGTTCATCAAGATCATCCAGGCCGACCCCCTCGTAAGGATCGTCGACGAGGTAGTCATTGGGGTTCTCATCTTCAGCATCGTCGCCGTCGTGTTGTAAGGACTTTGCAGGTGAGAAATCCTTGTGTTGCCTCGGGTGCCCCGACCCCTGGACCGGTGTTGGAGTGTTGACAGGAGTAGTTTACAAACGATTTAGTGATTTTGGCCATGTCAATGGACAAACCAAGCACTGCTCCAGGTTTAACTAGATGTCGGCTGCGGGGGGTTGGTTCGGAGGATCGAGAGCACCGCAACCAGGGAGCACCAGACTTAATGTAACCCTTAGCACGTCTTCGGGCATACGAACGCCGTCGGACACGCAGATGATAGATGTTATGATTTTTCCTTTGGCCACGTCCTTTAACACGCCGTTCACACGAAGGAGCAATGTGCATCCCGTCTCGTCGGCCTGCGAAACGTCGCGCGATCGTCGTTAGAGACTGAGGCCGTCACGAATCAAGTCATAATATATAATTAAGCAGTGGATGCTGAATTACCGTGAGGGCATTGAGCTCGGACAAGGGCGATGGACCGCTAAGTGTCGGCGGCGGCGGTGAAGAGACGTGGCGGGGCGGCGATGGATCTTTGCGACCTTGCGGCTCAGGGTTGGGGGCCGCCTCGTTCTGTGCATCAGGCGCCACGACAGGGGCCACGTTCTGCACAGCAGGCGCCACGACGGGGGCCACGTTCTGCGCAGCAGTCGCCATGACGGGGGCCACGTTCTGCGCAGCAGGCAGCACCATTTGGGCTCTTGTCCTCCACCTGCCATCCACAGCGCTAAGGACTGAGAGACGGACGCACAGATGGTAGGGAGGAGCGCGTTGAGCCTCTCGTTCACAAGCTCGTCGACCGTCTTCTCTGGGGCCTTGTTCCGCTCCTTTGTCTTCTCCTTGGTGTTCGGGTAGTAGTGCGCATCCCGATGACCCTTTCCGAGGCCATGCACATGGCCACGATGCGGCTTCTTGTCAAGGGGCACTCCCTTCATCGCGTTAAGCGCCCTAATAAAAGGGGTGCCATACGGGTCCTTGTTCATCGTCGCCGAGGACCCCCCGTCAGAGTGAGATAGACGTTCTTTTTCTTCTTCCTCGAGATATTTCTTCTCGAGCATTTTGACCTTCTCGTTCAACACAAGATCGCTGGGCCTTTTGGGATCTGACAAAATGGGTCCTGATAAAATTTATCACCTGCGGGTCGGTGATCTTGTCAAACGGGTTCGGCCCTTCTCTCTGCGCATCCTCCTTAGCCCAGACTTTATGCTTCCCAAGGTAACCCCGGCTTCCGAGATTGTGAGGGCCAATGTTCTTTTTTCGCTGGTCTTTTCCCCATTTACTCAGCGCCACCCTTTCCGGTTTGAGTTCGTCCAGCTTGAATTGGGCCAAGTCTTCCTCGGAAATGGAGGGCCACATCTTATGGATCTCATCGAAACCCTTACCCTTCGCAATCATCACCCGCAAACTGGATCTCCAAGTCGTAAACGCCTTGGTGAACTTTCCCAGTGCTAACGAGTTGACCAGATTCTTCTTCAGGTCCTGGTTGTCGTAAGGATCCGGGAACTTGTACCTCGTGGACAGCTTCTCAATCAGCAGGACAGACATAGCCTTGTTTTCTTTATCTCTGAGCTGGCCCGTATTAACGTTGCCAAAGTGTCGAGCTATGCAGCCTATCTGGTTTCCATACCCCTTAGAGTAACTCTCCGGCTCGATGGGAGTACCGCTGCTGGAGTCCACTTCCGTGAAGTCTTCCCGGATGGTGGCGAGCATGTTGTGCCGCCTTTCTTTGCGCTTACGCGACGCCTCGCTACCGGAGGCGGTATCCCCGGTGCCACTACCGGTTTGATCACCTTCTGTGCCCGATGTATCGGTGCGCGGCTGTAGCTCCTGGCGAACGGTTTCGTCCATCTCGTTGTCTGCATCGTCGCCCTGCGTCTCTAGCTCCGGTTGCAGATCTACGGGTCCTCCTCTGGCGCTAAACATAGAAAGCCACGCATCGTCGTCCCCGCGTCCAATCCCAGAACCACCCGCCTCGTCGTTGTGAGCCATATCTAATTAAGGAGAGAAAACCCGAAATTAGTTCAACAAATCCTGCAATTTAGACGATGTATACCCCATATGAGTCCAAATTTCTCGGACACTCTAAGATGTGATATTTTTAGCAAAGATCATGCCAAAATTCACGGAAAAATTCGGCATGACCTTTGCTAAAAATATCACAAATGGAGTACCCAAATTTGTCGGAACGGAAATTAGTCAACATTCCGGCAAATAGGGCCTCACGTGGGGTACCTGCACATAAAATCCCACCCCTCATATAATCCCACACCTCATATTATCATCGTCATAAACACGAAGGTGGGCACATATCCACACGACCACACACCATCTCCACCATCCATCACCACCATCCATATCACCACGCCATGTCCATCACCACCATCCATCACCACCATCAATCCACACCACATCCATCACACCAACCATCACCAACCACCAAAAACAGAAATCAAAATGCATCATAAATTCAAGATAACGCATAATCACTTAAAAATAAAATAAAGATCAGTGGCATTGGGTGGTATTTAACTGTTGAGAACAACATTTCATTTCCTTTTCTGCTACTAGCTTCCAGGCCTTAGTTGATAGTGGAACATCATTATGGTGTTACGGTAACTTTGCAATGCCCAGATTTCAGGCCAAACAGCGAGCATGCAATCTTCTCCAACGACCAAACAGCGACCAACAAGAAAAAATAAAGCACCATGGTGTTATGGTTACTTTGCAATGCCCGGATTTCAGGCCCAGTAGATATGCACATGGTGCTGTTTGGAACCATGTATTTTAAAAGTATTCTATCAATGCCATGGTATTCTAATTCTACTACAGTAGCTTTAATGAAAACTATGAATTTGCTAAGTAGTATAAAATAATGGATATTGTCATACTATGGAACTACAACACGAATCAATTTGAATCCGAAACTCCCACACATCTCAAATTATATTGAATTTTGGTTTTTGTTTATACTCCGCAACAGCTAAAGTTTGTGATCACAATCACAAGGAATTGGAAGAACCCCCGTGCTACTCTCAGGTGCATTTGACGTTGCTCGCTTTTCATAAGCAAGACAGCCGCGCGCGTTTAAGGCAATAGCTACTAACAGATGACTGCAATATCTACTAACACTTACTGAAACCAACAAGCAATAGCTACTAACAAGATCTGCTAATTCATGTACTGGTACTGGTACACACCTTCTGTCGAACAGGTTGAGGGTGTGGCGGTGCAGCGAGAAGCAACGGGGCAGAGGGAGCAGCGCCACCGCAGGAAGCAGGGCGGGAGCGCTGCGGAGTCTCCCGGGAGGTGGCGGTGGCAGGTGGTGGCCGGCGGTGGTCGTGGGCGCGCGGTGGCCGTGGGCGCGCGCGCGGTTGCAGAGAGGGGAGGGCAGGTGGTGGCCGTGAGTAGCGAGGAAGAGGAGAGGAGAGGGGAGGGAGGTGCGGCGCGGGGAGGTGGACGGCGGCGAGGGGAAGTGGATGGCAGCGGCGCGGGGAGGTGGACGGCGGCGGTGATCACAGCAGGGAGGAGGTCGACGGGGGCGCACGCGAAACGGCTAAGTCCTTTTTTCTTCCCCTGTGCTCTCTGTAGAAGGGAGGAGGTGGGGCCCAAGCGTAAGTGAGAGGGGGTACCATACCGCTGGCGAACAAAGGTTGGTTCGCCAGCGCTATGCCCATACCACTGGCGAACATAGTGGCTGGTTCGCCAACGCTACCTTTTTTTTCTTTGAATTTATTTACTGTATTATTTTTTATTAGTTTTTCTTTGAGAAACATTACTGTTTTTTCTTTATTTTTTTGAATTGATTTATTTTTGTTTATTATTATTATATTTTGTGTTCCATTATTTCCTTCATGTTTCTCTTGTTTTCTTTTTTTTTTATTATTAAATTTTGTTTTCCTTTATGTTTTCTAATATTTCCTTCATGTTTTCTCTTGTTTTATTTTTGTTTTCTATGGTTAGGAGATATGTTTTCCAATATTTTCTTCATGTTTTCTATTGTTTTCCTTCATGTTTTATTTTTTTTCCACTATTTTCTTTCTTGTTTTCTCTTTTCATTATTTTGGTTTTAGTTGTTTTCCATTATTTTCCTTCATGTTTTCTATTTGTTTCCTTTATGTTTTCTCTTGTTCTCTTTATGTTTTCTATTGTTTTCTTCATGTGTTCTATTGTTTTCAATTGTTTTCCTTCATGTTTTATTTTGTTTTCTAATATTTCCTTCTTGTTTTCTCTTTTCATTGTTTTCGTTTTAGTTGTTTTCCATTATTTTCCTTCATTTTTCTACTTGTTTCCTTTATGTTTTCTCTTGTTCTCTTTATGTTTTCTATTGTTTTTCTTTATATGTTCTATTGTTTTCCGTTGTTTCCTTAATGTTTTCTATTTGTTTCCTTTATGTTTCAAATAATATAAGTCCACACATTTGAAATACAGAACAAGGTACATTAAATTTATAATAAGTGCACATCAGACCAGTTGATCCATGCATATACATAGTTTTGTCGCATACAATTGGCAGACAGATATATACATAGTTTCTTAGTGTTTGATCTTTTTGCCTTTTTTGGTCGCAGTTTCATAATTTAACCCCACATTATGACTTCTTCTTCTGAATGGAAGACCATGCCTAGGTAGCGTTGTTTTGCTTCTTCTTGTTGTGTATGTTGCATGACTATCATCATCATCTTCTTGATCATCGTCAATATTTGGGTCGTCGAACGTGTCGAACTCGTCCTCATCAACGACTCCATCCATTCCGATGATATTTCTTTTCCCTCTCCTCACGACAACACGTCTAGGCCTTGCAGGGTCTGTTATGAAGAAGCATTGGGACACATGCTTAGCCAATACCCATGGCTCATTTTGCGTTGTGACATTCGCGCTTGATGAGGTTCCGGCTTCGGGAATAACCATGGTTGTAAAGTATTGGTATTCGTTTCTGACGGTCGACATCCTAGCCCATCTAACGCGGAACATAGGCACCTTCTCTCCAGAATAGTTAAGCTCCCATATCTCCTCGATCCTTCCGTAGTATCTTAACTTTTTGTCACCGGTGTAGGATTCCATCGTTACCCCTGAGTTTTGATAATCGGAAGTTTTGTCTTTCTCCTCTGTGTAGAAAGTGAACCCGTTTATATCATATGCTTGAAACGTCGCTAGGTTGGGAGTTGGGCCATGTGCCAAGGCGTACAATAGTTTATTTTTCGCACAATCCCTTGGCGCTGGATTAGCGACGATCACATCTTAAAACCAACGCAAGAAAGTGGAGTTATGCTCTCTGATTATTTCTCCTTCGGTTCTCCGCTTGCCTTGTTCACTGTACTTTTTCATAATAGAGCTCTTGTGTTTTTCCACCCAAGTATCGACTATGTCAATGTGTTGGAGAGCTACTAAGTTTTCCATGTTAAAGTCGGTGCGTCGACAAGCCCGATCCACATGCACTTCTGTACGTCCATTTTTGTGACCTACTCCATCGAGCTTGCCAATGTGCTTGTTTCTGGGCAGACCAACAGGGTCCTCCACGTCAATATGATTTGTGCAGAAAGAGATGCACTCTTCGGTGAGAAAGCCCTGAACGATGCTTCCATACGGACGGGCTCTATTGCGAACAAATCCTTTGATGACCCCATTCATCTTTCAAATGGCATCATGTTATGCAGGAACAACGACCCGAGATGGATGATATCATCCACGATATGGACCAACAGATGAACACATATGTCAAAGAATGATGGTGGAAAGTACATCTCAAGCTCGCATAGTATCACGACAATCTCTTCCTGCAGCCTTGAGATCTGCTTCCCCGAGATCGACTTTCGAGATATCACGTCGAAGAAGTTACAGAGGCCAAACAGGGTTTCCCAGACGTGCTTGTCCATTATTCTGCGGATCGCAACCGGAAGTATCTACGTCATCATCACGTAACAGTCATGAGACTTCATCACGCTAAACTTTTGTTTCTGCGCGTCGAGGAATCTGCTTATTAGCCCTGAGTAACCGCTAGGGACTTTGACTCCGAGAAGGCACATCATCAATTTTGTGATCTCCTCGGGACTAAGAGTGAAGCGGGATGGGGGCAGTAATTGTCATTCCTCTTAACCCTTTTGGCCTTGCGACCCTTTGTCTCCTCATCACACGTTTGATCACCGTCGTCATCATCCGGGTGTCCCCCCTGAAGATCTACACTAATACCAAAATATTTCAGGTCGTTTCTTGCTTTCACCCCGTCTTTGGTCCTCTCGGGCATGTTGAGCAGCGTGCCAAACAAACTTTCAAACACATTCTTCGTGATATGCATCAGATCAAGGCAGTGAGGCGTATCGAGAATGGGCCAGTATGGCAAGTCCCAAAACACCGACCTCGTCTTCCATACATCCAGAAGCGGTTTTGGCGCCTTTTGCTTCTTTCCCGCCTCTGGGCATTCCTTCCAATCATTCAACAACTTGTAGATTTCTTCGCCGCACCTCTTACGTGGAGGTCCACGGAGCACATCTTCACCGTTAAAAAGGTCTCCTCGGATTCTCCATGGGTCTTTGTTGGGTAGCCACCTTCGATGTCCAACGAAAAATGTTTTCGAAGACCCAGGATCTTTCGGAAGTTGCATAAACGTGGGGTCATCCATGCACCTCACGCAACCATTATGTCCGTGGCACACCTGGCCCGCCACATATCCGTAGCCGAGTAGGTCGTGAACCGTACAAAGTAAGACAGCTCTCATTGGGAAATATTGTTCACCGAAGGCGTCCCATGTGTTCACCCCTTCCTCGGCCCATAGCGTGTCCAGCTCATCTTTAAGAAGCTTCAGGTATAGATTGATGTCGTTGCCTGGTTGTTTCGGCCCTTGAATTAGCATACTCATGTGAATATACTTCCTCTTCATGCACAACCAGGGGGGATGTTGTACATCCATACAACACGGGCCAGGTGCTATGGGTGCTACTCTGGTTGCCAAACAGATTGATTCCGTCGGTGCTCACACCCAACCTGATGTTCCTTGCCTCCGCCCCGAACGTTGCATATTCACAGTCAATTGCTTTCCATTGACTTGCATCTGAAGGATGTGTCAGATTTACTTTTTCACTCCGATTTGGATCTTTCAAAACTTTATTCCTCCTTTTCGCGTGCCAGCGCATGAGCTTTGCTTCCTTGCGGTCCGAGAAATACCGTTGCAGACGGGGAATGAGCGGAAAGTACCACAAAACTTTTCGAAGAGCTTTCTTCTTCCCTTTCTTGTATCGAGCGGCATTGCAAACTGGAAAAATGGTTTTGTTCGCGTCCTCTTTCCGATAAATGTAGCAATTGTTGATGCACACATGGTATTTTTCGTGAGGTAAATCAAAGGGGCACACTACTTTCTTGGCCTCGTCGCAACTTTTAGGACATGTGTTGCCCTCTGGAAGGATATCGTGCCAGTATTGCAGGCTTGCATCGACGCTTATGTTGCTCCATTTGTATCTCGCCTTCATCTGCAGAACATCGAGCGCCACTCTCAGGCGGGACTCTACCGGACCGCAGCCTGCATACAACGGTGTCTTCGAGTCCATCTCTAGTTGCGCCAGCTTAGATTGCTCTCTAGAAGCAGATCTCGAGTTAGCCGTCTTTCTCAAAAGCAGTTCTTTTAGATGAGGGTCACGCACAACTTCCGTTAGGGGTGTCCCTGTGTCCTCGTCTTCTTCCACGTCTTGTTCAGCATCTTATCCATGATCATGTGCGGGGTCATGAGGTTGATCTTGGTCCTGTTGTAGTTCTTGTCGATCGTTGTTATTCTCCTGTTGCACATCATTTCCAACCACCGCCGCCCCATGGACTTCATCATCTTCATCATCCCTTACCGACTGACTGTTATACCCATCCATGAAACCATACCTGAGGAGGTGACTGAGCAAGTCTCCGGTAAAGGGATTGAGCAAGCCCCCTAGTTTGCACTTTCGACATGGACATCGTATCTCCTTGCGGCCATTTTGTAACATGTCTTCTGTCGCGTGTCTCAAGTAACTATTCACGACACGTTCACTCTTAACGACCACCATTATTTGTCGCCTGCACGAGAGCACGCCAATATAATTAATATTAGAACCAAACATAATATATATATATATCGGTATTCACGAAAAAAAATCGGCATGACCTTCCTACAAATTGGAGGTTAGAGTAGTGCCAAACTTTGCCGATACGGAAATGAATCAACATTCCGGCAAAGTGGCAACTCATTTTCATATCCAAAATTTCACTTCATGTCGTATTCACGAAAAAAAATTGGCATGACCTTCCTACAAATAGGAGGTTATTAGGGAGTGCAAAACTATGCCGAGACGGAAATGAATCAACATTCCGGCGATAGTTGGCTACTCAATTTCATTCCACAACAGATTGCACACATTTAACGTCTCCATCACACGACCATATTTGAACCCGGTGAAATTTCACACATATTGCATATCGCGTGTATCCGGACAAAATTCATATACAAACTCATTTAATTATATATTAGCATTCATCCCACCTCAAATGAATAGATGGCTACACGATGATATCCGGAGAATTTTGGAGCTTTGGAGAGAGAGGGGATAATTCTAGATCTAGATGCCTAGGAAGGGAAAACTTTGGGTAGAAATGGTGTTAGGAGGGAGATAAACATATATATACTAACTAAAATAATTTTAGTTGGTTCAAAAGAGAGTACAAGGGTGGGGAAATTGGCATAAATTTGAGCTAGAGAGATAGAGGAGGAGACAAGGTGGAGAAGGGAGAGTGGAGAGGGAAAGTGTGGGGTGTACCATTTATGGCCTATCTGCCCAGGTTACCGCTGGCGAACAGCTGTGCCTGTTCGCCAGCGCTAACATGCGCCCTGGGCCCACATGTTAGCGATGGCGAACAGGCACAGATGTTCGCTAGCGGTACGAAACTTAGTGCTGGAGAACCAAAGGTGTTGTTCGCCAGCGGTACTTTCATGGAGGGGCTGGTGCGCGCGCAGGGGGGTCCCACCCACATCGCTGGCGAACCAGCTGGCATGTTCGCCAGCGGTAGTAGATATAGCGCTGGTGAACAGGAAATGGCGTTCGCCAGCGGTACTAGCGCTGGCAAAGCCTAAAACATGTTCGCCAACGCTAAGCTGGTGGCTATAAGTCTTTTCCTACTAGTAGGGCGCTGGATCCACGACTTCTTTGACTTCATCACCATCGGGTTGTGACTCGGCGATCTGGGTGGACTTCATCCGCTTCGGGTCAATCAACTTCACAAAGCACTCTCTGGCATCGGACCTGCTGTTTGACTATCTTGACACAAGCATCGATCTCAAGATCGGTGACCTGAAATTCCGTGCGAGTGGCTCATGAGTATTACACCTGGAAGATTCCGCTCGGGTTTAGCCGGAGGAGGAGATCGTACCGGAGTTTTCGCTGCTCTCACTCGAAGATGCGGTCCCCGAGTACTCTTACCCTGCCAACCCTTACATCCACTTCGTCGCAATGGCGAGATGCGTCCAGTCATCATCCTCGGAAAACGACGACGGAGAAGAGATAACCGACCCACCCAAGGCGACTGACATGGACGGGACTAGAGAGAACGAAGAAGAAGGTGAGGAAGAGACCAACAAGGACCCATCGAGATTCCCGCCACCCGAAGATGAGGAACCAAACGGCGACAACGGAGAACTCGGCGAGCTCCCTCCACCCGCCAACTCCGGATCTGCGACCAAAAGCAAGAGGGGCAAAGCAGAACACCCCAGCTGCCCTTGTCGATGAACACAATGCTATTGGTCACTACCTTGGTCGAACACGGGCCGTCCCCTCCCAGTAGACGCCAATACGGAGGAGCGAATGGCTTAACGGTGGAAGGTAGCCTAGCACAAAAAGAAGTTGAACAAGATGTACGGAGAGCTAGATAGCACGGGGCTCCTAGGGACGCACTCGGCTGAAGCTTCAGGCAGCGGGTTGAAGAAACCAACCGCTCCTAAGCGGCAGTTTCAGATGGCAAATATGCCGATCGAGGCCATGAAAGGAACTCAAAAGGTCCTAGACCTCGATCATGACCAAAAGGAACCCGTCCCGCCGGAGAAATTGGCACCTCTACACCTCAGGAAAGGCTTTTACTGGTCCAAACGTACATGACATCCATAAAACCAACGTTGGGTGACCCTTGCAAAGAAGCACAGTAGAAGATGTTGTGGGGCATCAGCATGGCAAGCGCAGAACTAGGGCAGAAAGCCGTCCCACAAGTGGCAACACCCGCAAAGCCGGCAAAGGGAAGAGCCAAACCAACCCGAGTGCCACGCCACGAGGAGGACTTGCAAGATTTAGAACCAAATCATGCAAAACAAGGTGGATAGGTCGCGCAGGGAAAGAGCAGCAGAAGTGCCTCCGCCAAGAACAACCAGAATTCGAGTGGAGAACCCAAAGTACGATTCAACTGAATCAAATGACGAGGAAATAAGAATTCATCCTTGCTTCACTCGAGAAATCCGTCAGGCCAAGAAGCCGAAGCGGTTCAAGTTAACAGCTAAAACACCCAAGTACGATGGCGACCAGGAAACCGAGACGTAGTTAAACAATGACCTGGACGCTATGAGATTCCAAAAGGGTATCAAGGTGATAACAATGAAATACATACGGCTGCAACTCGTAGGAGCGGCGAGAAACTAGCTGAAGAGTCGACCCGAAAACAAGTACAATTGTTGGGAGGATTTCGAGTTCGATTTCATCAAGAATTTCAAATCTACTTGCAAACGACCACTAACAGTCAGAGAGTTGAAGGCATGTAGACATCGATCACCCACCCACCCTCATGCAAGGAAGATCACATGGATACCTCCTACGCTAACAAAGGAAACAGAAGGTATAACAATGATCAGAACGGGAGAAACAAAGACAAGAATCGCGTCTTGGTTGAAATGGAACCCAACTTAGTGGCAGCCGAGTTCCCGGGTGGTCGCAGCAATGACTACCGCATGCAGGGGCACGAGCAGACGTGTGAACAGGAGCGCAAGCGTGGGATAGAGTAGAAACACGGGTGGCAGCCAAATAGGATCTGGGCAGGCGGGTTACCTCCCATGTCAATCGAGCAGCGACATGAAGGACCATGCCCAAACAACATGTACGATGATGACAATGGAGTCCGTAGATCCAGTCAAAAAATTGAAAGACTGTCGCAGATTCAATCTCTTCATGGAGGAGGACTTGCAAGAAAACACAGAGAAGCTCAACAAGCAGGGTTCTCCGCTATTCCGGGGGCATTGGCGATAGGTGCACCAGCACCACCCCCAGTACCAGAAGTATCCCAACCTCAGCAACAACCCAAGCATAGGGAGCACACAGAGCACAGCAGGCTGCAGCAAGACAACATCAATATAGTGTGGATTACCCGGAAGAGGACAGATACCCAGAGCCGAAAGGAAAGGTGTACATGATATAGAAAGGCGCCCCCTCCAAACTAAGTCAAAAGCTCATTACCAGGCAGGTGAACCTAGCGGAAATGTCATCCCATGCAACACTCCAGTTCCTGGACTGGTCCGATGCAAGCATCGCCTTCTCCATAGCTGATCACCCGCTTCGAGTCTCCTTCCCAGGAAAGGTCGCGCTGGTACTTGAAGCTCAAGTTGGGGGTTGTGATCTAAATCGAGTGTTCATGGATTGAGGAAGCAGAATCAACATCATCTACACAGAAATGCTGAAGGAAATGAACATACCAATAAGCAACCTGGAGCAACCAGAGAATTCATTCCACGACATTGTGTCTTGGAAAGCAGTCAAGCCCTTGGGTACAATAACACTGAAGGTGGTTTTTAGAGAACGTGACAACTATTGAAAGGAGAACCTCTACTTCAAAGTAGTCGACTAGTCGTTGCAATACAACACAAAGCTCGGCAGAACAACGTTCGTGAGGTTCATGGCAGTCCCCCACTATGTGTACCTGATTCTCAAAATGCCAAGACCTAGGGGAGTAATCACAGTGCGCGTAAATTACAAGAAATCTGATACTACCTCCGATCCTTAATTACTATCGTGAGGGAGGAGTAATTCATACGCACGGACTGTTACTCCCTCCGACACTTTTTCCGGATCGGAGGGAGTAGTTGCGATGTTGAATTCAACAAAATAGCACAGTCGTTTGGGATGTAGCAAGAACTGGCAGACATAGCAGCTACGACTGGTCACTTGATTCTCCCCCTGACAAAGAAAACAACACCTAAATGGAGTTCAATGTGAAGAAGGACACAACAGCATGCCAGGTTCACCCGTGAAAGCGCATGGTGGCCTCATATGTGGTTTTGGTAATTAATGACAATCCTTATGGACTAATGTTTGCACTGAGTTATCCTTGTAGATCTTGTCCATAGGAAATAATGGAGTTTATGTGTTGAACTATAGCTTCCTTGATGGCCATTGTTATATTCGAGGATTTATATGAAAAATGGTCATGGTTTGGGTTGAGCTTATTCCAAATGTCTTGAAGTAAAGGATTAGGTTATCTTTCATTATTATCTTCAAGACATCATCTATTAAAGAAAGAAGCAAAGATACAAGGTTGATCAAGAAAGTGATCAACACACAAAGCTACACAATGTACCAAGTGGGATTGTGTATCTCGTTGTATAGTAAGAATTTGATCATATAGCTTTGTGAACTAACCCATGATATGTGTGTGTGGAATCTCTATGTGTAGTTAGGTATCTTTCTATGGTCATGCATCAAAAGGAAGATTTCATATAGCCCATGGTCTATGTTGTCATCAAGCGGTGTTCGTCATCAAGCTTGACGTGGAAGCTCAAGTGAAGCATCTCGAAGAAATCCTATACTTGATGATTCCCACCCATTTGGAGATTGTGGCCTTGTGAAGATTTGCCGAGAAGGGTCTCTCCCATAATGGTGTATGGGGGAGCTAGCCTCTCCCATTATGGTGTATGGGGAGCAACTTGCAAGTCTTCATCAAGCGAAGCTTGTGCTAGCAAGCACGATCAACAAAGAGGATCCAACCTGAGAGAGTCAAGATCTTAATCATCTAGCTCAAGTGGAATTCTCAAGGAAAAGGTATGATCTTGATAGTTTTTCTATTTTACCGGTCCCTTGCCTTTGGGAGACCGGTTTATAGGATAGATAGTTCAACTGTCAAGAGGGGCTCTCAAGTGACTAACTTAGTCGAATCGTTGTGGAGAGCTCAAACCTTTGCATGCTTGCATATCATATTTCTTGGTTCTTATTTGTCTTTTATCTCCATGGGGTTTGGTGCTTGTCGGGATCTTCATGACAAGCCAAGGTTTATCGAGAACGGTTTTGGTAACAAAAACTTGTTGCGTTTTCGGTGGTGAAAATAGACGGTTCAGTTTTGAGAATGTTTCCGCACCTTCCATGTGTGGTAAATTCTCCATTCATTTGTGTTTGGATACTCCTTGTTGTTATATGTCCAACCCAATTGGATTCACCTCTTTCGGAATTCATTCGCAAAAGTTATGTGTGTTTTCAGTGATAGAGGTTTTACCGGTTGCTCCTTTTAGAGAGGTTAAACCTTTCTACATTTGGTTTTAATTTCCATTGTTGGGAAGTGATGTTTCTCTGCATGATCTTGCAGAGTTTTTTGTTGCGAACGCAACGAGCCAAACATCATCGAAAACGTAGTCCGGACGCAAAAGTAATAATCGTTTTAGTATTGATGTTCTGCCTCTTCCGGAACTACCGGGTCATTATCGGTAGTACCGACCGAAACTACCGGATGAGCTCGGTAGTACTGCAGTTTACAGTGCCTGGAGTGTTTCTGGGCGAATTTTGGCCCAGAACCTCCGGTACTACCGGGTGCCGTCCGGTAATACCGGTTGGGCACGTAAAAAGGCCCTAACAGGCAGTTTTTTAGGCCCCTATTTAAGGGACCTTCTTCCCCAAAGGTTCCATAACTTCTGCAAGCCAGTTTTCTCTCTCTTTCCCACAATTGTTGACCTTGAGGAAGCTTTCCCCCTCTCAATCCCCCCCACAATTCTTGCATATCTTTGAGGTAAAAGATAGAAGAGATCTAGATCTACTTTTCCACCAATCCATCCTCCTTCTTAGTGAGGGAAACCTAGTAGGTCTTGATCTTGGAGTTCATGGTGTTTCTCCTTTGTTCTTCCTCTCTTATTCCCTGATACGTCTCCAATGTATCTAGAATTTTTGATATTCCATGTTGATATTAGGCCAACTGCTACATGTTTTCTCCCTTCATTATAGCATTTTTTACACGTTTTCTGGGACTAACCTATTAACAAGATGCCAAGTGTCAGTTCCCTGTTTTCTATTGTTTTTTTATTTCAGAGATAGTTGTTCTGGACATAATCTCGGAATTGGATCCCACGAATCCCGAAGTTCCTATTTCACCGGAAGCATCCAGAAGTCCTAAGATGAGTCGAAGACGGGCACTAGGGTGGGCTCACCATAGCCAGGCGCGGCCCCACCCTAGGCCGCGCCTGGGGGTGATGAGGCCCCCCTGGTCGCCCAGTAACGTCGCCCCTTTCGCCTATTTATTCCCCTCCGAAGGAAAACCCTAGGTACGTGATAAAAAATCCTCTAAAAGTTCCGCATCCGCTGTCGTCGTCAACCCTAGATTAGGGGGGTTCTGAAGCTGTCTCCCGGCACCCTGCCGGAGAGGAGATCATCACCGTAGGCCTCTTCATCACCATGCCTACCTCCGGAGTGATGCGTGAATAGTTCATCCTTGGACTATGGGTCCATAGCAGTAGCTAGATGGTTGTCTTCTCCTCCTATGCCTCAATGTTTAGATCTCGTGAGCTGCCTAACATGATCGAAATTGTTCTTATGTAATTCTATGTGCTGTGTTTGCTGGGATCCGATGAATATTGAACTTATGACAAGTTGATTATAGTATTTATTTCATATGTTATTTGTGATCTTGCATGCTTTCCGTTGCTAGTGGTTTCTCTAGCCAAGTAGTTGCTAGTGACTCCAAGAGGGAGTATTTATGCTTGATAGTTGGGTTCATGCCTCCTTTTCGCCTGTGCTCGAGTGACGGAAACGTGACGGGGGAGGATGTGTTGTTGCCACTAGGGAGAAAACAGCGGTGTGAGTGCACGTGTGTACAATCATTGCTTACATTACACACATTGCTTAATGCGATTATCTGTTGCTTGCAACTTAATACCTAAGGGGGTTCGGATGTCAACCTGAGGGTGGATTATTAGTCATAGATGCACTTGGATTACGGTCTATGTATATTGTTTAATGCCCGCACTAAATATCATAGTAGTCATCATGTCATGAATGTGCACTACGGTGCAACCTCTATTTGTCAATTGCCCAGATGTAATTTGTTCACCCAGCATGCTATCTTTTATGGAGAGACACCACTAGTGAACCTATGAACCCCGGTACATTTTCCTACATTGTTAAACAAATCACTACAATTCCCTGCTTTCTTTACTTACTGCAAGCATACACCATTTTCCACACTATACGTCTAATCTTTGTTTTCAGCAAGACCGGTGAGATTGACAACCTCACTGTGCCGCTGGGACAAAGTATTTTGGTTGTGTTGTCTGCAGGTTCAGCGTTGTTGCTGACACCGGTGGGGCGCCATCACCACCGTCAGTGGCATCAACCTTCCGAAGATCCTCTTTTTCCTAGTGAATTGATAACCTTGGTTCTTAACTGAGTGAAATTCTTACCGATGTACTCATCACACCCTCTTGTTGGTGTTCCCAACACGCCATCCAAGCATCAAGAATTTCTGGCGCCGTTGCCTGGGACTTAAAATTCGTCATCATCCAGAAGTCTCCCCGTCAAGGCACCATCAAGATGTAGCAAAGAATTTCTGGCACCGTTGTCGGGGACTTATAATTCATCATCATCAAGAAGTCTCCCCGTCAAGGCACCATCAAGGCATAGCAAAGAATTTCCAGCACTGTTGGCAGGGAGAAAGAAGTCCTCTGGCAAGGGGAGTCTCTCACTCTCAACCTATTTATTTTGTCTATTGTCTTGTTTTCATTTTTGTCTTGTTTTGCTTCTTTATATAAAAAACACAAAAGAAATTAGTTTACTTTATAGCTGTTATTTATTTGCTCGCTTTTATTTTGCTAAAATGAGTTCCTCTTAGAATACTAAGTTGTGTGACTTCACTAGCACAAACAACAATGGTTTTATTTGCACACCTATTGCTCCACCAGCTCCTACTACTGCTTTCTATGAAATTAAACCTGTTTTATTATATCTTGTTATGAAAGAGCAATTTTCTGGTGTTAGTACTGATGATGTTGCTGCTCATCTTAATAATTTTGTTAAACTATGTGATATGCAAAAATATAAAGATATGTATGGAGATATTATTAAACTGAAATTATTTCCTTTCTCTTTGAGAGGAAGAGCTAAAGAATGGTTGCTATCTTTGCCTAGAAATAGTATTGATTCATGGACTAAGTGTAAAGATGCTTCCATTGGAAAATATTATCCTCCTGCTAAGATTATATCCCTGGGAAGTGACATAATGAATTTTAAACAATTTGATAATGAACATGTTGCTAAATCTTGTGAAAGAATGAAAACTATGGTGAAGAATTGTCCCACTCATGGACTGACTACTTGGATGATTATACAAACATTTTATGCAGGACTGAATTTCTCCTCAAGGAACCTATTGGATTCACCTGCTGGAGGTACCTTTATGTCCATCACTTTAGGCAATGCAACAAAGCTTCTTGATGATATGATGATAAATTATTCATAGTGGCACACTGAGAGAGCTCCACAAGGTAAGAAGGTATATTCTGTTGAGGAAACCTCCTCATTGAGTGAAAGGCTTGATGGTATTATGTCTATACTTGTTAATGGTAAAGCTCAAGTTGTTCCAAATAATGTTCCTTTAGCCTCTTTGGTTGCTCAAGAAGAGCATGTTGATGTGAACTTTATTAGAAATAATAATTTTAACAACAATTCTTATAGAAATAATTTTGGTGGAAACAATTATAAGCCCTATCCTCCTAATAATGGTTATGGTAATTCTTATGGGAATTCCTACAATAATAATAAAAGCTCTACATCTGATCTTGAAAACATGCTTAGAGAATTTATTAGCACACAAACTTCTTTTATGTCTATGCTTGTTAGTGGTAATGCGAGTACGTTTGCATCACTCCGTGACCGTGTCGCGGATGGCGATCGTAAGTTGATGGCTCCGCGAGACGTGGCTGACGTTGCCAAGTCAAAGCAAAAACTTGCGGCGGAGCGCGAGCAGTATGTAATGGAGGAGCTGGCGAACGCTGCAAAGAGAATTCTCTATAAGTTTCGTGAGCCCCCGAGTACTTGTTGCTGATTGTTGTTTCTGTTGTTTTGACACGCTTGCTATCAGTGCAATTTTTCGGGGGGTTACCCCCGAGTAGGGGTAAGGCAAGTGCTAAAGTGAAGGTCAAGGTGTTGTTGACCGGGTAGACGGCTACCCGGGTACCTGCTACCCTGAGGATTCTATCCGGACATATTCACTGAAGACCAGGGGAAGATATTGAGCAAGGTTGTACTTGACGGAATAGAAGAATGGTCCGAGTAGATGGGTAGCAAGCCTACTCGGGCGAGAAGTCAATGGAGCCGTTCTGACAAGGATCCCGCGTATCCTGCATCCGTACCGGCGTGCGGTTCAACTTACTAGGTATGTGATCATCACTGACGCGGCGTGGTGACAGCGAGGTGAGCACCTGTCTTGTCTTGTCACTGACAGGGGGACAGGACAGGATGGGGGTCTACGCTGTGAGGCTGACAGAGTGGACAAGACCTGTCAGCCGTACGGCGCGGCGGCTTCTTAGCGCGAGATCCCGGAAGCGTGCTAGCATCACAGTACTCAAGTCACATCAGTCATACCTTTTAGTCTTTGTTTATTCGGCTGGGCACCAATATATAAGGTGCCCTGCCCCCTTCTGTGCAAGGGACGTTGCCTCAGATCGCATTTATTGCAAGAGCCAACCCTAGAGCTAGAGAGAACAGCCGAGTGGCTACTCGGCCAAGAGACATACATTGTATTGTGGCTACTCGGAGATCACACATATAGAGAGAGAGGCAGGAGTAGGGGTGTTACCTCCACACGAGGGCCCTGAACCTGGGTAGTTCTTGTTGTTTGTAGTGTTACTTACACGCGGCTACTCGTCGTGCGATCCCTCCCCGGATACCCCTAGCGTCCATCGGCCCCAACTTTAGCCATCCCATGGCATCTGTCTTCTCCACACCACGACAGTTGGCGCCCACCGTGGGGCCAGCAGCGGCGCTGGCTGGGGTTCACATTCGGACGGGGCCGATTTCCGCTTCAGGGGAGCGCGTGGTCTGTGGCCTTGTCCATAGATTCGGCTCTTTCGACTTCGTCTCCGACAACGCCGGAGATTTCGGCGGCAGGCCCATGCCTGCAGGCGGCTCGGTGCTCTCCTTCGGCACGCACCTGGTCTACGTCGCCAATACCGTCATCCGCGAGTTCCCGGAGGTGGTGCTCGTCGCGGAAGATCCTCCTGATGTACTCGCTGCCCGCGCGAAGCCAACTTGCTGCTCTACGGACAGCGTGGAGGTGATGATGACGGGCCCAGCTATCGATGCCGGGAAAGGCGCGACCTCTACCGCAGGCGTCATCGAGGAGCCTGCGGGTGCTAGGGGCCACAAGCCCTACGAGATGCCCCAAAACATCCCGGGTTACGTGGATCCTTCCACGTCCATGGCTATACCAGCTGCTCGCGGAGACGCAACCGTGCAGCTGGGCATGCCACGAGCCAACGAGGCAGAACTTGCCGCCTTGAGGGCGCAACTCGAGCAGCAGCGTCAGGCGCTACTCGTCGAGTCCCAGGCGCTGGATAAGGTTAGGCTTGAGCTTAACCTAGATCAGATTGAGTACAACCGCGCGCACGGTTTTACTCCGATTTCTAGGCTGCCTAGCAAGATAGGAGTTACTCGTCGCAACTTAGGCGAGGAGCTAGCTAGAGATGGTAGGGCTGCTAGCCGCACTGCTAGTTTAAACATTGCTAATAGGCCCAGATACAGCACCCCCGCCAAAATTCTTAGGGCCACAGAGGCAGTTGCTGCAGAGTAGCCGCATCTCACTGGCGACGCGCGCGTTAGGCAGCAGGATAGACTCAATGAGCTGGTGCTAGAGGCTGGCAGGCAGAACGAGGAGTTCCGGAAAGCCAATCTGGGTGCTAGTTCTTCCCATGTTGTTCATTCGCATGGGATGAGATCTATGGATCAGACATCATCGCCGCTTCCCGGTGGTGACAGAGCCTAGAGTGTGACCTCTGGGAGAAACAAACAGATGCAGGTGTACGACCCGGCTGTCGCTGGAAAACAGCACGCTGTAGAGCGGCAGCCCGGTCATAAACACAACTCTGCAGGAACAGGCTATCAAGCCACTATAGCTCACAGCAAGGGGCAAGGAGGGAACCGAAAAGGCACATCTCGGTGTCATGCTGTCCAGCCTACTCAGCAGAGGGTGCAGCCGCAAGCGGTTGTGGTAGCAGCCAACCCGGTTGTGCAACCCGCAGCTGCGCAACAGGACCGCTACAACGACGGATACTCGGCGATGGGGCTAGCCGGGTACGCTGACCGAAGAGACGTGACTGACCGCCTCGGTGACCGGATGCTGGAGCCTACTGATGCCAGGTACAAGCTGGACCGGATCAACCGGTCTGTGCAGCTCGAGACGAAGGGTCCACCCGGCCCAGATTGCTTTGGCCGCCGCATCATGAAGGAGCCCTCCGTGAACAAGTTCCAGCTGGCTAGAGGGACCAAGTGCTATGATGCAGAACCAAGCCGGAAGACTGGCTAAGTGACTACGTTACCGCCGTGCACATTGCAGGCGGCAACCGAAGATGGGATGTGCGGTACGTTCCGCAGATGCTAGAGGGCCCTGCTCAGACTTGGCTCAACAACCTGCCCAAGGACAGTATCAACTGATGGCTAGACTTCTCGAAAGCCTTCATCAGCAACTTCATCAGCACGTACAAGAGGCCGAATAGGCCACAACAACTGTCCGCTTGCAAGTAGCGAGAAGAGGAGACTGGCCGAGAGTACCTTACTCGGTGGAGCAGTTTGAGGAACACCTGTGAAGGTGTGAATGAGGCCCAGGCCATTACCTGGTTTGCTCAGGGCTGCAGACATGGCAGCATGTTGTGGCAGAAGCTGCAGAGAGAGATGCCGAGTACGCTCGCCGAGACGATCAAGATTGCAGATATGTATGCACTCGGTGACCCTACTCAGCCTCTGCTCGATTCTCCTGAGCCGAGAAGGAAGCACCATGATGGCAGCAGACGCCAAGATTTCCGCAACAAGCGCAGATGTGACAGCATAGATACTCGGTATGATCCCGAGGAGGTGAATGCAGTGACCCAGGGTCACGCGGCTGCTGGGAGTAGCCAAAGGCAAAAAAACTGCTGGAGCCCAATACGGGCAGAACCAGAATAAGGGCCAAGGCTTCAAGAAGCCATACAATGCTCCCCAGCAGGGTAGCGGCAACCCGGACCCGATTTTCATCTTTGAGAACATGAAGGTTGGGACCGCATCTTCCATACTCGGCATCCGAGTAGGCCAGCCAACCACACTACCCGGCAGTGCAGCTGGTGGGACCGCATCAAGAGTGAAGACGATGATCAGCTGCCCCTCCTCCTCCTCTGCCGGCTGCGAATGCCAATGTGCAGCCTATTTGGGCAGCTGCTCCCAGGCCAGCAGGGAATCCGAGAAGGGAGAATGTGAACCAAGTGGCTCAGGGAGCCAACCGGAACTACAACAACAACAACAACCGCAACCGCAACTACAACAACAACAACAACAACAACTGCAACCGCAACTTCAACAACAACAACAACAACGGGAACAACAACAACAACAACGGCAACAATGATGGTGGAGACCGCAACCAGTACCAGGAGCACCATGAGAGCTACATGATCTTCACCACCGAGCCAGATGACAAGCAGTCACAGCGCAGGCACGCGTTGGAGATGAATGCAGTGATCCCGGCTGTGCCTCACTACCTGCACTGGTGCGATCAAGAGATTACTTGGTCCAAGGCTGATCACCCCAAGGTGATGCCTAATCCGGGTACCTATGCACTGGTGGTGGATCCCACTTTCTTGGGAACCAAGAAGAATGTCAGGTTCAGCAAAGTGTTGATTGATAACGGCAGCAGCATCAACATCATGTACCGGGATACACTGTAGAAGCTCGGCCTCGTCGAGAACATGCTACTGCCCAGCAGGACCACTTTCCACGGTATTGTGCCGGGAGTGTCTTGTGCTCCAATCGGCCGCATCTGGATAGATGTCCTATTCGGCACCAGGGAGAACTGCCGCACCGAGTGCCTGCAGTTCGAGTTTGTTGATCTTTAGAGCCCCTACCACGCTCTACTCGGTAGGCCTGCCCTCACCAAGTTCATGGCCTCAACCCATGCCGCTTACCTGAAGATGAAGATACCTGGTCCCAATGGAGTCATCACCATCTCGGGTGATTACAAACGTTCCTTGGAGTGTGCCTCTGCTAGTTCTCAGCTGGCGGAATCCCTGGTCATTGCTGCCGAGAAGAAGAAGATACACGAGGTGGTGGCTATGGTGCAAGCAGCGCAAGGTGGTGCGCCTCGCATGCCGAGTTCCCAGTATGGAACTGCGTTCCAGGCGTCCCAGGAGACAAAGAAGGTCCAGGTTGATCCTGAGTTCCCAGACCGTGTTGCCATCATTGGCGCCGGATTGGGAGAGAAATAGGAAAGCGAGCTCATCCACTTCCTCCGTGAGAATCAGGACGTCTTTGCATGGTCCAATGAGGATCTTCCGGGTGTCCGGAGGGAGTTGGTTGAGCACTCGCTACACGTGCGTCCTGACGCCAAGCCAGTCAAGCAGGCTATGCGCCGCTTTGGTGATGAGCGGAGGAAAGCCATCGGTGATCAGATCACCAAGTTGCTGATAAGCGGATTCATCATGGAGGTATTGCATCCGGATTGGCTAGCCAACCCGGTTATGGCCGAGAAGAAGAAGGAGGACCCCAAGGCCGATACTGCATGGCGCATGTGCGTGGACTACACCGACCTGAACAAGGCTTGCCCCAAGGATCCATTCTCGCTACCCCGCATAGATCAGGTGATCGATTCCACTGCCGGTTGCAAGATTTTGTCTTTCATTGATGCCTACTCTGGTTTCCATCAGATAGCTCTCAACCCGGATGATCAAATAAAAACTGCCTTTATTACCCCGTACGGGGCTTATTGCTATCGTGTTATGTGCTTTGGGTTGCGGAATGTTGGGGCTACCCATCAGAGATGCATGCAGAAATGCTTGCATGATCAAATTGGCAAGAATGTGTAGGTGTACGTAGATGACATTGTCATCAAAACGAATAAAACACATACTCTGCTTAGTGACATTGAGGAAACTTTTGCCAACTTGCGCAAGTATAGGATGAAGTTGAATCCGACTAAGTGCACCTTTGGCGTCCTGGCTGGCAAGTTACTCGGCTTCTTGGTTTCTAGCCGGGGCATTGAGACCAATCCTTCAAAGATAAAAGCTATAGAGAGCATGTCTTTGCCGAGATCACTGAAGGATGTTTAGAAGTTCACCGGATGTCTGGCTTCTCTAAGTCGCTTCCTGGGCAGAATGGGCGACAAGGCCTTGCCTCTCTATCAGTTGATGAAAAAGAGTGACAAGTTTGTGTAGACACCACAAGCTGATGTGGCGTTCAAGGAGCTAAAGGCCATGATGGGTAGCGCTCCCATCCTGGCAAGTCCGCTACCCAAGGAGCCAATGCTGCTCTATATTGCAGCTACCAACCGGGTAGTCAGCGTGGTGATTGTGGTGGAAAGAGAAGAGGAAGGCAAGACTGTGCAGCGGCCAGTGTATTATCTCAGTGAGGTGCTATCCAACTCCATGCAAAACTATCCGCACTACCAGAAGATGACCTATGGCGTGTACCTGGGTGCCAAGAAGCTGAAGCACTATTTCCAAGAGCATCCCATCACGGTGGTGAGTTCCGCTCCCATCTCGGACATCATGGGCAACAAGGATGCGAGTGGCAGAGTAGCCAAGTGGGAAATCGAGCTAGCCGCGTACACTCCCATGTACGCGAGAAGAGAAGCCATCAAGTCACAGATTCTGGCAGATTTTCTAGTGGATTGGGCTGACGTCCAGCATGATCCTCCCTTGCCGGAAACCAACTACTGGAAGATGCATTTTGATTGCTCCAAAGTGAAGGAAGGCCTTGGTGCTGGCGTAGTGCTTACGTCACCCAAGAGGGACCAACTCAAGTACGTGCTGCAGATTCATTTCAAGGTGTCCAACAATGTCGGACCTAGTGGTGCAGCAAGTATCCAGAACTTGGGATGCCCTGGATGCCAATATGGCATCTTATCGGTTTATGGTGCAAACTATGACTGGCTTCTTTGAAGGGTGTGAATTCCATCATATACACCAAGCTGAGAACGATGCAGCGGATACTCTGTCCAAGTTGGGGTCTTCTCGGCAGTTTATCCCAGCTGGGATTGCCTTGGAGCATTTGAGAAAGCCCTCCATCAAACCATCCCCCAACTTGGAGTCTATCTTTGTTCCTTCCCTGCCAGGAGAGGAAGTTGTTCCCATGGAGATTGATAGGGAGGCTGCAAAACAAAACCCGGGGACTGCCGTCTCCAACCCGGGGACTGGCGCCTGCAACCCGGGGACTGCTCCATTCGACTCGGGGACTGTCGCATTCATCGAGGGGGTCATTTCCGAGTACTCGGGGACTCGGGGCCCTGCCCTCAACTCAGAAGAGGTCTTGGTAGCTGATCCAATGGAAATGGACGAACCAGTGTTTCCCATCCGGGAGACACCGAGTTGGGCTTTGCCCATATTATCCTTTCTAATGGATGGCACATTGCCGAGTGATGAGGTTACAGCCAGGCAAATACAGAGAACGTCCAAGGGCTACACTATTTGTCGTGGGATAATCACGGCAGACGTTACCGGGGGTAACTTATCTTGGGGCAATTCGACTCTGGTGTTTGGGAGAGGGTTTAGCTCGAGGGAAACCATGTTACCAATCGATCTGGTAGCTCTGGCAATCAAGTCGCCGAGTCTCCGATCTAGGGTTATAATCTCGACTCTCGTATTACAGGGAAACTCGAATATCTGGTAAAGCTCGTCCCGTTTCTGAGCCTAGGAGCCGGTTTATATCTTACCCGCCCCCCGGCTTCCTATCCAAGGCATACTCGGAGTCCTACCCAATCACCGCATACAAACCCTAGATTTCCGTATCGTAACCCACAAGCCGGGTTACGAGGCCTACACTACTCCTTGGGCCTTCTGGAAGCTCCCGTTCCTTGAGCCGGGTCTTGCGCGGCTCCCTTTGGGCCGAGTTACACCTTGGCATTGGCCTACCGGGTTATCATCCCTCCATCAGTAGTCCCCAGAATAGCTTGGGCTTCGTAGGATCCACCCTGAAGCGCACGCTATTCCCTGCAAAATAGCAAACATACAAGTTCATAGAATCCCGGGTTGAAATGCTTTGATAACAGCTAGGCCTAACTCTGTGGGTGGTCCATATAATAACCCGGCTTTCTCCGAGTCCGACATAGTTTTCCCGGGTCAACACTTCGAGGAAACACATAAAACCGGACTCACACTGTGCATCAGCTAGTCCGAATATCGCGGAAGTAAACTGCTCCGATCTTTTCCGGATATCTCGTAACGAGCACTTAATGCTTATCCCAAAAAATCCGGTCGGGTATCTTTTTTCCAAAAATTTAGCTCGTGCCGCTCAAACCTAGGGCGCTCCACCCGCACCTATAAATAGGTGTTTCCAGGGGCAACCCTAAGCCCAACGCTCCATTTCCCCCATCTCTCCATCTCCGGCTCCTTCCAGCACCCTCTTCGTCGAGCTCAAGACCGCGCCACCGGAGACGAACCACCGCCGTCCGCGTACGGCTCCAGCTCCCACAGCGCCGCCGTTGAACTCCGCCGCCGCGCCCTCGAGCTGCTCACCGGAAGGCCCAAAGGACCACCGCGACTGCTCCATCTGCCGCCGCCGCGCTCTCCTCCAGATCCCACCGGTAAAACGATCTTACTCCATGGATTTCACCTTCAATTTCCCTCGAATAGATTGGATCTAGTTCCGCCCGTGGATGCCTTCCTTGCTTCTTGTTAGTTAAATCACTTCGCACCCCGTAATCCCATAATCTACACTAGTTATAGATTCAATTGTACCCCTCACAATGCATCTTCGACATTTGCAATCACAAGTTTCCTCATAAAAATTTACGCCTAGATCCAATCTGCAAAATTTTTCCGCAAGTGTTCCTCAATGAGTCGGACAGTGATCATTTCCGGGTCTTAGCTGCTTATACCCTGCATTCTGTCGTCTTTTTAGGTTAAGCCCATGGCGCCTAAGGCCAGCGCGAAGGTGAAGGGCAAACAGCCGGCTAAGGCAAAGCCGAGTCAGTCTATCTCGGCCAATTGGGCGAGATCCACTGTAACCAAGGCCAAATTGGACGAGCTCGCTGAATCGGGCGTCCTCCCCGCCCGGGAAGAAATCCACTGGCGAGTTCCTGGAGACGAGACCCGGCCCTCCCCGGCTATCGACGAGGTAATATTCTTTGTAGAGCACGTGATCCGGGGTTTCCGCCCCCCGGGTCACCCCTTCTTCCGTGAGTTCCATGCTCAACATTACCCATTTCATAGTCTTGTGCGAGTCGTACCTTTGCATTCCTCCAAACCTCGCCCTCTTTCTAGAGTTATTCCAGTGCAAACCGTGCCGCGAGAGCGGCGACGGGGCCCTCCTAGTTTGCGGGGGGGGGGGGGGGGGTTTCTATCCAAAGGAGAAAGAATTCTCTGATGCCGACTTTAATCCTTAACTCCCATGTCAAACACTGGCAAAATACCTACTTCTATTGCCAGGACACCTCCTCACCCGGCGAAAAGACATTGCCGGGTTTCTCCGAAAATCTACTCACACTTTCTGATAATATTAGCGCTTATGCCTCTGAGTCGGATCGAAAATCTATTCAACCCCACCTCGCCAAACTCGCTGTACTCTCGGCCCAAGGCCTCCTTGGGCTCAACTTAGTCAAAACCTGGGTAACTTTCCGGATCCAGCCTAACGCCGTCCGGCCAAAACTCATGTGCCATTACTCTGGGCATACTACGGATTCCCTTCGTTACTCGATGAGGAATTACCCGGCCGCGGACGCGAACAAGATAATCAAGAATTTCTTGACCGAGAAGATGGAGGTGATCCGGACTATTGCTGGTCTGAACCCCTACACGCAGGACAACCCGGCCCCAGCGGTAAAATCCGGCTCTTATTCTTTATATAACTTGACGGTTTTCTGATATGACCATTAACTTTTATCACTGCGCTTTTACCTCAGGAGGATAGCCCTTTCTGGAAGATTGAGACTCCGCCTCCTTCCGAGAACTCAGAGGAGGACGAGGAGCAGGCTGACTCGGACGAAGGTAATATCCGGGTTTCACTTATTTCCATTTCTATTGACTTTACTTTTCCAACTTGTTTTCCTTTTCCGACAATGTGCTATGCTTTTCAGGGCTGGAGGATGAGGAGGAGACTCAGTCGGACGAAAGTGAGGTTGAGCCGGACGTCGAGGTTGGAGCCAAGAGGAAGCCCCGAAGGGTGGTATTCAAGGTTCCGTATTCCACTATCACCTCCGAACCATATTCATTCGCTAATATGTGCGAGCTTAACCAACGCTTGTCCGATTCGCCACACTTGAAGGAACCCGCTCCAGTCAAGAGCAGGGTAACCTGGAACTCCCCGGGTGATGACCCTCTCAACCCGGGTATCCCTTCGTCCCCAGCTCGCTGTGCCGGTATTCCCCAGACCCATCATTCCGATTCACCTCGAAAACATCCTTCTCCCAATCACCCACTAGCCGGACAATTCCGGGTCTCACTTTCGGACCCCTTGACAGCCTCCTCCGGGTCTAGCAACGATCTTCCGGCGGATTTCTTCGTGAATACCGGGTAAGCTATCTTTTTTTGCTATTCGATACACCAACACTTTCCATAAGTTTCATTCATCATGTACTAAGTGCTCCTTTTGTTTTCCTCAGAGCCAAGGTCACCACCAGTGACCCGGACGATATGGACGTGGACAACCCGGCGCTGGAAGAGCCGGTAGATACTGTGAAGGCCGCGGCTGGCGGCGCTGAAGAAGAAGAAGGAGAAGAACTGCCGAAAGACCCGGCCGATCAGGAGGCCGAGTATCCCATTCCCTCGCATGGATCCGGGGGTGATGACGTCGAGGTCCTGGGCGCGAGGATGGGCGACCCCACTCCTGAGACCCAAGCAACCCGGGTGTCCCCCCTCAAGCAGGAAAGGACTCCTCCTCCGAGTAACCAGGCCCCCAGCTCTTTGGGGATGAAACTTGATGAACTGAGCTTTGACGAGATGCTAAGTTTTCTCTACACCTTGAAAACCGATGAAAAGGGGATTTTGGAAGCCATGGCGGAAAAGCACCAGGTAAGTGAGCCAATACTGCTTATATACTCACCTAGTCCCTAAGTTCCGAGTGAACTATGTATAGTTTACTTGGTACTTTATAACGCTATAGTTTGTCACACCCGGATTTATCTTTTGTTGCGACTTATATTCCCTTTTCTCTTTTCACAGGCTTACGTGGCCCAATCTGAGGAGGTGTTGGCTAAAACCAACAAACTCCTCGAGACGGAAACAAAGCTGCGTGAAGCGCTGGAAGCTGATGTTGAAAAACTTGATAAAAACGTGAAAAAGTATAAGAAGAGGTCCCAACTTGCTGAGGCTGAACTGAAGAAACTGTCGGCCCAAATTGCCGATACTTATCGCACGCTGCTTGGTAATAACTTCTAACCGGTTAACTTATAACCCGGATTTCTTGTTCCGCAAAAACTCGGAATTTCTTGCTTTAACCGTTCCGTTACTCTGCAGGGTCGGGTGAGGCTATGCCAGACGAAGATGATATCGAGAAGTTGAAGACCTTGAAGGTCGTGATCCGGCAACTTTGTGCCGGCACAAAATGGATTCTACAAGCTATCAAGTGGCCGGGCACCGGGTATGGTGATTTGAACACTTTGCTTGACGCGTGCTCCACCATTCCCGAGTGGATCGACCACTGGAAGCGCTCTTCGTGCCGGGTTGGAGTAACCCGTGGGCTCGCTCTGGCCAAGGCCTACTTCCCCAAGCTTGAGCCGGCAAAACTCGTTGGCGGGTTTCCCGAATTCAAAAATGATGGCTCCAAATTTTCTGGAACGAACTTCAAGGCTATCAATACTGAGGTGCGTCACTCGACGAGCTTGATCGCCGACAGTCTGGATTTGAGCAACATCGTTCCGCCTTATGATGGCAAGGACAAGCCCATTAAGTCGGATTTGCCTAAGCCTTATGACATGCTGGCACGGTGGAAGGTAGAAGCTGCCAAGAGGAAGGAAGAAGCTGCGAAGAAGAAGGCTGAGGCCGATACTGCGCCTGCCACCTCCACGCCGGTTGTCCCTCCTCCATCGCGCGCCAGTACTGTTGTTGATCCGGATGCAGGAACCGGGAAAACCACCAGCGAGCAAGTCGAAGACCCGGCTGCCAAGGATAACGTTGAAAACTCGGCGAAGGATGCCGAGTGAAGTTTCACTTTTCACTGCCTCAAACACTTTATTCGGCCAATGGGCATTTAAAACAATTATTCTTTTAATAGTGCGCATGTGCACTTTTCGATACTACTCCCTCGATTTGTAATACGTTAAAACCTTAATAGCTTTCGTGGCCCTTCTGGCCTTTTGCATGGATTTGATATTTACTAGCTTTAAACTTTTCATTGCTGGTTTTCCGACTTTCGCTATTTTTCGTTTTGTGAGACTCGGTTTCCGGGTCTCGGGGGTTTTTACAAGTGGACTTTTCCTAAGTCCCCAAGTCCCCAAGACTCGGATGTTTGGGTTTTGAAGCTTAATAGCTAGACAATTAGTTACTTTTTTCAAATTTCCAAGCCCCCAAGGCCCGAATTTCTGAGTCTAGGGGTTTGGAGCTTTCGAAAGAACAAACTGTTTCTGCTAAGGCCCAAACCCTAGAGTTACTCACATAGGTTTGAATTTATGCTTGATATATTGCGAGTTTCCGGCTGTTAACCTTGTACTCTGCATAACTTATGGTTTGGATGACCCTTTTGATCCTCTTTGATGTAAGCCGGCTTTCGCGTGGATAATCAATGCTGCTATAACTGTATAAAAACAGGGTCAGGAAAGTCCCCATGGGCATCATGGCTGATTGTAATTACACGCTAGCAAAGCATGCCACGTTCTTGCGAGTCACATCAAGCTTAAGCACGAGAAATCAAGAGAATTTGGCTCTATTGTCCGGTTATAAGATTGTAACCGTACTTATTCTACGTAATCGGTCCTTATAACTTAATGGCATCGTGGCCGGGTCTTTGAGTTTGCAACTATGCTATTCAAGCAATCAGCCCCCAAGACCTGTATATGTAATCTTTAGAAAACTACTGTTCTTGTAAATAAAGGACTAGTACTTACCTGAAAACATCAAAGACAGAAAACAAGAACAGGAACACGAAAAACTTTAACAAAAAACGCATAAGAAAGAAACAACGTCATAGTTTAACCATCTCTTTATTGATATGAGAAAAGTTAGGTCAGCAAGCCGGCTCATTAAAAACCCTCCAGTCCCCTTAGGTACCCTGGATAGGAAAAGAGTGCGTCTAAAACCTGCTTCTTGTTACATCGTGTAATTCCACTTGTAGGCCTAGTTTAGTCTAGGTGTAGTAGGGACGCAGCTGAGCCACGTTCCATGGTCTTTCCCTCTCTTGCATAGATGAAGTGGTATGAGCGGTGTCATTGACAGTATCCGACTCTTCCCTTGCATCTACCAAGTAATACGATCCATTGTGCAAGTTCCGGCTTACGATGAACGGTCCCTCCCATGGTGGAGATAGCTTATGGTTTCCTTCCTTTGACTGTACCAGGCGTAACACCAGGTCTCCTTCCTGGAAGACCCAGGTTTTGACTCGCCGGCTGTGATACCTCCTCAGATCCTGCTGATATATGGTTGATCTCTCCAAAGCTTGTTCTCTGTGCTCTTCTAGCATATCCACAGCGTCCTGCCGGGTCTTCTCGTTCTCTACCTCGACGTAAGCCGATACTCGAGGCGAGTCGTGAATAATATCACTCGGCAACACTGCCTCTGCACCTTAAACCATGAAAAACGGGGTCATTTGAGTAGATCTGTTAGGTGTGGTGTTAATTCCCCAAACCACTGATGGTAATTCTTCTACCCATGCTCCAGCAGCTCTGATGCATGGAACCCACAGCCGTGGCTTTAACCCACGAAGTAATTCCTGGTTTGCCCTTTCCACTTGTCCATTGGCTTGTGGATGTGCTACTGAGGCTATGTCCAGCCGGATTCCATTGTTCCCGCAGAATTTTTCCATCTCACCAAGGGACATGTTGGTTCCATTGTCTGTTATTATGTTGTGAGGATACCCAAACCTGTAGATGGTTCTTTTTAAGAACTTGACTGATGTGATTGCTTAGCAATTGGTAACTGGCATAACCTCAACCCACTTTGTAAATTTATCGATAGCTACCAAGAGATGGGTCTTTTTGCAGGGTGACATGTGGAAGGGGCCCACCATGTCCATGCCCCCAAACAGCGAACGGCCAGGTTAATGGGATTGTTTGCAACTCCATAGCCGTCACATGGATATGGCAAGCGTACCTTTGACATCCATCGCGCCTTGCCACCAAGCGCTCCGCGTCTGCTAAGGCTGTGAGCCAAAAGAAACCGTGTCGATATGCTTTGGCCACAAGGGATCTTATGGATGCATGATGCCCACAGTCACCTTCATGGATCTCTTTCAGAATCTGCCGGCCTTCTTCTGGTGCTACACAGCGCAAAAAGACTCCTGCTGCACTCCTTTTATATAACTTGCCATTGATGATGGAATATCCCTTTGCTCGTCTCAGAATTTGCCTTGCTAAAACTTCATGTGGTGGTAACTCGCCCCGTGATAAATAAGCTAAAAACGGCTCTGTCCACTCAGGAACGGCACGTACCGTGGCCACAAGCTCTAAACCCGGGTCTTGGTTAGCCACCTCTTCCTCAGACTCGGTTTTAACAGATGGCCGCCATAACTCGTCCAGGAAAACATTGGGTGGAACCGGCTCTCTGCGCGAGCCGAGTCTTGCGAGTGCATCTGCTGCCTCGTTCTTTCGCCTGTAAATATGCTCCACCTCATACCCGGAAAAACACCCGGCAACCCTGTCCACCTCTCTGCGATACGCTGCCATAGTTGCATCCTTCCTATCCCAGGTTCCTGAGACCTGCTGCACCACAAGATCCGAATCTCCATAGCATCGTATCCGCCTGATGTTCATATCCTTGGCTATTCTCAATCCATGTAATAATGCCTCATACTCGGCCACGTTCTTGGAGCAATCAAAGTGAATTTGCAACACGTAGCTCAGTTTATCTCCTTTGGGTGATGTAAGTACCACCCCAGCTCCTGATCCCTCGTATTGCTTAGAACCATCAAAGTGCATCACCCAAGACTTGGAACTTGGTGTCATTGTTGGCATGCTTGTGCGAGTCCAATCATTGATGAAATCGACTAAAGCTTGAGATTTGATTGCTGACCTGGGCTCGTAGTTGATGTGATAATCTCCCATCTCAATGGCCCACTTGGCTATTCTGCCTGTTGCATCTGAATTTTTGATAATATCCGACATTGGTATAGAGCTGACCACTATTATGGGGTGTTCCTGAAAATATGGTTTCAATTTCTGGCTGGCCATGAAGACCCCGAAAACCAACTTCTGCCAATGTGGGTAACGCTGCTTTGCTTCTGATAATACCTCACTTACGTAATAAACTGGCCTCTGTATCGGGTGATCTTTTCCATCCTCTTTACGCTCAACAACAACCACCACGCTAACCGCCCGGGGTCCAGCCGCAATATATAGTAACATGGGCTCCTTAGGACCCGGAGCTGCTAAGATTGGCGCCTCAGATAATTGCTTCTTTAGTGCCTCGAATGCCTCGTCCGCCTCTTGGTCCCAAACGAACTTGTCGGATTTCCTCAAGAGCCGGTATAAGGTAATTGCCTTCTCCCCGAGTCTGGATATGAACCGGCTTAATGCTGCTACGCATCCTGTAAGTTTTTGGACATGCTTCAAATTTTCCGGCTTTTTCAGACTCTGGATAGCTTTGATCTTGTCCGGGTTTGCCTCGATTCCTCTCTCGGAAACAATGAATCCGAGTAATTTTCCTGCTGGAACTCCAAACACGCACTTTGTAGGGTTAAGTTTCATCTGATACCTTCTCAAATTCTTGAACGTTTCCTTTAGATCATCAATAAATGTTTCCGCTTTCCTGGTCTTGATCACCACATCATCCACATAGGCATGAACGTTGCGTCCAATCTTATGCTCAAAGCACTTCTGGATGCATCTCTGGTAGGTTGCACCAGCGTTCTTTAGTCCAAAAGTCATGGTTTTGTAACAGAAAGCCCCAAAGGGGGTTATGAACGATATTTTCTCCCAATCTTCCTTCTTGAGCTTGATCTGATGATACCCGGAATACGCGTCCAGGAAACATAATAGGTCACTTCCAGCCACTGCATCTATGATCTGATCTATCCTCGGAAGGGCAAATGGATCCTTTGGGCAGTGCTTGTTGAGACTTGTGTAATCTATGAACATCCTCCACTCGTTACTCTTTTTCAGTACTAGAACCGGATTTGCCAACCAATCCGGGTGGAATACATCCATGATAAAGCTGGCTGCCAATAGCCGGGCAATTTCTTCTCCTACAGCTTTTCTTCTCTCCTCATTCATTTTTCTCAGGCCCTGCTTCACAGGCCGAGACTTAGGGTCAACGTGTAAACTGTGCTCAGCTAACTCAGTCGGGATACCTGGCATATCACTGGGCGTCCAAGCGAAAACATCTTGATTTCCGCGAATGAACTTAATGAGCGCCTCTTCTTGTTTACTGTCTAGGTTAGATCCTATAGCAAATTGCTTGGAGGGATCACCTTCAACAAAAGCCACCATGTTTGTGTCTTGTGCTGCCTTGAAATTTGCTCTCTCATCCTCCGTATTCGACCTCTTTAACGTTGTTCTGTCATCCGGGTCTACTTGAGACCGGTAATACTTGACCTCTTCCTTTCTACAGGCTTGTTCCGCCATTGCCGCGTCTCCTTCGTCACACTCAGCCGCTATAACCTGGCTCCCATGGATGGTGATGGTCTGCTTGGGACCCGGGATTTTTAGCTGTAGGTATACGTAACACGGCCTGGCCATGAACTTGGCGTAAGCCGGCCTTCCAAACAACGAGTGATAGGGGCTGCGCAACTTTACCACCTCGAACGTGAGCCACTCCACTCGGGAATTATCCTTTCATTCTCCAAAAGCGACCTCCAATGTAATCTTCCCCTCGGGGCACGCCGAGTGACCCGGCACGATCCCGTGAAAAACTGTAGAACTTTTCTGTAGCTGGGACTCCTTGAGGCCCATGCGTAGGAAAGTTTCCCAATATAGGATATTGATGCTGCTTCCGCCATCCATTAACACCTTTTTCAACTCATAACCATTAACCTGTGGTGCAACCACCAATGTTAAGACACCCGGGTGTTCTATTCTTTCCGGGTGATCCCTTCTGCTCCATGTTACCTCTTCATCCGACCATCTCAGGTATCTCGGGACAGCCGAGGAAACCGAGTTTACTGCCTTTTTGAGTATCTTTCTATCCTTGTTAGAAGTTCCTGTGGTGTGAACGTGGTACTTCCCCAATTGCTTGGGGTTGGCCTGGAAACCTCCAGCTCCTCCCTGATTGTTACCCGGATTTCCGCCTCCTGGGTTGCCTGCTGGGGGTGGGCCGTTGCCCGGGTTACCACCCGGACCCGGTCGTGCTCCCCGTCCTGCGCCTCGCATTTCCTTCTGTATTTCCTCATTCTTCCATCTCTGTAAATCCACGCACTGTTCCAGCGAATGATTAGCCGGCCTACCGTTCCTGCTATGACGCGGACAGGGCATCCTGAAGGCCTTTATATGGTTAGCCGGCCTTGGCGGTCCTTGGTAATTTTCTCCGTTAAAGTTTCCTCCGTTGAAATTTCCTTCTGCTCTGGGTCTTGCAAACCCGGCCTCTGTGTTGGCGACAAACTCAGAACTTCCCTCGTACGGGCGCTTATTCTGGTTGTTTCCATTATTTCCTCCATTGTTACCCGGCGCAGATCCATTGCCGGGTCTTCCACCGTTGCTTGCGTTGGCTTTGGCTTTCTTGTCATCAACATCCTCCTCTGTGGTATCCGTGGCGGCGTGCTTGTTGCACGCGTCCATCAACTCTCCCATAGTAACCTCCGAAGCATTCCGACTAGATTTCATGCGAGTTAACTTTTGCACTAGGGGTATGTACTTGCATGTTTTCGCCATAGCCTGTAGCGCATCCTTTGGCTGAATATCTGTGGACGAGTGAAGTATTTCCATAACCCGGCGCACCCAACTGCGCGCCGACTCACCCTTCTTCTGGACACATCGTTCTAGATCATCGATTGTGAATAACTTCCTGCACGTCCCATGGAAGTGCTTGATAAATGCAACTTTCAGCTCACTCCATGAATTTATAGATTTTTCCGGTAAATTGTTGAACCATAACTTTGCTGCCCCCTCTGACATCATCAGGTACATAAACTTGGCTTGCAGATTCTCAGAAGCATTGCGAATCGACATGGCCATCTCATAACTACTCAGCCAGGTTTCTCGATCCATGGTTGGCTCGTAATTGACCACCTTACCCGGTTTCTTGAACTTATCCGGGTAAGGCTCGGCTCTGATGATGTCTGACAAACACTTGGGCCCGGCCAAGACTGCTGGTACTGGCCTTACCCGGGAAACATGTGATCCGGCGGCAGGTACGGCGGGGGGTGCAACCGCTACCGGTCCTCGTGCCGCGGACCCGCTGCTGCGCGCCTGGCTCGAGAACTATCCACGATTGCTTGTGCCGCTGATACTGCAGGTGTTGCTGGTCTACGGGGAGGAGGCGGCATTTGCTGCTGCTCTGCCCCCCGCCGTGCCGAGCTTGTCTGAATATTACCGGTGTCTCCGTTATGCCGGCTAACATACGGTGTTCCATGCATTCCACTCCTATTATCCGGGTAATTGGCTTGCTGTGCCACTGCTGTGCGCAATAGATCTATCGCCCGCCGGGTCTCCTCCGCATGGGGTGACTCTCTTACGGGGATGCGATCCAATGCCAATGTTGCGGCATACACATTGTCCATGGGATTATTGAAGTGACCTGGTGGAGTGTGAAATCGTTGCGGTGGTGGTGGTGGTGCTGTATTGCCAGTTACGATCCCTGTTTGCAATGTTGGTAACCCGGCTTGTATGTTTGTCGGCTGTCCTCCCAGGGTTGCAGGCTGATGTACGGTTTCCTGATTCACAGCTGGAATAGGTTGGTCCTGAGGTGTAATAAACAGCGCGGACGGGTTTAAAGTTCCTCCCGTTACCGGTAATCTCGTTTGGTACCTCTGATTATGCATCCTGGTTGACTGAACCTGGAGCCGGTTCTCCAATGCTTCCAGCTCATGCCTGCGCGCTGCTATCCCTTGCCTCTCGGCTTCTACATCTCTCCTCTGCTGGTCCAATGCACGGCGGGACACATCCAGATCCGTAGCGCGCGCCGCTGCGTTTTCCGGGGTTATTACCGTTGCTAGCACCGTAGGATCCAAGATCAGATTATTGTTGAACAGAGCCGGATTTCGCGGATTCGAGGGCCCTGCTCCTGGCGTTCTGTTTGTCATAAACCCAAACATGTTTCTTTGCAATTCACTTTCCGGGGTGTTGCTGGTGACTGAAGCCGATTCTCTATCAACCCGGGCTATGACCGGGTTTCCATCAACCGGATTCTGTTGCTGAGCCAGCGCTCGCGCCGCTCCGACCGCGGCCGTAGTCACGTCCCCCTGATTAAGGTTGATTGCAGGGGCCGTGTAGACCGCGACCTGGCGCGCGATGCCTGGCGCAGATTCGTACTCTTCTTCATCACAACTATCCTCTTCGTACCGATCCTCCAGCAGGTGCAGGATAGACTCGGTATCATCCTCCCTCATGACCCGGCCACGCGGGGTCCATGCCGGCTCCTCCGGCTGTTCCCTCTTCGTGGTGGGCTCTTCTATCGGATCGACCGTCCCGACCGATTCTTCCTCGTCCGACTGAACGCAGGTCGCTCCTCCTGACCCGGAATCATATTCAACATTATCAGGAATTGAACCGGACGTACGTACCATGCCGACGAAGACGTTGACCCGGCCGATTGTGACGATAGATCCGGCATCCAGCAATTCCGACTCTGGCCCCCAGCCAAAATCGTCCACCATCTTCTCTCCTTCGGGGTTGGTGTAGATCTCGCCGATGACGAGGTTCTTCATGCTCTCCCTAGCTTCTCCCGTGATGTAAACACCCTTGGACGCAGGCCCCACGGTGGGCGCCAACTGTCGTGGGATATCACGGCAGACGTTACCGGGGGTAACTTATCTTGGGGCAATTCGACTCTGGTGTCTGGGAGAGGGTTTAACTCGAGGGAAACCATGTTACCAGTCGATCTGGTATCTCTGGCAATCAAGTCGCCGAGTCTACGATCTAGGGTTATAATCTCGACTCTCGTATTACAGGGAAACTCGAATATCTGGTAAAGCTCGTCCCGTTTCTGAGCCTAGGAGCCGGTTTATATCTTACCCGGCCCCCCGGCTTCCTATCCAAGGCATACTCGGAGTCCTACCCAATCACCGCATACAAACCCTAGATTTCCTTATCGTAACCCACAAGCCGGGTTACGAGGCCTACACTACTCCTTGGGCCTTCTGGAAGCTCCCGTTCCTTGAGCCGGGTCTTGCGCGGCTCCCTTTGGGCCGAGTTACACCTTGGCATTGGCCTACCGGGTTATCATCCCTCCATCACAATTTTCAACAAGGTACTGCACAGAAGGAGTCCTACTGGTGTGCTGCAACGCTGCGTTGAGCCTGAAGAAGGAGATGAAATTCTGATAGAGATACATCAGGGAGAATGCGGGCATCACGCCTCTTCTCGGGCTCTAGTCAACAAGGCTTTTCGGCATGGATTCTTTTGGCTCACTGCCTTGTGGCAAGCTGAAGATATTGTGAGAAAGTGCAACGGGTGCCAGAGGTTTTCAAGCAAGATCCATATGCCAGCTTCCGAGTTGAAGACCATTCCCATTACGTGGCCATTTGCAGTTTGGTGCTTGGACATGGTAGGCGCCTTCAAGCCGGCTAGAGGCAACATGACTCACATCCTGGTCATGGTTGACAAGTTCACCAAGTGGATTGAGGTCAAGCCTATTCGGAAGTGTGATGGAGTCACAGTTGTGAGTTTCCTGAAGGATGTGATCCTGAGATACGGCTACCCGCACAGCATCATCACAGATAATTGCACAAACTTTGCTGAGGGTGCTTTCGCGAGATTCTGCAGAGAGAAGCGGATCCGGCTAGATGTTGCGTCTGTTGTGCATCCGGCCTCCAATGGGCAAGTTCAGAGAGCAAATGGCATGGTGCTATCAGGCATAAAGCCAAGGATGATTGAGCCATTACAGCGAACCCCTGGTTGTTGGCTGGACGAGGTGTCGGTGGTTTTGTGGAGTCTAAGGACTACCCCTAACCGATCAACCGGATACACACCATTCTTCCTGGTATATGGAGTTGAGGCCGTGTTGCCCACTGACCTAGAGCATGACTCGCCCCGGGTAACCCTCTACACTGAGGCGGAGGCGAGAGAAGCTTGAGAAAATGACGTTGACCTGCTAGAAGAAGCAAGAGAGTTAACTTTGTCATGTTCAGCTCTTTATCAGCAAAACTTGAGGCGTTATCACAACAGGAAAGTGAACCCAAGGGTTTTCCGAGAAGGAGACATGGTCCTTAGGCTCGTGCAACGCACAGCTGGGATTCACAAGCTATCCCCTCCGTGGGAAGGGCCTTTCATTGTGAGCAAGGCTCTTCACAATGATGCCTACTATCTAGTTGGCGCACACGCACCCCAGAAGAACAGGCCGGATAAAGCAGGAGAGGAATGTAAGCGCCCCTGGAATGTAGCTCTACTCCGACGTTTTCACTCATGAGCAAAAAAGTTGTATGTATCTCCTCAAACCGAGTTAAAATTCTAGTAGGGTCTCCGAATTCAAACTCGGGGACTGCCCTTGTCCAAATTGCTCCATGTGTTTTTACTCTGTTTTTACTTTTTCTACTCGGTTGAGTCACTTATAATTTCATAAGCATATATAGTAATGTGTTTAAACCCAAGGGCCAACTCTTTGACTCTGCTGCTGTCCGCAAACCGGCTTCATGGCAAGCAAGAGAACAAGCCAACGGTCAATGAACAGACGAAAAATTGCTAAGGAAAGGAAGCGTGTGGCAACCGAGTAGAGTGTTCTTTACTGTTTTCTCTCTTTTCGGCTAAGTGGTGGGCATCATTACCATGCTTTTTTCTAAGTGGCTAAGTATTTGAAACTCAGACTTTGAAATCTTGTGACTCGACTACCAAAAAAGCCACAAGTTGCAGGTAAGAGCTGAGACAAAGCGAAAGAGTGGATAAAAAATGCAACTCGGGGACTTGCATAGAAACGCAACCCGGCATTGAGCCAGAGTTGCTAAAACATTAAAACTGGAATAAAAGTTTAGTATCAAAGAACATAAGTGTATCGGTTACATATGCACCCGGCATCCCGGGGATCTGATAAATGTTTGAGATAAGACCTGGAGGAATTACACCAGTGTAGGAGCAGTGTTGTCTGCGTCGGTGTTGGAAGAGGCAGTTGGCTCGGAGGTTGTTGTGGCCAGGGAGATTGGGTCCGTTGCAGAGGTGGAGGACAGAGTAGACTCGGTGCTGGGCATCGGGTAGACACCAGTTGGCGCAGCACCAGTCACGCCCAGCTCGGGAGCTGGCTCCTCGATCACCATCTCGGTGGTGATGGTGGCCTCCTGAGCGGTGGGTTGCGATTGCTCGGCCTCCGTATTGGTGGCCAACTCGAATCCCTCCGTGTTGCCCTGCAGCTCGGTCTCCTCATTCACCTTGGCCTTCCCCTTCTCGGATGCTCCCTTGGCGGCTCCCTCCTCAAACTCGGCCAAGTCTTCGCTGGCAGCATCGTCATCATCATCATCGTCCTCGTCGTCGTCGTCTTCTCCAAGATCGGAGTCGGGCTCGGTGAGGCCGTCGATGTAGACGCTAGTCTCGGCGTAGGAGGCGATCTCATAAGCTACCTTCTTTCGGCGAGTGGTGCAATCCGGATCTTTGGTCCACTTGGATTTATCACGGCGCGTGCGGATCATGTCGAGATCCAGATTCTCGTACCAGCTGATGATGAAGTGCAGCAACTCGTCAGCTCCTGCCCGAGCTGCGGAGGCATGCCACTTCTTGAGCTCAGCCTTGACTTCGTCCAAGTGCTCAGCAATTTCGCGGAAAGTTCCTGGCACCTCCTGTTCAGGCCAGAATAGCTTGTGAAGCTTGAATCTAGTGGACACCATGGAGGTGCCCAGGCCCTTGAGGGAGCGGATCTGCGTCTTGATGTTGAGGAGATGGTCATTGATGCTGGATGTGTTGTCGATATCTAGACCAGATGCGGCCCTGAGCTGTCTTGCCATGTCCAAAGCTGGCACACCAGCAGAGCGGAGTTCCGGGAAGATGTCTGCAAAAGGAACTAGTGTGAATCAGAAACAGAGACCGAGAAGAGGTAAAATCGGGTAGAAGAAGGCAGAGAAGAGAAAACCAAGCCAAGCGCAGGGTAAATGCAACTCACATTCCAGGTCCACCAGCAGGGCTCCCAGCTTGGTCTTCCAGTCATTCTTGTCTGAGATGTGCTTGTCATGGATGCGGCGTGATTCCGAGATCTGAGTAACAAGAGCAGAGTTATGGTCCTTCAGCATTTGGATCTCCAGCTCGAGGGCTCGCTTCTCGGCATTGAATCGCCTCTCAAACTCCTGCTTCTCATTGACGTGGTTAATGGAAGTCTAGAAGGCGTCCTTCAAGTCAATTTGGAGCTTCTCGAACTCCGCCCTCTCGGCGGTGCGCTCTTGCTCGATCTCTGCTTCTCGGGTTTGCAACTGCTGCTGCACCTCGGCAGGCGTGAGGCAGTTCAAGTGTTGCTCCCGGAAGTTCTTATACTCTTCTGCGAGAAGAACAACATTGTCAGCAGAACAGCCGAGTAGGAATACATAAGGGCAGAGAAGAAAGAGGAAGACTCACCTTCCAGAGTATGGATCTTGCTCTGGGCGGAGGCGGCGAAAACTTCGCAGTCTCGGTGCCTTTCCATCAAGTCCTTGAGCTTGCCTGCAGAGAAAACAACAATGAAGCAAAAAGCAAAAACGGGCGTAAACACAAAACGCACAAACCGAGATGCTAAAATCTTACCTTCGACCTCAGAGATCTGAAGAGTGCGGTCCAGGGCCATCTGCTCCATCGTCTCACTATCTTTCTTGTCGGCTTCCAGAGCCTGGATACGTTCTTTGGCGTTGCGGTGGTTCCAGAGTAGCCGACGGAAAACCTTGGTCCTCTTCTGGACACTATCCTGCAGAGAAGAAGGGAAAAAGCCTAAGTTTTTTGAAGATTTGACCCGAGTAAATGTCAACTCGGTTGAGTCTTCACCTACTCGGCCCGAATCTTGGGGACTGGGGATTGGCTAAGAGAAAGAAGAAAAGAGAAAACAGAGAAGAGAAAGGAGAAACCAGCAACTCGGAAAATGCAGAATGAAAAGACACTTACCACATAGCTTTGCTCCATGTCCTCTATGTTCTTGCGGAGGACGAACGGCTTTCCGGCCAGGGTACAGCAGGGGCTGGCAACCGTCATCCCAACAGAGCCGACGTCAGCCTTGTTCCAGTCGGTGCGGTAATGATCGATCTGGCCCAGCTCAAGACCGTTCCAGGTGGGGTCACCGTGCGCTTTGTTGTTCCAGTCCTTATCCACATAGCCTACTCGGTCCAAGATGGCCGCAAGGCCTTCTTCGGGAAGCTCTTCCTCTTCTTCGCCAAGGGAATAAAGTTCATTGATGACCAATGCACCCTTCTTCCCCTTGGACATGGAGGCGCCCACGGCTTGGCCTTCTTTGAGCGCGGCTAGGCGCTTCTCGTCCTTGCACAGCGGGATCTAGTGGCGCTGCGACAAAGTCATCATATACTCGGGGTATGTGCGCGGCGCGCTGCCGCTAGCAACAGCACTCTGCTTCTCCACGGGGCGAGTGGTGACCCCGGAGGCAGCCGGGTTGGCGCTTGAAGCGGACGGAGTGAGCACCAGCTGGGTGCTCTGCACCTGCTTCCCGGATTACCCACCTCGTGGCTTGGGGGCGGCATCTGCTGCCCAGCCTGCGAAGCACTGCGATTCGGTTGTATCCGGGTCGCCTCGGCTCCCGTCTTGGTGACCTTCTTGGTGTTTGACGATGCGGCTGGCCGGGAAGGTGGTGGCACTTGCAGAGTAGGCTAAGGAGGTGGTGGTGCTTGCTGTGTCAGTGGAGGAACTAGGGCACTGGGTGGAGTTACCCGCTGAGTTGGTGGCACAGGCGGCCGGCCACTCGGTGCACGTCTGGCTGCACTTGGTCTTGGCGGGTTGGCTCCACCACGTCATCTTCTACCTGCTGCTCCGCAGCGGGATCTGGCCTTGTGGCGGCATCATCTTCTACCCGCGGCTCGGCCGCGGGGTCATCTTGTTCTGCAGCGTTGTCCTGCTGCTGCTCGGTGGTGGCATCTGGCCGCTCCAGGGCATCATCGTCTTGCTGCTGCTCGGCAGCACGATCAGTATCGTCCCCAGCTGATGCAACTGGGGGACTTGGCGGTCTCGCGGAGTCGTCAGTAACCCGGGCAGTTGGCTGCGCGTCAGGCGGCGACTGCTCGGAGGTGAGATCTATCTCAATCCTGGCGCCATCATTCTCGGCGCCAGCGTCTTGTTCTTCATCAACTGGGGAGGACGCACGCGCCCTTCCCCGTGGCTCTTGGTTCTCGTAGTCATCCGAGAGCTCAACTGTCTCATCTCGGGGCGGGGTTGTCCGCGTCTGAGAAGCTAACGGAGTGGTGGCATCAGCATCAAGAGCCACGCTGGAAAGAAGAATAGGGCAAGATCAGAATGCAGAGAAGGGAACCAAGGGAGAAGCGCAACAGAAAATGGCAACAACTCATGGTTTACTCGGAGGAACACTTACCCTTTGCTGGTGGGGGATTTCCTCTTGCGGGAGGCGCCGACTTTGGTCACGGCTTTCTTCTTGGTCCTCTTGGCGGCAGGTTCCTGGGCACCGCTGCCAACCCTCTTCCGAGTATTGGGAGCGGCCACCGATAGCGGATCTACGTTCAGAGGTTCCTCCTCGTCGTCCAACTCAGGCTCCTCTGCAGAGTGGAAGAAGAAGGGAATTCAGAACAAGCAAGAGAGAGGGGAATCAAAGTTTATTGCTAGCAAACAAAGAGGTGAACTCAATCACCTTCTTCATCTTCGGACCAATCCCGAATAGAGGCATCTGCTCGGGACTTACCGGGCTGAGTGGCATTGGGGATACACAAGGTATCCTGAGTATCATAAGCGGTCGTGTCATCTTCATCACGATACTTGGTCCAGTTGGCGGTGAAGATTTCATTGCCCTCTTCTCGCTGGATCAATGTGTTGTTGAGGCAAATGTGAAGCACAGTGAGTTGAGTACTCAGCTAAGGAATTCTACTCGGAATAGCATGCAAACATAAAGCATATTCAACTAAGGAGTTCTACTCGGGATAGCATGCAAACACAAAGCATATTAGGCTAAGTAATTCTACCCGGCACGGCATGCAAACACAAAGCATATAGAGCCAACAAGATAAGTGTGAGGACCTACTCGGTGCAGCATGCAAGCATTAAGCATATAAAGCTGAGAAACTATATATCCGGTATCTGAATGCAAACACAAAGCATGTGCAGTAAGGAACTAACCTGGGTAACGGGTTTGGTGCGGCTATACGGTATGAAGCCGTAAGCCCAGTTCTCGGTGAGCGAGGTCGACATGATGGACCTGGCCCAGATGGCTACCTCAGCCTTGCTGAGCTCGAAAGTTGTTGTCCTGGTGCAGTCACGGGGGCCTCCCATGTAGCACATCTTGTGCACTCGGTGCTGGAGCGAGAGAATCCGGCGCGAGATCCAGCATGCAATTGGATCGTCTTGTATCAGCCCTTCTCCTACCATCTCGGTCAGTCGTCTCTCAACCTGGAGGACATCTGGCACAGTCTTCTTTGGGTGGTATCCCCATTCTGCCCGGTGGGCAGCGCATTGACGAACTTCGGGAGCCCTATCCGGTCTTCTATGGGCTTCCCCTTCTCGGCGGGTACGTTCTTCACGTACAGGAACCCGCGCTGCCACTTGCGTACGGTATCCAGCCCGAGAACTCTCGGGTGGTGTCCTGTGCGGCGCTGAAGCATCATCGCGCTACCCATCTGGGTCATCACGCGGGGGGCGGAAGTGTTGTCGGGATCAGGAATCTTCTGTTTGTGAAGAAAGAAATATTCTGCCCAGGTGTGGATGGTGGGTTGGACACCGAGAAAAGCTTCACACACGGTGGCGTGTATGGAAAGCATGACTATGGCGTTTGGTGGGAGATGGTGAGGTTGAATGCCGAAATGGTGGAGAAAATCAGAGGAAAAATTTGGAGATGGGAAGGCCGAAGCCGCGTTTGAAGTGGGAAAGAAAGACACCGTACTCATCCTTGTCAGGTTTCGGGATGAGTTCGGTACCTGGATGCCGGCAGACGACGCCGGAGGGATGCGGCGGGTGTTGACCAACCATTGGCAATCTTCCGCGGTCACGTCCGAGCCCTCCCAGCCGGCTCGAGCGGGAATCGCATCGTCTCCGTGCGCCATGGAAGCAGATGGCTGTCGGAGAGGAAGAGCTCGTGGAGATTGAAGCTGATGGAGTTGCGCGGAGATGCGCTTTCTCTCTCTCTCGATGTGAGTGCTCGCGGTGGCACAGTGAGGGTTCGTGGTGGCGCTGTGCTCGACGGCGGCGGAAGAGGCGAGGGAGGCGTGAGATTGAAGAAGGAACGGGAAAGAAAAAGAAGTGGGCGGCGCGGGGGTATTTATCCCGCGCCGCGAACTGCCGTTAACAGTGGATTAATCGTGGGCATTGATCGTGCGGCGTGGGTTAGCTGCCCGTTAGAAATGCACACAGCGGGAAACGCGCACGTAACGGGCGCAGTTAATCCCACGTCCAGATCGTGGGCTCTTGAGTACCGTTTGACGTGACCTAACGGGTCGTGGGCCCCAGGCGCAGAGAGTGGCGTGTGGCCTGCGGCAGCAACGAGGCGTCGTGGTCACTGCTGCGTGGCACATGTCCCGCAGCGACACGGAGAGATAGATTTGGTCTGATCCAGCGGGATCGCGTTCGAAATTTTGCTAAGTCAATTTACTCGGCAGCACACTAGAGAGAGTGCTCTACTCGGCTACAAGGAGTTTTCTGCCAATAATCACAGTTGGAGAGATTCAAGTAGGAGATATAGGTTCGAGTTGAGGTGCAACTCGGCCTCTCTCCGTTATGAAGACAGGTTTTTTTTAAGATGGCAGGGCCCAACGAACAAGTTCACTGGACTCTACCAGCTTCGGGGACTAATGTTGGGGGGTTACCCCCGAGTAGGGGTAAGGCAAGTGCTAAAGTGAAGGTCAAGGTGTTGTTGACCGGGTAGACGGCTACCCGGGTACCTGCTACCCGAAGGATTCTATCCGGACATATTCACTGAAGACCAGGGGAAGATATTGAACAAGGTTGTACTTTACCGAATAGAAGAATGGTCCGAGTAGATGGGCAGCAAGGCTACTCGGGCCAGAAGTCAATGGAGCCGTTCTGACAAGGATACCGCGTATCCTGCATCTGTACCGGCGTGCGGTTCAACTTACCAGGTATGTGATCATCAGTGACGCGGCGTGGTGACAGCGAGGTGAGCACCTGTCTTGTCTTGTCACTGACAGGGGGACATGACAGGATGGGGGTCTATGCTGTGAGGCTGACAGAGTGGACAGGACCTGTCAGCCGTACGGCGCGGCGGCTTCTCAGCGCGAGATCCCGGAAGCGTGCTAGCGTCACAGTGCTCAAGTCACATCAGTCGTACCTTTTAGTCTTTGTTTATTTGGCTGGGCACCAGTATATAAGGTGCCTTGCCCCCTCCTGCGCGAGGGACGTTGCCTCAGATCGCATTTATTGCAAGGGCCAACACTAGAGCTAGAGAGAACAGCCGAGTGGCTACTCGGCCAAGATACATACATTATACTGTGGCTACTCGGAGATCACACATATAGAGAGAGAGGCAGGAGTAGGGGTGTTATCTCCACATGAGGGCCCTGAACCTGGGTAGTTCTTGTTGTTTGCAGTGTTACTTACGCGCTGCTACTCGCCGTGCGATCCCTCCCCGGATACTCCCAGCATCCATCGGCCCCAACTTTAGCCATCCCATGGCATCTGTCTTCTCCACACCACGACAAAATTGTTGAGCCTGATGGAGTTTGCGAGGGTCATTGGGTGGACAATCATATTGTTCATGAGTCGAGCAGCTCTAAGCTTCATGCGAGACATTTTTGGTCCGACCGAAGCCGGGGTTTTATCTTGGCTACCCTGAAGTACCGAGCGATTCAGGCTCAGATACTTATTGAGTCTTGTCGAGAGGCCCTCTCTCCCGTCCATCGGGCTTTTTACCCTTTCGTTGTTGTCCCGAATAGCTTGAGTGGCTTGCTGAGGATGTTTTGTCGGGTGGGGGAAGTCCGAGAGTGTGTGCGTCAACAGCTCATCTGCAGTGCGCAGTTGGCGCTTGCCTTCAGTCGCTTGTGGCATCATGAAGTCAACTTTAACTCTGTGGCGCGACTCCCTGATACCCGAGGCCCACCGGTGGATTTTCTTCCTCATTATGAGGTTTAGCATCCGGCAGCGGAGCAAATTATTCGACTGACTACCAATGAGACCGAGCGACTACTTCAAGAGGCGGTTGCTCGCCAATAACTGTAATTTGTAAGGTGTGAATACCTTGTATGTTTTGTCGTAAGGTGTTCGAAAGTGTAGACCTTGTGACCTTGTATGTTTAATTTGATCAGTTTTAAGGTGTTTATAAGGTGTGTACCATGTTTTACCTTGTAGAATATTTGTCGAGTGTGAGTGCTTGAAGAAGTTGATGATGCTAGTTAGGCGTAGCCCCCGTGTGTTGGGGATGTGACCCGTTGTTTAGCATGTAAAGACAATAAGAACAAACGATAAAGATTGCGACTGGATAGTCTTGGTGGCGATGGTTGAGAAACCATGTTTTTATTACAATGGCTGAGAAGCCATGTACTTGCTCAAGCTACAAAGTGGCTGGTACAGCCTTATTTCTTGCATGTAGGTGATCGGATCCTAAGGGTAGAACTTGCGGAGGTGTGCCACGTTCCACGGGTTGGAGTAGATGTCGCCCGTCTTCGGGTTCTTCAAGCGATAGGTGCCTCCTGGGATGACTTCGTGTATGATGAAGGGTCCTTCCCATGGAGGTTCTAGCTTGTGCCCTTCTTTCTGCTTGAGTCACAGCACCAAATCACCTACCACGAAGGATCTGTGGCGTATTCGGCGGCTATGGTGATTGCGTAGCGTTTGTTGGTAGACTGCGGATCACGTGAGTGCGATGTCCCTGATCTCGTCCAGCGTGTCCATGTCTTATGGGAGTGCCTTGTTGGAGGTTTTTTCGTTGTATGGAACGACACGTGGGGCGCTGAACTTGACGTCTTCGGGTAACACAGCTTCAACTCCGTATACCATGAAAAATGGCGTGTAATTCGTTGCTCGGAGGCTCGGAGGCTCCATAACACCGATGGCAGCTCTTCGGCCCAATGCCCTGCTGCTGGATGTACCCGAGTGAGCAGCCTCTTCTTCAAACCAGCCGAAATTAATCCGTTAGATTTCTCAACTTGGCCGTTATTTTGCGGGTAGGCTACCGAGGCGAAACTGAGTGTTATCCCCTTTTCTTTGCAGAAATCCTAGGTTTCTTTGGCTGTGAAGTTGGTCCCATCATTCGTGATGATATTGTGTGGGACACCGAACCTGCACACCATGGAGTTGAGGAATCTCATGGTGCACTCGGCGTGCTATGACTTGATTGGCGTGGCCTCTATCCATTTTGTGAATTTGTCGACTGCGACCAGCAGGTGAGTGTCTCCTCTTGGTGTTGATTTCCGCATCGGTACCACCATGTCCAGCCCCCATTGAGCGAAGGGCCAGGTGATAGGGATTATGTGGAGCTCTATGGCCGGTGTGTGTCGCTTGGGCGCGAACTTTTGGCACGCGTTGCATCTGTCGACGAGATCTTTGGCGTCTCTGGCTGCCGTGAGACAGTAGAATCCTGCCCTGAAGACATTCCTCACGATTGCACGCCAGCTTGCGTGATGCCCGCAATCTCCTTGGTGTATGTCGCGGAGCAGCTCTTTGTCGTCCACGGGTGCGATGCACCTCTGGAGTAATCCTGATATTCTCTACTTGTACAGTTCACCTTTGCTCACCCAAAATGATTTGTGGCGCCGCACGATCTGCCTAGCCTCGCAGATGTCTGCTGGGAGTTGTTTGCTGGACAGATAGCCGAGGTATTTCTGTGTCCAGGTTTTCTCGACCAGAAAAACTTGCCTGGAGATGTTTTGGGTGAGCTCGATAAGGGCAATTAGCTTGTTGGCCACCGTTTCTTTTGCTGCGGGTGTCGATGCTTGCTTCTTGACCTTGACTGATCAGGGGCGTTTGTTGACCCTATGTTCGCCAGTTTGTCTGCTTCCTCGTTGCTTGATCGCGCGATGTGCTTCATCTCGCATCCTTTGAAACTTCCTTCGAGTAGGTTGTACATGTCGCGATAGGAGACCATGTTATCCGCGGCAATGTCACACTCCTTTATCGTCTGCTGCACGATAAGATTTGAATCCCCGTATATCATCAATCGAGTGTCTTCGCAGGCAATCGCCATGTGAGATCCTTGCGCAGGGCTCAATAGGATTAATAGGATACTCATATCAACAAGTTGCAACTTATTTCCCGGAAGCTCATCTTGAAAGAACTCCAGTGTTAAGCGTGCTTGGCCTGGAGCAATTTGAGGATGGGTGACCGACCGGGAAGTCCTTCCCGGGTGCGCATGAGTGAGGATAAAGTGCGCATGAAAGACTACTGTTGGTCTGTGGGGCCAGTCTAGAGATCCTAGAGAGCTACCAGGGGTGACAGCCGCCGGCTACGGGGTGCCAGGCGTGTTACACGCCATCTTCATACCGTGCAAGAGAGCCTCGTATTCTGCATCGTTGTTGGGGGAAGCCTAGTCGCAAGACGTACTGTAGCTTGTCACCCCTTGGCGATATGAGGATTACTCCGGCTCCGGCTCCCTCGTTTCTTTTTGACCCGTCGAAGTACATGATCTAGTTGCTCGTGTATTTTGGAGGTTCTGGGGTTTGCAGCTCCGTCCACTCACTCAGGAACTCCACGACAACCTGGGATTTTACAGCGTTGTGCCATGTGTATATTAAATCCCAGGTGCCTAGCTCGATGCTCCATTTTGCGATTCTTCCGAATGCCATGGGATTGTTCATGATAGTACCGAGTGATGCGTCGTTTAGCACCGTGACGGTATACTCCTGGAAGTAGTGTTTGAGCTTGAGGGCTGTAAGGACCACTCCATACTCGAGCTTCTGGTAGTGTGGGTATCGTTGTTTGCACGGTGAAAGCACCTCGGTGATGTAGTATATCGGTCTCTGAACGTCGTATGCTTTTCCGTCCTCTGGCCGCTCGAAGACAATTACCGTGCTAACGACTTGGTTTGTTGCCTCTAGGTAAAGGTAGAGGGGCTCTCTTTCCTGTGGCGTTGCCAATATGCGTCTGCTCTGCAGCACTCTTTTCAGCTCGATGAACGTCGTTTTTGCTTCTGGCGTCCACTTGAACTTATCTGTTTTCTACAGCAACTTATAGAAAGGGAGCGCTTGCTCGCCTAATTTTGCGATGAACCTCCTTAAAGAGGCCAGTCGCCCTGCGAGCTGATGTACGCCGCGAAGATTTGTTGGTTCCTTCATCGTCAGGATTGCCTGTATTTTCTCCGGGTTGGCCTCAATTCCTCGGACGGAGACCATATAGCCGAGGAGTTGTCCCGCGGGGACTCGGAAGACTCATTTTGTTGGGTTGAGTTTGATTCTGTATGTGTTGAGGGCGTTGAATGTCTCCCTGGTATCCTCGAGGAGTGTGTCCTCCACTCGAGTCTTCATGACAATGTCGTCAACGTAAACTTGTACGTTCTTGCCAATGAGTTTGGCGAGGCATTTTTGCATGCAGTGCTGATATGTTGCGCCTGCGTTTTTTAGCCCGAAGGGCATTGTGGTGTAGCAGTATACGCCGTGTGGCCTGATGAATGTTGTCTTCTCCTCGTCCTCCTCCTTCATCCTGATTTGATTAGCCCGACTAGGCGTCCAGGAAGGAGAGGCGCTGACAGCCTACTGTGGAATCCACGATCTGGTCGATTCGTGGTAGTGGGAAATTATCCTTGGGGCAGTGTTTGTTCAACGATGTCTAGTCGATGCACACGTGAAGGATGTCAGTATTTTTCTTCGGGACTAACACCGTGTTTGCTAACCAGGTGAAAATCTTGATTTCCCTAATGAACTTGGCGGCTAACGGTCTGTTCACCTCTTCTTCGAGTGCTCTATGTTTTGGCTCGGAAAAACGTCGGTTGGTTTGCTTGACTGGCTTTGCGTCTTTAAACACTTCAAGTGAGTGCTCGGCAAACTCCCTGGGTATTCCTCGCATATCTGAGGGATGTCAGGCGAAAATTTCCCAGTACTCACGGAGGAGTTCGACGAGCACGCTTTCCTATGCGGGTGATAGGGTGGTGGATACCATCACCGTCTTCGCGAATTCTGTCGGGTGCACTTGATGTTCTCGAGTGTCGATGTTTGGGCTGAACTCGAATTTCGGGGCATTCTTTTTGGTGAGTGGCATCACGGAATGGTCCGTGGTTTTTGCCAGCTCTTCCAGCTCCTCTTGCATCCCGAAGGATTTTGCAATCTCGTAGAAATCCGTGTCGCATTTTTCTGACTTTTGGAAGTCGCCATTTGTGGTTATTGGTCCATATTTTCCTGGGAGCTTGAGCTTGAGGTAGGCGTAATGGGGTACTGTCATGAATCTGGCGAACGCTATTCGGCCGAGTATGGCGTGGTACTGTGATGGCCAGTCGACTACCTTGAAGTCGAGGAATTCTCTTCTGTAGTTTCTCGGGTCTCCAAGTACTACCTCCAGGTTGATTGTTCCGAGTGGTCGTACTGCTTTCCCTGGAACTATCCCGTGGAAGGATGTTTCTGGTTCTACAAGTCCGTCCAAGTTCTTGTTCAACTTGCGGAGTGTGTCTGCGTATATGATGTTGATTCCGCTGCCACCATCCATGAACACTCGGGCTAGGTCGTAGTTGCCTATTTGCGCCTGGATGATGAGCGATGTGTGTCCAGGTCGATACACCAGTGGAGGGTGGTCCTCCTTGGAGAAAGTTATCGGCTGCTCTGACATCTTCAAGTATTTGGTCGCGGATGGTGGAGTCTGTACGACCATGTTAACTTGGCGTGTGTTCGTTTTTTGGACTCTTCGGGGTGGGCAGATCTTCTGTATCATACCCAGTAGCCCCTGTGGTTTCGGGTACCCGTTGGCTCCTGGTTTGCGGCGGGCGGCGCTGGTAGCGCGGCTTGTCGTGGGATTATCACGGCAGATGTTACCGGGGGTAACTGATCTTGGGGCAAGACGACACAGGCGTTTGGGAGAGGGTTTAGCTCAGAGGAAAACATGATGGAACTCGATCTGGTAGCCGGCAATCAAGTCGCCGAGTCTCCGATCTCAAATATATTAACTCGATCTCTCGTATCCACTGGATGTTCAATATCAAACGGTACTACTAGGGTTCTTGGATCTCCCTCAACTAGACCTGGGGGTCGGTTTATAAAGCACCCGTACCCCCCCCCCCCCCCGACTTACTCTCCAAGGCGCACCCTGAATCCTACCCGGACACCGCATACAAACTCTAACTTTCCTTTACCGTAACCCACAATCCGGGTTACGAGGCCTACAAACTTGGGCCTTCCAGAAGTTTCTTTACCCTTAGCCGGATCTTGCGCAGCGTCCTTTGGGCCGGGTTATGCCTTGGAGTTGGCCTACCGGGTTAGTATCCCTCCATCAGTAGTCCCCAGAATAGCTTGGGCTTCACGGATCCTTCCTGAAAGCGCTTGCTATTCCCTGCAAAGATATCAAACACACAAGTGTATGGAGGCCGGGTTAAGGTGCTCTGATAGATAGCTAGGCCTAAATCCATGGCGGCCATATAGTAACCCGGCTTTCCTCCAAACACACTGCTCAAATTTCCGAGTCAAAACCCTGATAAAAACATCAAGATTCCATACTTTTACTCGATAATTGACCCTGGTTTCACGGAATGGATCTCTTTCTCTTTTTTGCCCAGATACCTCGCTCAATACCTGAAGCATATCCCGCAAAACCCGCACGGATAACCATTACCCCATAATTTCTGGCTTCTGGCCGTTAGAATAGGTTCACCCTCACCTTATAAATAGTGCTCAAAGGGTAATCTGGAATCCAACGCCTCACTCCAACTTATCCCTTCCTTCCTCACACCTTGCGCTCTCGCGACGCCACCGCAAGAATCTAGGGCTCGCCACCGGAACAAAGCCACCATCGACCGTGCCCGTTCTCAAGCCATCCGCGCCGCCACCAAGCTTCATCCCCGCGCCCTCGTCCTGCTCTTCCAAGAACCGAAAAGGGGCACTCAGACCACGCCGCCCGCAGCCATCGTACTAGGCTTCCAGTACCTCCCTGTAAGTTCCTTGCACTCGCTAATTTAGCCCCGCAATTTTATGATTCATCCTGGATTGGATCTTGGTCAACCCGCGGGCCGTTTCTCTCGCCCCACCGGATTAGATGGCTTAGAGGCTTGCCAGCTCCTTTAATAACCTATTTGATGATCACACACCATCCTCCTACCATTATTAATCACCAATTTCTTCGTAGAATCGTTCGCAAGTTTTCCAATCTAGATCCATTTCACCCCAACTTTCCGCACATATCATTGACACTCGGAAAATCCCCCTTTTCCGATTCTTTTGCTTGCAGTAGATACATGGGCAACCATCCGTCTTCCTCAGACACTTTTCAGTACGTAAGTGAACAATAATTTCTAGAGTCGTACTTAATACCCGGATAACTCGCAACCTCCACTCCGTGATATGATACCCGGATAATCCTTAGTTTTCATACATTCTTGATACTCCAAGTGCATGCTCGGATGGCCTAATATTCCCGAGTCTTACTTCCTGTATCTTTCCTCCTTGTGTTTGCAGGTTGATCCCATGGCTCCCAAAAGGCAAGGGAAACAGCCGGCCCAGGCGAAGGCAACCCAATCCATATCTGCCAACTGGGGGCGATCCACAGTCACAAAGGCCAAGCTGGAAGAGCTGGCCGAGTTGGGGGTCCTCCCCCCTCAGAAGGACATTCGCTGGAGGGCGCCGGGTGACGAGACCCGGCCCACACCCACCAACGGCGAGGTAATCTGTTTCGTGGAGCACGTGACCCGGGGATTCCGTCCTCTGGGTCACCCTTTCTTCCGTGAGGTCCTGAGCCATTATGGCCTCAGGATATTTGACATTGGGCCTAACTCTATGTTGAATATTACTCACTTCATTGTCCTATCCGAGTCATACTTGTGCACTCCGCCAAGTTTGACTCTCTTTATTGAACTCTTCCAGTGCAAGCCATGCCGCGAAAGCGGCGATGGAGCACTTCTCACTTGCGGCGGGGTATCCATCCAACGCCGCAAAAATTCCCCAATGCCAACCCTTAATCTGAACTCCCATGTTAAACACTGGCAACTATCCTTCTTCTACTGCCACGACACCTCTCCACCCGGCGAGAAGAGACTGCCGGGTCACTCGGAGGGCCTCCTCAATACCTCCGAGAATTTCAATGCCTTCGCCCCTGACTCAGACAGGGAGGCAATCATACCTTTGCTAGCTAAGTTAGCCGTTCTCTCAGCCCAAGGCCTTCTTGGGCTCAACTTAGTGAAAACTTGGGTTGACTTCCGTATCCAACCTAATTCCATCCGCACCAAATTGATGTGCGAATACTCGGGGCACACCACAGATGCACTCCGATATTCCACCAAGAGCTTTGCAGCCGGGGATACCAACAAAACCATCAAGGGTTTCCTGACGGAGAAGCTGGAAGTGATAAAAAACATCACCGGGTTACCTCCGTTTACTCGCGAGAACCCGGCCCCAGCGGTAAGACCCGAGGTTCATAAGCTTTATTTCTTTATCTTGACTCGATACTACTCCTAACTCTTATTTTCACCTTTCCGTCCCAGGCCGGTGACCCTTTCTGGACAGTTGAGACCTCCCCCCCTTCCGGAGACCCGGAAGACGAAGACGAGCCGGTTGACGGTGATGAAGGTATTCACCCGGATCTTGTGTTACCCTTACTTGCATCGTTATCCTCCTATTTAACTTTTCCATGGATACATACTCGGTTCGCAGGACCGGAGGATGAAGACGAGAAGAACGAAGACGACCCGGAAGCTACCGAATCTGATCAAGAAACTCCAGTTGGGGCCAAGAGGAAGGCCAGAGGGGTAGTGTTCAAGGTTCCTTTCTCTTCTATGTCCTCTGAGCCTTACTCCTTTGATACCATGCGACAACTTAATCATCAATTATCGAACTCGTCGTACTTGAAGGATTCTCTTCCAGCCAAGCGCAGAGTGACTCGGAGTTCCCCGGGTGAGGATCCTCTTAACCCGGGCATCTCCACCTCCCCCGTCCATCGTGCCAGTGCTCCTCCGCCTCGTCCTTCCAATTCTCCTCAGCGCCACCCCTCTCCTAACCATCCACGTGCCGGGCAATTCCGGGTTCCGCTAACGGTTCCTTTGACAACTTCGTCTGCTTCCAGCGGCGAACTCCCGCCGGATTACGCCGTAAATACTGGGTAAGCTTTTGCTATATGACATCCTTTGATGCCTGACAATTTTCAATCACCATTGCTAACTGCCTCTTCCCATCTTTCTTTAGTGCTCAAGCCACCGTTAGTGACCCGGAGAATGTGGAGATGGATAACCGGGAGGTGGATAACCGTCCGATAGAGGAGCCGACTGAGAACGTAGACGCCGCGACCGGCGGTGATACTGAGAACAACCAGGAACAACCCGCCGAGTCTCCTGAGTCATCCGAACCAGTAGACGAGGAGATTGAGGTTCTGGACACAAGGATGGGTTCTCCCAACCCGGATACTCAGACTATCCGGGTCTCAACTCCCAGAGCGGGGAGAGCTCCCCCATCAGGTGACCAGGCTGCCGGCTCTTCCGGTGCCCGACCCGAGGACCTGACGTTTGCCCAGATGCTCGAAACCCTGCGCGCTTTGAGGGCTAATGAAGAGAACATCTTGGAGGCTTTAATAGCCAAACACGAGGTAAACCCGACTAATATTGCTTGTGTCCTTATCCAGTCCCCAAGTTCCGAGTGAATTAATTCACAATTTGCTTGGAACTTTACGATATAAGCGACTGATAACTTCCCCCTTTACCCGGCTAATCCTTCCTTGTATCCATGCAGTCCTTCGTGACTCAATCTGAGGAGAAGCTGACCAAGGCTGCCAAGCTCATTGAAAAGGAGGTGGCTCTACGTGAGGCGGCCGAGGCTGAGGCCAGGAGGAGCAGGACGATAATGAAGAAGTATAGGAGGAGGGCTCACTCAGCAGAAGATGATCTGACGAGCCTTTCTGTTCAAATTGCTGATACGTACCGTGCTTTTCTTGGTACGCTTCTTTATCCGGGTTATTCTTTTGATAAATAGCCGGAATTTCCTGACTCATGTTTCCATTTCTGCAGGTCCGGATGAAGTGATGCCGGACGAGGGTGACATTGCCAGGTTGAAAACTATCAAGAGCGTAATCCGGCAGCTATGCGCCGGAACCAAATGGATCCTTCAAGAAATACGGTGGCCGGGTAAAGGGCATGGCGACCTGAAGAGAATGCTAGACGCTTGCTCCACAATCCCCGAGTGGATTTGGCACTGGAAACGCATGTCCTGCCGGGTTGGAGTAACCCGGGGTCTTGCGCTTGCCAAGGCTTACTTCCCTAAGCTCGAGCTAACCAAGCTTATGGGCGGTTTCCCGGAATACAAGCTTGATGGGTCCAAGTTCTCCGTGAAGGATTTCCAGGCCGTCCAGAAGGAGGTCCGTTACCCGGCCAGCGTGATTGCTGACGGCTTAGATGTCGATTCCCTCGTTCCTGCTTATGATGCTGCTGGTGAAGCTATCAAGTCGGATCTTCCCGAGCCGTATGACATGCTTGCCTGATGGAAGGAGGAAGCTGCTAAGTTGAGGGAGGAGGCTGCTAAAAAGAAGGCTGAAGCCAACTCTGCGCCCGCTACCTCCACACCAGTCATTACTCCTCCTGCGCGAGCCGGCACTGCTGATCCGGGTGCTGCTGCTACCCCAAGTGACGGCAAGGGTAAGGCGAAGATGGATGCCGGGGCTTAGGATGCCGAGTGATACCTGTTCCTTCGTGCCACTTCTCATGCGTCAGTCGGCCGATGTGCCGTTTAAACGATTATTTTTTGGATGGTGCGCCTGTGCACCTTTGATATCATTTACCGGGATTTTGTAATGCACGCTAAGGTATTGATACACTCTATTCCTCTTCGGGGCTTTTAAATTTATTCACTTTTGAACTCATTTGCACTAGATATCCGACTTTCTTTATTGTTCCTTTTCTGAGGCTCGGTTTCCGGGTTTCATGGGTGTTGACAAGCGGACTTGCTTCGAAGTCCCCAAGCCACCAAGACTCGGATGTTTGGACTTTTTGAGTTTGAACAACTAAGCAATTTTTCTCTTTCTCAAGATCCCGAGTCCCCAAGACCCGGATTTCTGGGTTGGGGATACGTGATTTTTTAAGGAGAACGCATTGTTTGCTGCTAAACCCAAAAAGTCCAGAGCCGTTTCACATAGGTTCTGAAGTTATGCTTAATAATCGTTGAGTTTCCGGCTATTAGCCCGGTACTCTGCATAACTTGTGGTTTAGATGACCCTTTTGACTATCTTGTACTATAAGCCGGCTTTCGCATGGATATCATGTTGTTACATCTGTACGAAGACAGGGTCAACCAAGTCCCATTGGGCTTCATGGCTGATTGTAATCGTAAGCGAGCAAATCATGCCATTTTAGTGCGAGTCACATCGAGCTTAAGTAAGAAAAGTCAAGAAAATTTGGCTCCTTTGTCCGGTTATGAGATTGCAACCGTACTCGTTTGCGAGTAATCGGCCCTCATAACTCATAGGCATCAAGGCCGGGTCTTTGAGTTTGCAACTGTGCTATTCAAGCAATCAGCCCCCAAGACCTGAATATATGCAACGTACTGGGACTGAAGAACATAAGAATAACCATCTCTTTACTTGATATGAAAAAGTTAGGTCAGCAAGCCGCCTCATTAAAAACCCATCCAGTTCCCAAGGGTAGCCTGGATAGGAAAAGAGTACGTCTGAAACCTGCTGCCTGTTACATCGTGCAATTCCTCTTGGCAATATAGTCTTTACTAAGTATAATATGGACGTATCTGAGCCACATTCCATGGCCTGTCTCTTTATTGCATAGATGAGGTGGTGTGAGCGGTGTCATTAACTGTAGCCGACTCCTCCCTTGCATCTACCAAGTAATACGATCCATTATGCAGGTTCCGGCTTATGATAAACGGTCCTTCCCATGGCGGTGATAATTTGTGTTTTCCTTCGTTTGACTGTACCAGGCGCAGAACCAGGTCTCCTTCCTGGAAGACCCGGGTTTTCACGCGCCGGCTATGATACCTCCGTAAACCTTGCTGATAAATGGCTGATCTCTCCAGGGCTTGTACCCTTTGTTCTTCTAACATATCTACAGCGTCCTGCCGGGTCTTTTCATTCCCCACCTCAACGTAAGCTGATACTCGCGGTGAATCATGGATAATGTCACTCGGTAACACTGCTTCCGCACCATAGACCATGAAGAAGGGTGTCATTTGAGTGGATCTGTTAGGTGTAGTGTTGATACCCCAAACCACGGAAGGAAGTTCTTCGACCCATGCGCCAGCAGCTCTGATACAGGGTACTCGCAATCGTGGTTTCAACCCGCGGAGCAATTCTTGGTTTGCCCTCTCCACTTGTCCGTTGGCCTGTGGATGAGCCACTGATGCTACATCAAGCCGGATTCCATTGTTGCCACAGAACTTTTCCATCTCACCAAGGGACATGTTGGTTCCATTGTCGGTAATTATGCTGTGGGGATACCCAAACCGGTAGATAATTCTTTTCAGGAACTTGACTGCTGTAGCTGCTTCACAATTAGTAACTGGCATAACCTCAACCCACTTGGTAAATTTATCAATAGCCACTAAAAGATGTGTCTTCTTGCAAGGTGACATATGAAAGGGGCCAACCATGTCCATCCCCCAAACAGCGAACGGCCAAGTTAACGGGATGGTCCGTAATTCCATAGCCGGCACATGGGTTTGGCGAGCGTACCTTTGGCATCCGTCACACCTTGCTACTAGTCGTTCCGCATCTGCTAGAGCCGTGAGCCAGAAAAATCCGTGTCGATAAGCCTTGGCCACAAGGGATCTTGTGGATGCATGATGCCCGCAATCGCCTTCATGGATTTCCTTGAGGATCTGCCGGCCTTCTTCTGGTGCCACGCAACGCAAAAAGACCCCCGCGGTGCTTCTCTTGTATAACTCCCCGTTGATGATAGAATATCCCTTTGCTCGCCGCAAAATTTGCCTTGCTAACACTTCTTGCTGTGGTAACTCGCCTCGTGATAGGTAGGCCAAAAATGGTTCTGTCCACTCTGGAATAGCGCGTACAGTGGCCACGAGTCCGAACTCCGGGTCTTGACTTGCCAATTCCTCCTCTGACTCGGTTTTAACTGATGGTCGCCATAACTCGTCCAGGAAAACGTTGGGTGGGACCGGTTCTCTGCGCGAGCCGAGTCTAGCGAGGGCGTCGGCTGCCTCATTCTTTCTTCTATCTATATGCTCCACCTCATACCCGGAAAAACATCCTGCAACCCTATCAACTTCCCTGCGGTATGCTGCCATAGTCGCGTCCTTTCTATCCCAAGTTCCTGACACCTGTTGTACCACAAGGTCTGAATCTCCGAAGCATCGTATCCTCTTGATGTTCATCTCCTTGGCTACCTTTAAGCCATGCAATAGGGCCTCATACTCGGCCACGTTATTGGAGCAGTCAAAGTGAATTTGTAGTACGTAACTCAATTTGTCTCCTTTGGGTGATGTTAGCACCACCGCAGCTCCTGACCCCTCATACTGCTTTGATCCATCGAAGTGCATGGTCCATGACTCGGAGTTTGGAACCGTGGTAGTCATGCCTGTGTGTGTCCAATCATTAACGAAATCAACCAAAGCCTGAGATTTGATTGCTGACCTGGGCTCGTAGCTGATGTGATAATCCCTCATTTCTATCGCCCATTTGGCTATTCTTCCGATTGCATCCGAGTTTCTAATGATATCCGACATTGGTATTGAGCTAACCACGGTTATGGGGTGTTCCTGGAAATATGGCTTCAGTTTCCGGCTGGCCATAAAGACCCCAAAAACCAGCTTTTGCCAATGCGGATAGCGCTGCTTTGCCTCTGATAGTACTTCACTGACATAATAAACCGGTCTCTGGACTGGATAACCCTTCCCATCTTCTTTACGCTCCACCACCACTACTGCGCTGACGGCTCGGGGGCCAGCTGCCACATATAGCAACATAGGCTCTTTAGGTCCCGGGGCTGCTAGCACTGGTGCTTCAGATAGCTGCTTCTTTAGTGCCTCGAACGCCTCGTCCGCCTCTTGATCCCATACAAACTTGTCGGATTTCCTCAAGAGCCGGTACAAGGGTATCGCCTTTTCTCCGAGTCTTGATATAAATCGGCTCAAGGCTGCTACGCAGCCCGTGAGCTTTTGAACATGCTTCAACTTTTCCGGTTTTTTCAGACCTTGGATAGCTTTGATTTTGTCCGGGTTTGCCTCAATTCCTCTCTCGGAAACGATAAAGCCAAGTAATTTCCCGGCTGGGACTCCAAATACGCACTTTGTCGGGTTAATCTTCATCTGATATCTCCTTAAGTTTTGGAACGTTTCCTTCAGATCGTCAATAAATGTTTCTGCCTTCCTGGTCTTGATAACCACATCATCCACATAAGCATGGACGTTGCGTCCAATTTGGTCCTCGAAGCACTTCTGAATACACCGTTGATAAGTTGCGCCAGCGTTTTTCAACCCAAATGTCATGGTTTTGTAACAGAAGGCCCCAAAAGGGGTTATAAATGATGTTTTCTCCCAATCCTCCCTCTTGAGTTTAATCTGATGATACCCGGAGTAAGCGTCCAGAAAGCACAATAGGTCACTCCCAGCTACTGCATCTATGATCTGATCTATCCTTGGTAGTGCGAACGGGTCCTTTGGGCAATGCTTGTTGAGACTCGTAAAATCAATACACATTCTCCACTCATTGGTCTTTTTCATCACTAGCACCGGATTTGCTAACCAGTCCGGATGAAATACTTCCATGATGAAGCCGGCTGTCAATAGCCGAGCAATTTCTTCACCTATAGCTTTTCTTCTTTCCTCATTCATCTTCCTCAAGCCCTGCTTCACAGGCCTGGACTTGGGGTCTACATGCAAACTGTGCTCTGCCAACTCTGTAGGGATACCCGGCATGTCGCTAGGTGTCCAGGCGAATACGTCCGCATTTGAACGAATGAACTCCACAAGTGCCTTCTCCTGCTCGCCGTCTAAGTTAGAGCCTATAGTAAATTGCTTAGTGGAATCACCTTCAACAAAGTCTATCATCTTGGTGTCTTGTGCTGCCTTGAATTTTGTTCTTTCTTCCTCAGTGTTCGGCCTTTTCAGTGCGGTCCTGTCCTCCGGGTCTACTTGAGACCGATAATACTTGAGTTCCTCTTTTCTGCAAGCCTGCTCGGCCATTACCGAATCTCCTTCGTCGCACTCGGCCGCTATGTCCCGGTTTCCATGTATGGTGATGGTTTGCTTAGGACCTGGAATCTTCAGTTGTAGATACACGTAGCACGGCCTGGCCATGAATTTGGCGTAAGCCGGTCTTCCAAATAGTGCGTGATAAGGACTGCGCAACTTGACTACCTCGAACATGAGCCACTCCACTCGATAATTATCCGTTGATTCTCCGAAAGCTACCTCCAATGCGATTTTCCCCTCGGGACATGCCGAGTGACCCGGCACTATTCCATGAAAAATTGTTGAGCTTTTCTGCAGCTGGGACTCCTTGAGACCCATGCGTGAAAAAGTTTCCCAGTACAAGATATTGATGCTACTTCCACCGTCCATCAGGACCCTTTTTAACTCGTAACCATTAACCTGTGGTGCGACTACCAATGCTAAGACTCCCGGGTGCTCTATTCTTTCTGGGTGATCTCTTCTGCTCCATGTTATCTCTTGTTCCGCCCATCTCAGGTGTTCCGGAACAGCCGAGGAAACCGAGTTCACAGCTTGCTTGAGTACCCTTTTGTTCCCGTCAGAAGTTCCTGTAGTATGCACATGATATTGTCCTTTTAAATCAGGCGTACGTACCATGCCGATGAAGACGCTGATCCGGACGATTGTCACGACGGATCCCGATTCGAGGTGATCCGACTCTGGCCCCCAGCCGGAATCGTCCACCGTCTTTTCTCCTTTGTGGTCGATGTAGATCTCGCCGACGACAAGATTCTCCATGTTCTTCCGAGCTTCTCCCGTGATGTAAACACCTTTGGACGCAGGCCCCACGGTGGGCGCCAACTGTCGTGGGATTATCACGGCAGATGTTACCGGGGGTAACTGATCTTGGGGCAAGACGACACAGGCGTTTGGGAGAGGGTTTAGCTCAGAGGAAAACATGATGGAACTCGATCTGGTAGCCGGCAATCAAGTCGCCGAGTCTCCGATCTCAAATATATTAACTCGATCTCTCGTATCCACTGGATGTTCAATATCAAACGGTACTACTAGGGTTCTTGGATCTCCCTCAACTAGACCTGGGGGTCGGTTTATAAAGCACCCGTACCCCCCCCCCCCGACTTACTCTCCAAGGCGCACCCTGAATCCTACCCGGACACCGCATACAAACTCTAACTTTCCTTTACCATAACCCACAATCCGGGTTACGAGGCCTACAAACTTGGGCCTTCCAGAAGTTTCTTTACCCTTAGCCGGATCTTGCGCAGCGTCCTTTGGGTCGGGTTATGCCTTGGAGTTGGCCTACCGGGTTAGTATCCCTCCATCACGGCTAGTGCCGCGTTCTGGTGGGCCGCGGGTGGAGGCAGGGGTGGTGCTTGGTATCCTCCTGGTAGTTGCGGATATCCCTGGCTAACGGCGGCCCTGTGCTTCTTCTTGTAAGCCTCGTGGATGTCATGGAACTTTTGGCAGTCCTTGAGGAGACGAGTCGCCTTTGTTTTTCATGTGCGCTTATCTGTGGATAGATGTAGTGAGCAGTATCCGTCGAGATCTTCCTCTGGAGTTTTCTCGTCTAGCTTTGGTTTCCAGTCGCGATTTCCCCGGGACCCGCTATCGCGATTTCTTGTGAACTCTGCTGCTACCAGTTCCTCCCGATCGTCATGCTCGTAGTATTTCATCTTCTTCTTTCGGCGGTCGCCGTTGCTATCCTCCTCAGGCAAGGGTGAAGATACTTTTTCGTTGCGCAGGGATTCTTCGCCATCAGCTCATATGTCGGCTATTTCCATTAGGTCTCCGATAGTTTTGGGCGCAGCTCGTCCCAGTTCTTCTCGGAAGGCGGTGCGTCGTGCGCCTTTGGTGAAAGCTTCGACCGCGACCTCTTCTGACATATTTCCTACTATGTTCTTGAGCGTGGTCCACCTCTGGATATACTCGCGGGTAGACTCGCCTCTCTTCTGCTTGCAAGCACACAATTCCTCGATGGATGCTGGCCGCTTATATGTCGCCCAGAAGTTCTTCCGGAAGTCGTAGGTGAGATCCTCCCAAGATGCATAGTGCGCACACGACCCTCCTTCGAGCCAGCTACGGGCAGCACCTACGAGGTGTAGGTTTAGGTATTGCATAGTCGTTGTCTTGTTCCCACGTTGACATTGTACTGCGATGAGGTAATCTGACAGCCATGACTTGGGCTCTTGCGAGCCGTCGTATTTCGGGACCTCCGTTGTAAGCTTGAATATCTTGGGCATCGGCGCCTTGCGGATGTCGCGGGTGAAGCACATCACGCTGCAGCCTTCCTCGTCAGAGGAGGTGGATAGCGACCGGGCGTGGTTCCTGATTGCTCTGTCCTTATCAACCTTTCTTTGCGCGATGTCTCTGCGCGCATCGTATCCATGCCGATCGGCAATTGTCCTTCTTCTGCGGCTCTCTGCTGCGATGTCGCGATCGGCTTCCGTGGTGCCATGGGCTGCGGTCGCGATCTCGCGGGCTATCGTCGTTGCTACGCGGGCTGTCGCCGTGGCGCCGGGCTTCTTTTCCCCGGGGGGGCTATGAGGTGATTCCTTGTCTCCCCTCCTAGGAGACGTGCTCCCACTTCTGCGAGGTGTCCGGTCCACCCGAGGGGTTTTGTCGGCTTCTGGAGTAGTCGCGTTCCTGTGGTTCTGGGCGGCGAGTCTTGTGGCTGCCATGCCTAGCCCTTTCTAAACCTGCTGATGTTGTTCCGCGTGGGGGTCGTTTTCGGGCGACTTGTTTGCCTGTAAGTATGTGGCGGCTGCCAGGTGAGCCGCGGCGGGGGTTGTCAGGTGCACGTTTCCCTCCTCGTCAACGTGCATAAGAGAAGTCTCGAGTGATTTACTTATCCCACTAAGGGAACCTGATCCAGGACAGCGGTCTTCGAGACGTGTCTTTTCTTCGGGGGTTGGTTCCCCGTCGAATGAGTTCTTGAGAGCGCTTCGCGGCGCGCACTCGAAGCTTCCGCTACTTCCTTCTGTGCATCCAGATTCTTGCAGGCTTCAGTGATTAGCCGGCCCGTCCGCACCAGGTGGTAGTGGTATGCGGTTATATCCTCATGGGAGGCTCCATCTTCTATCGGATGGCCAGTTTGTAGCACCGCTTTTGCTTTGAGCCAAGCGGCTCCCGTTATTTTGATGCGCTCTCGCTCCTGTCGACTTGTCTCCGTTTCTGCGGGTTGTTCAGTTGATCCTACCATGCAGACTTGGGCCAGATATGGCTCGTGGGTCCTAGGCGTGGGTCGACAACTTTCACCAAATCTGGAGGGTTCCTCAGTCGCGATGGTGTGGAAATCGTGCGTGCTGCGACGGACGGAGTTGCTGCTGGGCGCTAAGTTGCGGCCAGCGTTACCAGTCGGCGACTCAAAGTTTGCTGGGATTGTGATGGATTCAGAGTCTGATCCACCATATACGATCTGGTCGGGGAAGCGCAGAATTCTCACCTTGTTGTCGTGGAAGTGGAAGCTCCCGAACGTCAGACTGACGCTCTTCTCCAATTCGCTGGACGTCGGGCGCGATTCCGGCGAGTGGGGCGCGCAGGTGAACGACCCAAAGCGGATCGGCTCCACTGGAGTCGATGTCTCGGGGCTCCAGCTGAAGGTTGGCGATGATGAGGCCGAAGATGCCGTAGATCCAGAGCCTACTGTTCCCACAGACGGTGCCAATTGTCGATTAGTCATCTCAACAAGTCCTTCGGATGATCCGGCAGGATTTCGATTAAGAGAACGTAAACGCGATGGTGACGATCGTCGGCTAACAGGGGGCACAATTTTACCCAGGTTCAGGGCCCTCGTAGAGGTGAAACGCTTACTCCTGCTCTTGAGATCTGTATAACAGTAGATCGATTGCAAGGTGGGTGCGCAAGCCGAGAGATTGATCTCGAGCTTATGGCTATGATGGTGGAAAAGTAGATTGGATCCCCCTGGTGGTTCTCCTAGACTTTATAGATGGCTATGTCTCAAACCGTGTCCGGTGGGGTTACAAACCCTAGCTTTAGGTCGGTAGAAGCTTTCCTTCTTGACTCGCAAGTCTTTGCGGGTGGGCTTCAGTTGGGCCTTCTAGAACCGCAGGGTGGCACGCCTGGCTATGGTGAGGGCCTCCTAGTGCCCGTATTCGACTCCTCTTCAGACTTCTGGATGCTTCCAGGGAAACTAGGAACTTCGGGATTTGTGGGGTGATGCTTGCGTTGGGAGACCCCAAGAGAAGGGTGTGATGAGCACAGCGGTAGGAATTTTCCCCTTAGTTAAGAACTAGGGTTATCAATCCAGTAGGAGAAAGACGACCTTCGGAAGGTTGATGCCACTGATGGTGGTGCTGGCGCTTCACCGGTGTCAGCAACAACATGGAACCTACACACAACACAACCAAAATACTTTGCCCCAACGGTACAGTGAGGTTGTCAATCTCACCGGTCTTGCTGAAAACAAAGATTAGACATATAGTATAGAAAACAGTGTATGCTTGCAGTAAGTAAAGAAAGCAGGAAATTGTTGTGGTTTGTTTAACAGTGTGGAAAATGGACTGGGGTTCATAGGTTCACTAGTGGTGTCTCTCCATAAAAGATAGCATGTTGGGTGAACAAATTACAGCTAGGCAATTGAAAAATAGAGGTTGCACCATAGTGCACAATATAACATGATGAATACTATGATATTTAGTGTGGGCATTAAAACAATGTCGGGGGGCAACCCCCGAGTAGGGGTAAGGCTGGTGGTAAAACAGAGATCAAGGTATTGTTTGCCGGGTAGGCGGCTACCCGGATATCTGTATCCGGTAGACGCTACTCGGTAAGTAAGTATTGAAGGCCAAGAGAAGATAATGAGGAAGATCAGAATCATCCGAGTAGAGATCGGGTGGTCCGTGTAGATGGGCAGCAATCCTACTCGGGCACAAATTCAATGGAGCCGTTCTGACGAGATCCCGCGTATCCCGCAGCCGTACAGGCGTGCGGTTCAACTTACTAGGAACATGCTTATTTGCGCTACAGCGTGGGTACAGTGAGGGTGGGCGCCTGTCATGTCCTGTCACTGACAGGGGGACAGGACGTGTCGGGGGCCTACTCTGTGAGACTGACAGGGTGGACAAGACCTGTCAGCTGGACGGCGCTGTCGCACCCTGACTTCTAGGGGATACTCACCGTACGAACTGGATAGCAGATGCTTGGATTATGGGGCATAACTGCTCCCACGTCCCAGCTTCCTGGTAGGCCTGCGCTTATGCGCGACAACACAAGCCCTGCTATTCCATCGTCGATGTAAACTATCCACTAGAGATCAAAGGCACTTCCGTCGACGTACTTCAAACCATACACACATGGTACGTCAACGGCGTTTAACAAGTGATATCACAACAGATCTCTACGACACAAAAGATTGAAATAAGTTGCAAATGGCTCTCATTAGAGCAGAGATAGCAAATACAATCATTCAGAGGGCACATGCCCCAACAATACATCATTACAATACAGCGGAAGCATTCAACATGTCTGAGTACAGACAAGAACCAAAAAGGCCTAAGAGGCCGGAAACAAACAGACGGAGCCCATCCACGAAGTCTCGGATCCTGCCCGGGTCCGCTATCTACTCGTCAGCAGTCTCGTCATACTCCACGTAGTAGCCACCATGTAGATCTTCGGAAACGTAGGTCTGCGGAAACCACAGCCCCAAAGGGGTCAGTACATAAACGTACTGGCAAGCAAGACTCACAGTTCACCAAAGTGTAACCCGTCAACACCAAGCACCGATGCTTTGGGTTCAACGGAAGGAAGGGGATATAAAAGATGCTGCAATTGGCTGCTCTAAACAACTACAGAGGTTCTACCACTTCCGGCTATCAGAAAGGAGATAAGATCGAGGATTGTAACCAACTGAAAGATAACTGCAAACAAACCCATCCTGGATCTCGCCCCTTATCCAAAGAAGCAATCCGAGGATAACTCACACAGTTGTATTAAAGGTGAATCAAGTTATTGTGTCATCCACCTATTACTAGTCAAGTTATTAGTCATTGGGTGTAACATGTTTGATCATTATGTTTAAGTTGTCCTGAGTACTTGTTAGCCAGTACTTTCACCAAGTAATCCATAACCGCGGAAAACACGGCTTCTCGAGAAGATTATCCCTGCAGGGTTGCACCAATTTGGCCGTACACTCATGAATAACCCGCCAGATGGGATGCCTCCCACCAAGCGGGGCACTCAACACAACCAACCATTCTTCGCATCAAGCCCAAAGAACCTTGGGCGCACGGCTAATCGAGCCCAGAAGAAAATGGACCCTCATAGCACTCTAAGAACGTGTCCCCCTATATGCCGACTACGAAAGTTCCACCCTGGCCTGGGCTCGCAAAAACATGATGCGGCAAATGGAAAACACGAACTAAATGAGGCGATTTGGACGAGATGCGAATCAGGTCAAGTTGAGGGGGGCGCCCATACTCGCTTCCCAAATGCGGGTAGTGCGCTCATCATGGATCAGTAGACAAGACCCTTTTCCTATTAGGGTCGACACTAGCAGGCTCCAAAACCTCTCATGGGCCTCCTGCCGGTGCCTTATCATCAAATTTATTATTAATAGTAACATTAGCATGATTGATTGATTAAACATCGAGCCCCCACAACGTAATAGAAATAGTAACAGAAAAGTAACGGGTAACAGACTCGAGCAAAACAACCTAAGCATGCTGATAAGACACGGGCTCAAACAATGGTTGTAGGAAGGGAGATGAGGCAATATCAGGTTTAAGGGATTCATGTGATGGGTTCGTAACAGAAACAACTACTACTAAGGCTAGCAGAAAAGAACAACGGAAAGTATCGGTAACCAATGTTGAAAGGAACACAGTGGTTCATGTGAGTGATAACTTGCCTGCAAAACCCAGTAGCCTGGTACTGAGCTAAATCCTTAGAAGGGATGTCGTAAGTATCGTCGGTCTCAACGTCGTCGTGTATCCGAGAAGAAGCAAACAAACATTGCAGAAAGATAAGCAATCATTATCATGGCATAGTGCACAAACATGGGATGATGCATGTCATGTTAATAGTTGCATCAAAGTAACCTACTTGACAAAGTAACACAATTTAATTGGATCCATATGCAATGTGAATTGCATATGGATGCAAATGGTTAAGGTGGAAGCAATGATCTACATTGATTAACAAGTGTAAGTGGTTAAACATGATGCATGCATGATGATGATGACAAGATGACAACAAAATAACAAAGATAGAGGCAAAGGAAAAGAATAAAACAAGTTTGGAAATTGTTTGTTAATTTTGGAAAGTTTTGGTTACTTAGACATGTCACACAACAATTATTGTTTTCAACAAGTTAAAGTGTTCAAAACAAATAACAAAGTTGATATTTGAAAAGGTTATCAAATTTTAGTTGGTTTACATGTTTCACATTTTAAAATTGGACTTTGGATTAATTAATTATGAATTAAACAATAATAAACAATTTTTAATTGCATTAAACAAGAATTAAATGGTTTAGGCAATTTTAATTATTCAAAACATGAAACAAATTTTATATTTGGAAAGAGGGTTTAATTTTGCATGGAAAACATATTTCATTTGTGGAAATTGGATTTAAAATGAGCAAGTTATTATTTTGGCAATTTTGAATGCAATAATTAAGAAACAGTTGTTTTCAGCAATTTAAAACATTCAAAACAGCAAACAAAATTTATATTTGGAAAGTACATGAAAAGTTGATTGGAAAACATATTTAGTTTGTGGAATTTGGAATTTTTATGAGCAAGTTATGAATTTTGCAAATTTAAGTGAATTTGACAAGTTTTCAAATATTGCACCAATTTAAAATATTCAAAACAGTAAACAAATTTTATATTTGGATAGACAATTCAATTTGGGACAGAAAACATATTTAAAAAGTTAAAATTGGGGTTAAAATGAATTTGTTATGCATTTTAGAATTATAGGGTGCAATCTGCCATTTTTTTATTGAACCAGGGACTTAGAATTAATTTTCCAGGGGCATAGAATTAAGTGCCAGGGGCCTAGCTGTGAATACCAGAAAGTTCTGTGATCAAAATATTGGAAAATAAAAAGTTTGGGTTTTTGGGGTGCAGGGGGATCGAACCCTGCACCTCCTGAACGCTCAAGGGAACCAAACCAGTGGGGCTGGGCATCGTGTTGTGATAGAAGGGGGCTGGCGAGGAGGATAAGTTGATGTTCGCGGGTATTCTCTGAAACTAACTGAACCTGTTCGTGCTGTACTCGACAGGGACCTGCGATCGTGGCCAGCGGAGCAGCGATCGATGCTGTGGGGCGCCGTGGCGCTGCGGCCTAAGGGAGAGGGAGGCAGGGAGATGCGAGAGGAGGAAGGGGAGCGGAGGGAAGGAGAGAGGTGGGACCTCACCTCGAGAGGCAGGGGAGGCAGTCGGTGCAGCAACCTGCATCAGCTCGTCGTTGTGCAGAAACGGCGGCGGTCTCCCGCGACGGCGCGGTCGACTCGGCCATCCTCCCGCCTCCCAGCCTTCAACAAACATGACGAGCACGAGGGCGTGGTTCCATTTCTTCCACCAGAAGGGCCTCGAGGTGGCTGCTGGGATGGGACGGTGGAGGTGGTCTCGGTGGTTCAGGCTGGTTCAGACAGCGAACTAACAGAGAGATGGGGAACTAGAAGGGACGGCGGCGAGGGAAGGAGGTGCTGTGGTCTAGGGTTAGGCTAGAGGGCTCGGGTGTGGATAGGTACTTAAGGGGAAGGGGAAGGCAGTACGGCTGAGCATCCACGGGGGGGAGAGATGATCGGGTGGTGTTCCTCTGTTCGTACAGAGGTGACATCACCCAGAGGTTGAAGACAGCGACAGATAAGGGGGTTGGGCCAGAAAAGAATGGGCTTGGGGGGTAAGTAGATTGGGGTGGGCTGGATGATGATGGGCTGCTGCCTCCTCTTCTCTCACTTTATATTTTTTTGTTGTTTGTTTTATTTTATTTTTTGTAGTAAACCAAATGGAAGAAAAGAAATATTTTAGGTTAGTAAAATTGTAGGAAAAAGAGGCTAAGTCAATTAGGTTAAAAGAAAACACTCCCAAGTTTTTGTTTTATAGAAAGTTTGAAAATAATTGATGTTTGGGATTTAAACCAAAATTGAAGGCATTTTAATATTATTTAAACATTATGAAAAACAAGCATTTTAATAGGGTGACCCCTATATATTAAAGGTTTGAAATTAGTTGATTTGTTTAGGGATTTCAAAAACTCAAGTGGGTTGTTGTTTGATGACTTGGATTTGCAATTGTAGATGATTTGAATTAATTGGTGGAATTTAATTGATTGATTTAAAGCAACAATTTAAAATAGTTTGAACCTCAGATTAATGGAAACAAACCATTGATTGGTTTTGCAATTTTCATAGCTTTCAAAAGGGTTGTTGTTTTGGAAGGAAAACATAATTGAAATTGAGAAGGGTTTGATATTAAATGAATTTTTGATAGAACAAAACAACAGTTTTGAAATCACACTTTAATGGAAACAAATAATTGTTTTATTTTGGAAATATCATTTTAGAAATTGTAACATCACAAGGATGAAACAAAAGGTTTGAATTTTGGTTTGAAATTCAAGTAGAAAACAAAGGAAAACAAATGAAAACAGTTGGAAAACAACTGAAAAACAAACAAAACAATTGCAATCAACATGATGCCATGATGCAAAACATAAAATAACAGATAGCAAACATTCTAAAGGCTATTTTTCAGACTTGGGATGTTACAAAACGCCCCCCCTTGAAGGAATCGCGCCCCGAGATTCCTACTGAGAAAAGAGAAGGTCCGGAAACTTCTTGGGTAGACGTCAGGGAATTTGGAAACCACCGGAACATTTCAAGTAAAGGGGAGAGATTTTGCACCAAGGGTGTATAGCTGGATAGAATTTGATTCATTTGGAGAATAGACTATCTGTAATAAGGGTGGAACAGAGTTATTGACATCAATGGAACACCAATAATGACATCAATGTCAGAATCATCAACATGAGAGTAACGAGGAATATGTGGCCTCCCATTAGAATTGGATTGTTCTTACTTATCTTGGAAGTCAACATTTGAGATCCCGGGGAGTGAACAGAGTTTTGATTGCTTAGTGGAACCAGAATTGGGTTGTATGTTGTGGAAAAGATTGTTGACTGAAAGGAATGTGATTCTCCGGTATCAAACAACACTTTAGCTGTAATAGAGTTTAGTAGATGAACGGGGAAAGCTTGATTAAAACAGAACTTGATCCATATGGAGAATAGACTATTTGGAATGTGGTGCTTGAGGAATGAAAACAACAACAACAACAAGAACCTCTCTGAAAGATAGATTTGATATTTGGGAAGTTAACTTGACGCCGGTAGAAGATTTGAAGTGGAAAACAACAACAAGGTTTGAACGGACGAAAAGGATGTTGAGAAGAATAGGATAACGAAGCAACACCGGGAAAACGAGATCAAAACACTCCTGAGGTACTACGGAAAAACCCATCCGGGCTTCTAAAGGATCAATATCTACTGCTTAAGGAATAGAGGATCTGCTTCCGGGGCTTACACGCCTCCGTTCTCAATCATGAGTAGGCAACATGATAAATCACGTCACAACCACCTCCATTCCTATGGTCTAGTAGATATAACCATCCTAGAGAAACCAGAATTCGTGAAATCCTAACTTGAAAGTTTAGATGAGAAGGGAAAAAACAACGTTGCACTTCCTTACCAGAAAAGGGAGGGAGGGTGGGGAAAGAAGAAAAAGAACAGAATTCCTACTCTCACGTTTCATTTTTCCTATATAGCTACAAAATAGTTTCTAGACTCAACTGCGACCAGTAAAAAGGGATCCTACAGGCAGACAGGCTCTGATACCATTTGTCGCACCCTGACTTCTAGGGGATACTCACCGTACGAACTGGATAGCAGATGCTTGGATTATGGGGCATAACTGCTCCCACGTCCCAGCTTCCTGGTAGGCCTGCGCTTATGCGCGACAACACAAGCCCTGCTATTCCATCGTCGATGTAAACTATCCACTAGAGATCAAAGGCACTTCCGTCGACGTACTTCAAACCATACACACATGGTACGTCAACGGCGTTTAACAAGTGATATCACAACAGATCTCTACGACACAAAAGATTGAAATAAGTTGCAAATGGCTCTCATTAGAGCAGAGATAGCAAATACAATCATTCAGAGGGCACATGCCCCAACAATACATCATTACAATACAGCGGAAGCATTCAACATGTCTGAGTACAGACAAGAACCAAAAAGGCCTAAGAGGCCGGAAACAAACAGACGGAGCCCATCCACGAAGTCTCGGATCCTGCCCGGGTCCGCTATCTACTCGTCAGCAGTCTCGTCATACTCCACGTAGTAGCCACCATGTAGATCTTCGGAAACGTAGGTCTGCGGAAACCACAGCCCCAAAGGGGTCAGTACATAAACGTACTGGCAAGCAAGACTCACAGTTCACCAAAGTGTAACCCGTCAACACCAAGCACCGATGCTTTGGGTTCAACGGAAGGAAGGGGATATAAAAGATGCTGCAATTGGCTGCTCTAAACAACTACAGAGGTTCTACCACTTCCGGCTATCAGAAAGGAGATAAGATCGAGGATTGTAACCAACTGAAAGATAACTGCAAACAAACCCATCCTGGATCTCGCCCCTTATCCAAAGAAGCAATCCGAGGATAACTCACACAGTTGTATTAAAGGTGAATCAAGTTATTGTGTCATCCACCTATTACTAGTCAAGTTATTAGTCATTGGGTGTAACATGTTTGATCATTATGTTTAAGTTGTCCTGAGTACTTGTTAGCCAGTACTTTCACCAAGTAATCCATAACCGCGGAAAACACGGCTTCTCGAGAAGATTATCCCTGCAGGGTTGCACCAATTTGGCCGTACACTCATGAATAACCCGCCAGATGGGATGCCTCCCACCAAGCGGGGCACTCAACACAACCAACCATTCTTCGCATCAAGCCCAAAGAACCTTGGGCGCACGGCTAATCGAGCCCAGAAGAAAATGGACCCTCATAGCACTCTAAGAACGTGTCCCCCTATATGCCGACTACGAAAGTTCCACCCTGGCCTGGGCTCGCAAAAACATGATGCGGCAAATGGAAAACACGAACTAAATGAGGCGATTTGGACGAGATGCGAATCAGGTCAAGTTGAGGGGGGCGCCCATACTCGCTTCCCAAATGCGGGTAGTGCGCTCATCATGGATCAGTAGACAAGACCCTTTTCCTATTAGGGTCGACACTAGCAGGCTCCAAAACCTCTCATGGGCCTCCTGCCGGTGCCTTATCATCAAATTTATTATTAATAGTAACATTAGCATGATTGATTGATTAAACATCGAGCCCCCACAACGTAATAGAAATAGTAACAGAAAAGTAACGGGTAACAGACTCGAGCAAAACAACCTAAGCATGCTGATAAGACACGGGCTCAAACAATGGTTGTAGGAAGGGAGATGAGGCAATATCAGGTTTAAGGGATTCATGTGATGGGTTCGTAACAGAAACAACTACTACTAAGGCTAGCAGAAAAGAACAACGGAAAGTATCGGTAACCAATGTTGAAAGGAACACAGTGGTTCATGTGAGTGATAACTTGCCTGCAAAACCCAGTAGCCTGGTACTGAGCTAAATCCTTAGAAGGGATGTCGTAAGTATCGTCGGTCTCAACGTCGTCGTGTATCCGAGAAGAAGCAAACAAACATTGCAGAAAGATAAGCAATCATTATCATGGCATAGTGCACAAACATGGGATGATGCATGTCATGTTAATAGTTGCATCAAAGTAACCTACTTGACAAAGTAACACAATTTAATTGGATCCATATGCAATGTGAATTGCATATGGATGCAAATGGTTAAGGTGGAAGCAATGATCTACATTGATTAACAAGTGTAAGTGGTTAAACATGATGCATGCATGATGATGATGACAAGATGACAACAAAATAACAAAGATAGAGGCAAAGGAAAAGAATAAAACAAGTTTGGAAATTGTTTGTTAATTTTGGAAAGTTTTGGTTACTTAGACATGTCACACAACAATTATTGTTTTCAACAAGTTAAAGTGTTCAAAACAAATAACAAAGTTGATATTTGAAAAGGTTATCAAATTTTAGTTGGTTTACATGTTTCACATTTTAAAATTGGACTTTGGATTAATTAATTATGAATTAAACAATAATAAACAATTTTTAATTGCATTAAACAAGAATTAAATGGTTTAGGCAATTTTAATTATTCAAAACATGAAACAAATTTTATATTTGGAAAGAGGGTTTAATTTTGCATGGAAAACATATTTCATTTGTGGAAATTGGATTTAAAATGAGCAAGTTATTATTTTGGCAATTTTGAATGCAATAATTAAGAAACAGTTGTTTTCAGCAATTTAAAACATTCAAAACAGCAAACAAAATTTAAATTTGGAAAGTACATGAAAAGTTGATTGGAAAACATATTTAGTTTGTGGAATTTGGAATTTTTATGAGCAAGTTATGAATTTTGCAAATTTAAGTGAATTTGACAAGTTTTCAAATATTGCACCAATTTAAAATATTCAAAACAGTAAACAAATTTTATATTTGGATAGACAATTCAATTTGGGACAGAAAACATATTTAAAAAGTTAAAATTGGGGTTAAAATGAATTTGTTATGCATTTTAGAATTATAGGGTGCAATCTGCCATTTTTTTATTGAACCAGGGACTTAGAATTAATTTTCCAGGGGCATAGAATTAAGTGCCAGGGGCCTAGCTGTGAATACCAGAAAGTTCTGTGATCAAAATATTGGAAAATAAAAAGTTTGGGTTTTTGGGGTGCAGGGGGATCGAACCCTGCACCTCCTGAACGCTCAAGGGAACCAAACCAGTGGGGCTGGGCATCGTGTTGTGATAGAAGGGGGCTGGCGAGGAGGATAAGTTGATGTTCGCGGGTATTCTCTGAAACTAACTGAACCTGTTCGTGCTGTACTCGACAGGGACCTGCGATCGTGGCCAGCGGAGCAGCGATCGATGCTGTGGGGCGCCGTGGCGCTGCGGCCTAAGGGAGAGGGAGGCAGGGAGATGCGAGAGGAGGAAGGGGAGCGGAGGGAAGGAGAGAGGTGGGACCTCACCTCGAGAGGCAGGGGAGGCAGTCGGTGCAGCAACCTGCATCAGCTCGTCGTTGTGCAGAAACGGCGGCGGTCTCCCGCGACGGCGCGGTCGACTCGGCCATCCTCCCGCCTCCCAGCCTTCAACAAACATGACGAGCACGAGGGCGTGGTTCCATTTCTTCCACCAGAAGGGCCTCGAGGTGGCTGCTGGGATGGGACGGTGGAGGTGGTCTCGGTGGTTCAGGCTGGTTCAGACAGCGAACTAACAGAGAGATGGGGAACTAGAAGGGACGGCGGCGAGGGAAGGAGGTGCTGTGGTCTAGGGTTAGGCTAGAGGGCTCGGGTGTGGATAGGTACTTAAGGGGAAGGGGAAGGCAGTACGGCTGAGCATCCACGGGGGGGAGAGATGATCGGGTGGTGTTCCTCTGTTCGTACAGAGGTGACATCACCCAGAGGTTGAAGACAGCGACAGATAAGGGGGTTGGGCCAGAAAAGAATGGGCTTGGGGGGTAAGTAGATTGGGGTGGGCTGGATGATGATGGGCTGCTGCCTCCTCTTCTCTCACTTTATATTTTTTTGTTGTTTGTTTTATTTTATTTTTTGTAGTAAACCAAATGGAAGAAAAGAAATATTTTAGGTTAGTAAAATTGTAGGAAAAAGAGGCTAAGTCAATTAGGTTAAAAGAAAACACTCCCAAGTTTTTGTTTTATAGAAAGTTTGAAAATAATTGATGTTTGGGATTTAAACCAAAATTGAAGGCATTTTAATATTATTTAAACATTATGAAAAACAAGCATTTTAATAGGGTGACCCCTATATATTAAAGGTTTGAAATTAGTTGATTTGTTTAGGGATTTCAAAAACTCAAGTGGGTTGTTGTTTGATGACTTGGATTTGCAATTGTAGATGATTTGAATTAATTGGTGGAATTTAATTGATTGATTTAAAGCAACAATTTAAAATAGTTTGAACCTCAGATTAATGGAAACAAACCATTGATTGGTTTTGCAATTTTCATAGCTTTCAAAAGGGTTGTTGTTTTGGAAGGAAAACATAATTGAAATTGAGAAGGGTTTGATATTAAATGAATTTTTGATAGAACAAAACAACAGTTTTGAAATCACACTTTAATGGAAACAAATAATTGTTTTATTTTGGAAATATCATTTTAGAAATTGTAACATCACAAGGATGAAACAAAAGGTTTGAATTTTGGTTTGAAATTCAAGTAGAAAACAAAGGAAAACAAATGAAAACAGTTGGAAAACAACTGAAAAACAAACAAAACAATTGCAATCAACATGATGCCATGATGCAAAACATAAAATAACAGATAGCAAACATTCTAAAGGCTATTTTTCAGACTTGGGATGTTACAGCGCGACGACTTTTCGCAACGGCTTCAGCGGGAACACGGAAGCGTGTCGTTGCTATCACAGTAGAGGTGTCACTTCGTGTACTTTAACAGTTGTTTACTCGCTGGGTACCAGTATATAAGGTGCCCAGCCCCCTCCTGCGGCAGGGACGTTGCCCTGAGAGCACTTATTGCGAGGTTCGCTACTAGACATAGAAAGAGAGCAAGCAGCTGGCTACTCGGCTGAGAAAGAGATCTTGTACTGTGGCTACTTGGTCGGCACATATACAGAGAGATAGGCAGGAGTAGGGGTGTTACCTCCACACGAGGGCTCTAGACCTTGGTAGATCGAGATGTTTCCAGTGTTTCTGAGCGCGTCTACTCGACGTGCGATCCCTCCCCGAATACCTACAGCGTCCATCGGCCCCAACAATTAGCCATCCCATGGCATCTGTCTTTACCTCACTACGAAAAACAAGGTACATAGACCGACATCCATCCGCATCTATGACTAATAATCCACCCTCAGGTTATCATCCGAACCCCCTTAGGTATTAAGTTGCAAGCAACAGATAATTGCATTAAACAAAGTGTGTAATATAAGCAATGATTATGAATGTGTCCACTCTCACCGTTGTTTTCTCCCTAATGGCAACAGCACATCCTCCCCCTTCACGTTTCTGTCACTCGAGCAAGGCAATGAGGAGGCATGAACCCACTATCAAGCATAAATACTCCCTCTTGGAGTCACTAGAAACTACTTCACCAGAGCAACCACTAGCAACGGAAAGCATGCAAGATCACAAATAACATATGCAATAAATACTATAATCAACTTGGCATAAGGTTAATATTCATCGGATCCCAGCAAACACAGCACATTGAAGTACATAAGATCAATCTCGATCATGATAGGTAGCTCACGAGATCTAAACATGGAGGCATATGAGGAGAATACAACCATCTAGCTACAGCTACAAACCCGTAGTCCAAGGATGAACTACTCACACATCACTCCGGAGGCAGGCATGGTGATGTAGAAGCCTCCGGTGATGGTTTCCTCTCCGACAGGGTGCCGGAAACAGCTTGAGAAACCCCTTGATCAGGTGTTTAGGGTTTTCCATCCGGGGGGATTAATTAGGCAAAAGGGAAGAGGCGGTGGAGCTCTGGGGGCCCCACACCACCCCCTGGCGCGGCCAAGGGGGGCCGCGCCATCCTATGGTGTGGGCCCCTGATGCCCCCCTTCGTCTCCTCTTCGGTCTTATGGATGCTTCCGGAAAAAATAGGACTTCCGGGCTTCGAACTTTCCAATTCCGAGAATATTTCTAGAACAACTTTTCTGAAACTAAAAACAGCAGAAAATAGAGAACTGGCTCTATGGTATTTTATCAATAGGTTAGTCCGGAAAATCGATAAAAATGACATAAAGAAGGGAGAAAACATGTAGCAATTGGCATAATATTATCATGGAGCATCAGAAATTAGGTATACGTTTATGACGTATCATAGGGTCCAATTCCGAGAATATTTCTAGAACAACTTTTCTGAAATCAAAAACAGCGGAAAACAGGGAACTGGCACTTGGCATCTTGTTAATAGGTTAGTCCCGAAAAACGTGTAAAATGCTATAAAGAAGGGAGAAAACGTGTAGCAATTGGCATAATATAAACATGGAACATCAGAAATTATAGATACGTTGGAGACGTATCAAGCATCCCCAAGCTTAGTTCCTACTCGTCCTCGAGTAGGTAAACGATAAAACAAAAACATTTCTGAGGTGACATGCTACCACACAATCTTGATCATAATATGTAAAGCAGAGCATGTAAACTAGGATCAAATGAGCTAAAGCTGTGATCTATATTTGATATCAACAAATAATGCATAAACAAATAAGAAGAAAGAAGCAAAACTTTTAATGAATCAATACTAAAATACTATCAACCGTGCAAAGTTTATTAGAGATGATTTAAGCTTTCAAGAACAACAATATCATGCTGTCAAACGATCTTCACAACCCCTGTTAGGATCAAGTCTAGTTTTCCACACGATGCACTGGTTGAATCTTAAACTATTTGCGCACTAAGCGTTGGTCCGTGGCACCGGGATGTTATGGCAAAGAGAACATTATGGGGGGTTTGGAAGGTCAATGGAAGAAAGGCTCACAAATCTGAAAGTGGTCATTAGACAAGAGAAAGTCTTACAATCGAAGCTATGCAAGGAGTAGGGATTGCCACACAACGGATGCACATAGATCTATAAGTGTATGAAAGCTCTCCTATGGAACTAGTGGGGGGTCCATCCAAGTTGCTTGCTCACGAAGACCTAGATCTCATTTGAGGAGGCTCATCATTGGAATATACAAGCCAAGTTCTATAATGTAAAGTTCCCCACATAGTTATGAATGAATGATAATATGAAAACTTTCTCCAAACTGAAGCACTGGTGCTAAACATGAAGCACAAGTTCGTATAAAGGATAGTGATGCGCCCCCTCTCTCTTTATTCTCTCTTTGGCCCTTTTTGGGGGGGGGGGCTTTTTCATTTTTATTTTATCCTCACCGGTAGGGGCAACATCCTATATTACAATGAATCATCACACTTTTAGTACTCATAACTCATAATGGAATATCTCTGATGTATCCAACTTCATGCTCCTGCCAGTGTAGCAATATGCATAAATAACCATGGAGCTCATCATCAAGTAACATAATGGAGGTGGATGTTGTGCAGCAATATAACTCGGAATGGCTATAGAAATGCCATGATAGGTAGGTATGGTGGCTGTTTTGAGCAAGAATATATGGGCTTATGTGTAGGAGAATAATGTGCTTTGTTGGGAACCCCAAGAGGAGGGTGTGATGAGCACAGCGGTAGATATTTCCCCTTAGTTAGGAACCAAGGTTATCAATCCAGTAGGAGAAAGAGGACCTTCGTAAGGTTGATGCCACTGACGGTGGTGCTGGCGCTTCACCGGTGTCAGCAACAACGTGGCACCTGCACACAACACAACCAAAATACTTTGCCCCAACAATACAGTCAGGTTGTCAATCTCACCGGTCTTGCTGAAAACAAAGATTAGACGTATAGTGTGGAAAATAGTGTATGCTTGCAGTAAGTAAAGAGATGGAAATTGTTGTGGTTTGTTTAAAAGTGTAGAAAATTGACCGGGGTTCATAGGTTCACTAGTGGTGTCTCTCCATAAAAATAACATGTTGGGTGAACAAATTACAACTGGGCAATTGACAATTAGAGGTTGCACCGTATTGCACAATAACATGATGACTACTATGATATTTAGTGCGGGCATTACAACAAAATACATAGACCGAAATCCATCTGCATCTATGAATAATAATCCACCCTCAGGTTATCATCCGAACCCCCTTAGGTATTAAGTTGCAAGCAACAGATAACTGCATTAAACAATGTGTGTAATGTAAGCAATGCTTGTACACGCGGGCACTCACACCGTTGTTTTCTCCCTAATGGCAACTGCACATCCTCCCCTTCATGTTTCTGTGACTCGAGCAAGGCAATGAGGAAGCATGAACCCACTATCAAGCATAAATACTCCCTCTTGGAGTCACTAGCAACTACTTGACCAAAGCAACCACTAGCAACGGAAAGCATGCAAGATCACAAATAACATATGCAATAAATACTATAATCAACTTGGAATAAGGTCAATATTCATCGGATCCCAGCAAACACAGCATAGAGAATTAAATAAGATCAATCTCGATCATGATAGGCAGCTCACGAGATCCAAACATGGAGGCATATGAGGAGGAGACAACCATCTAGCTACTGCTAAGAACCCGTAGTCGAGGGATGAACTACTCACGCATCACTCCGGAGGCAGGCATGGTGATGTAGAAGCCTCCGGTGATGATTTCCTCTCCGGCAGGGTGCCGGAAAATAGCTTCAGAACCATCCTGATCTATGGTTGACGGTGACAGCGGCTGCGAAACTTTTTTGGGGATTTTGATCAGGTGCCTAGGTTTTTCCATTCAAGTGGAATAAACAGGCGAAAGGGCAAAGGCGGTGGTGGCCAGGGGGTCCCACACCACCAGCTGACGCGGCCAGGGGGCGTGCCACCCTATGGTGTGGCCCCCTGGTGCCCCCCTTCGACTGCTCTTGGGTGTTCTGGATGCTTTCGGGGAAAATAGACACTTAGGGCTTTGTGAGGTCCAATTCCGAGAATGTTTCCAAAAAAAAATTCTGAAACCCAAAACAGCAGAACACAGGGAACTGGCACTTGGCATCTTTTTAATAGGCTAGTCTCGGAAAACGTATAAAATGCTATAAATAAGGGAGAAAACAAGTAGCAATTGGCATAATGTGATCATGGATCATTAGAAATTAGGGATACGTTTATGACGTATCAAGAATCCCCATGCTTAGTTCCTACTCGTCCTCGATTAGGTAAACGATAAAACAATAATTTCTGACGTGACGTGCTACTATCATAAACTTGATCGATCTTATGTAAAAGCATATGCACGCTGAGATCATAAAACTTCAAACATAAACATGATAAATAGAAATTTAATAATAATGCATAGCAATCACTTTGCATCATAAAGATTATCTTAAATAAAGGATCATGAATAATAATGTAAAGAAAGATAAACGTATGTTTCAGGTATAGAGAAAGCATGGCAAAGTGGTATTTCGCTAGTCCTTAAGAGTGGGACAAAACATAAATGTCAGGACACTTTCAAAGTTCAAGAGGAAGACTAGAACAAATAATTTAAGAAGAAACAATATCACATCATGAAGTAATTATTGATGTTTATGGGAAAATGCACATAGAACTCAGAATGGCAAAAATACTCTCTCAAATGTGCATAAAGCAAAAAGATGGAGACTCGACATAAAAGTAAAAGAAAGGCCCCTCGCAGAGGGAAGCAGGAATCATTCATGTGCTAGAGCTTTTTATTTTATTAAACAGAGGTGTTAAAAGTTTGACACTTCTCCCATCCATCTTTCACAAACCATGGCTAACCGAATCATCAGGTGCCTGCCAACAATCACATACCTTGGAAAAGTGTCTATATTTTAGGAGAGGTGTAAGTTAAGGTCAACGAATGGTAAACAGACAATATATGAAGGGGAACGTAGCATAGAAAACAAAAAATTTCCTACACGCGATAAACCCAAATGGCCAAGATCTAATCTATGAGATGAAAGGCAACGGGGAGAAAGAGAGTCTTGAGATAACATACCCTCGAAGACTCAAAGTGGTACGAGAAAAGATCTCGTGGTTGGCGTAGTCGTTCTCACGCCGATCCCGAGCGAGAAGAAGAGCACCGCAATTCGGCGGTGCCTCCGTAATCGGTCACACGTTCAGCTCGATGAAGACTTCCGTTCCCTCGTTCCAGCGGGTTGAGGAAGTAGAAGATCCCTCTGGAATTCCAGCAGCACGACGGCGTGGTGGTGGTGAAGAATCCCACGGTCAGGGCTTCGCCAAGCCGGAGACCATGGAATGGAGCAGCGGATGGAAGGGAAAATGTGTGAGCAAGTGTGTGTAGAAGAGAGAGCCCTCACCCTCCTTTTATAGGGGAGGGGGAGGCAGCCCAAGGGGGGTGCGGCCAGCCATGGGTGCCCCCACCCCTTCCTCTCTTCATGTGAGTGGAAGCTCCACTCAAACCCACTCAAAAAATCCCTTAATTTCCCACTTGGAAAAACCAAAAGTTTTTCTTTAATAAATAAATAAAACATTTTTATTTCTTTATTTATATTTGTTAATTCCATTAACAAACATTTGCATGCAGCACCTCGAACCATTTGTTAATTCTATTAACAACCGTTCGACGAAAAACCCCTTGAACTATTTCAATTTTCCCCGAAACAATTCCGGAGCTGCCCAAAATATTCTTCGGTATTCCGTATCCTCTCTAAACGCTTCATCGAACCTTAAGTGTGTCTCCCTACGGTTCGTGAATATTATAGACATGATCGAGACTCCTCTCCGATCAATAATCAACAGCGGGGTCTGGAAAACCGTGATGACTCCTATATATTCAACGATGACTCTCGTGATCGTGTGAACCTTTCAACGTCGTAACGATTTCCCTTTGTCTCGCGATATATTACTTGTCCGAGATCCGATCATCGGTATCCACTATACCTTGTTCGATCTCGTTATCCGACAAGTACTCTTTTCTCGTTCCCGTGATATAACATCCTAGTGATCAAATCACTTGCTTGCAAGCGGCGTCGATGTGATATCACCGAGAGGGCCCTGAGTATATCTATCCGTCATTGGATGGACAAATCCCATTCTCGATCCATGAGCTTCAACCAATACTTTCCGAATATCCAATGCCACCTTTATAGTCACCCTTTTACGGTGTGACGTTTGATGTCATCAAAGTATTCTTTCGGTATTAGTGATTAACATGATCTCATGGTCTAAGGAATAATGTTACTCCGAATGTAAGACATAACAACAAAACTAAATGACTTGATCGTATTGTTATACTTAGTTTAGGGTTTAAGTTCATCATGTCATTCTCCTAATGACATGACCCCGTTATCAACAACATCCAATGTTCATGATCAGGAAACCTTGATCATCTGTTTAATCAACGGGCTAGTTAAAAGAGAGGCTTCACTAGGAACGTTGGTTTGTTTATTAATCACACATGTATCAACGTTTCCGGTTAATACAATTCTAGCATGAGAAATAAACATCTATCATAAACAAGGAATAACATAATAAACACTTTATTATTGCCTCTCGGGCATATTTCCTTCAGTCTCCCACTTGCACTAGGGGCAATAATCTATATTACATAGTGATGAATCTAACACCCATGGAGTTCTGGTGTTGATCATGTTTTGTCCTTGAGAGATTTTTAGTCAATGGATCTGCCACATTCAGATCCGTATGTACTTTGCAAATCTTCACATCCCCATCTGCGACATGCTCACGGATGGAGTGAAAACGGCGCTTGATATGCTTGGAATTCTTGTGAGACCTTGGTTCCTTAGCATTGGCTATGGCACCATTGTTGTCACAATAGACAACCATTGGATCCAACGCACTTGGAACCACGCCTAGTTCGGATATGAACTCCTTCATCCAAACTTCTTCCTATGTTGCCTCCGAGGCAGCAACATATTCCGCTTCTGTTGATGATCCCGCCACCACGGATTGCTTGGAACTCCTCCAGCTTACAGCTCCTCCATTCATAATAAATACGTACCCGGACTGAGACTTAGAGTCATCCGGATCAGTGTCGAAGCTAGCATCGACGTAACATCTTGCGACGAGCTCTTCTTCACCGCCATATACGAGAAACATGTCCTTAGTTCTTCTTAAGTACTTTAGGATATTCTTGACCGCAGTCCAGTGTTCCAAACCTGGATTGGATTGGTACCTACTAGTCAAACTAATAGCATGTGCCACATCCGGTCTTGTACATAGCATAGCATACATGATAGAACCTATGGCTGAAGCATAGGGAGTCTTATCCATCTTTTCTCTATCTTATGTTGTAGCTGGACATTGAGTCTTACTCAACGTCTTGCCTTGCAACATAGGTAGGAACCCTTTCCTACTATCTTCCATTTTGAACTTCTTCAAAATCTTGTCAAGGTATGTACTTTGCGAAAGTCCAATTAAGCGTCTTGATCTATCCCTGTAGATTTTGATGCCCAATATATAAGCTGCTTCACCGAGGTCTTTCATCGAAAAACTATTGTTTAAATAACCTTTTACGCTTTCTAAAAGTTCTATATCATTTCCAATCAACAATATGTCATCCACATATAGTACCAGAAATGCTACAGAGCTCCCACTCACTTGTAAATACAAGCTTCTCCGTATGTTTGGACAAATCCAAAACCTTTGATCACCTTATCAAAACGGAGGTTCCAACTTCGGGATGCTTGCTTCAGTCCATAAATGGAACGTTGAAGCTTACACACCTTGTCAGCATCCTTAGGATCAACAAAACCTTTGGGTTGCATCATATACAACTCTTCCTCAATGTCACCATTAAGGAACGCCGTTTTGACATCCATCTGCCATATTTCATAATCGAAAAATGCAGCAACTGCTAACATAATCCTAACTGACTTAAGCATCACTACTGGTGAGAAAGTCTCATCGTAGTCAACTCCTTGAATTTGTCGGAAACCTTTTGCGACAAGTCGAGCTTTATAGACGGTCACATTACCATCAGCGTCAGTTTTCTTTTTAAAGATCCATTTGTTCTCAACGGCCTTGCAGTCATTGGGTAAATCCACCAAAGTCCAAACTTGGTTTTCGTACATGGATCCTATTTCGGATTTCATGGCTTCAAGCCATTTGTTGGAATCTGGGCTCATCATCGCTTCCTCATATGTCGCAGGGTCATCACCTCCATCTACCATGAAGTTTAATACGGGATCTCCGTATAGTTCAGGAGCTGCACACTCCCTAGTTGACCTGCGAGGTGCGGTAGTTTCCTCTATTGGAGTTTCATGATCTTGATCATTAACTCTCTCTTCATCTGACGGGGTCGGCTCCAGAACAACTTCCGGCGCTGCGCTACTCGCCATTCCAAGAAGAGAAGGTTCAATAACCTCGTTGAGTTCTACCTTCCTACTATTCACACCTTTCGAGAGAAACTCCTTCTCCAAAAAGGATCCATTCTTGGCAACAAAAATCTTGCCTTCGGATCTGTGATAGAAGGTGTACCCTATTGTTTCTTTAGGGTATCCTATGAAGACGCATTTTTCCGCTTTGGGTTTGAGTTTATCAGGTTGAAGCTTCTTCACATAAACATCGCATCCCCAAACTTTTAGAAATGACAGCTTAGGTTTGTTTCCAAACCATAATTCATACGGTGTCGTTTCGACGGATTTAGATGGTTCCCTATTTAAAGTGAATGCAGCGGTCTCTAGTGCATAACCCCAAAACGATAGTGGCAAATCTGTAAGAGACATCATAGATCGAACCATATCTAATAAAGTACGATTACGACGTTCGGAAACACCATTTCGCTGTGGTGTTCCGGCAGGTGTGAGTTGTGAAATTATTCCACATTGTTTCATATGCATGCCAAACTCGTAACTTAGATATTCACCTCCACGATCAGACCGTAGAAATTTAATCTTTCTGTTACGATGATTTTCAACTTCACACTGAAATTCTTTGAACTTTTCAAACGTTTCAGATTTGTGTTTCATTAAGTAAATATACCCATATCTACTCAAATCATCTGTGAAAGTGACAAAATAACGATATCCACCGCGCGCCGATACACTCATTGGTCCACATACATCAGTATGTATGATTTCCAGTAAGTCTGTCGCCCGTTCCATAGATCCTGAAAACGGGGTTCTAGTCATCTTGCCCATAAGGCATGGTTCACATGTTTCAAATGATTCATAATCAAGTGATTCTAAGAGTCCATCAGAATGGAGCTTCTTCATGCGTTTAACACCAATATGACCTAAGCGGCAATGCCACAAATAAGTAGCAATATCATCATTTAACTTAATTCTTTTGGCATTCACATTATGAATATGTGTATCAACATTATCAAGATTCAAAAGAAATAAACCATTCTTCTCAGGTGCATGACCATAAAAGATATTATTCATATAAATCGAACAACCATTGTTCTCGGACTTAAAGGAATAACCGTCCCGCATTAAGCAAGATCCAGAAACGATATTCATGCTTAATGCGGGCACCAAATAACATTTATTGAGGTTTATAACTAATCCCGATGGTAGACGTAGAGGTAGCGTCCCGACGGCAATCACGTCAACTCTTGATCCATTGCCGACGCGCATCGTCACCTCATCCTTTGCTAGTGGTCGCTTATTCTGCAGCTCCTGTTTCGAGTTACATATGTGAGCAACCGAACCAGTATCAAATACCCAGGTGCTACTGCGAGTACTAGTAAGGTACACATCAATAACAAGTATATCATATATACCTTTGTTCACTTTGTCGGCCTTCTTATCTGCCAGATACTTGGGGCAATTGCGCTTCCAGTGGCCAGTACCCTTGCAATAGAAACACTCAGTCTCAGGCTTAGGGCCATGCCTGGTTTTCTTCTCAGCAGTAGCAACAGATTTGCCACCCTTCTTGAAGTTTACCCTTGGCTTGCCTTTCTTGCCTTTCTTGAAACTAGTGGTCTTATTGATCATCAACACTTGATGTTCTTTCTTGATCTCCACTTCAGCAGTTTTAAGCATCGAGAGAAGCTCAGGAAGAGACTTCTTCATGCTCTGCATATTATAGTTCATCACGAAGTTCTTGTAACTAGGTGGCAGAGATTGGAGAACACGATGTATCCCTAGCTCAATGGGAATCGATATTCCCAAGGCTATGAGCTTATCAGTGTACGCAGACATTTTGAGTACGTGCTCACTAACGGAGCTGTTCTCTTCCATCATGCAGCTAAAGAACTTTTCTGAAGCGTCATAACTCTCAACTGCGGCATGGGTATCGAAAATCATTTTCAATTCTCCCATTGTGGCATAAGCAGCGCTGTTCTCGAAACGTTTTCGCAGCTCTGGCTCTAATCCATAGAGGATGCCGCAGTGAACTATACTGTGGTCTTCTTGTTGAGTCAGATAAACATTTTTATCCTCATCAGAAGCATCATCAGCGGGTTGGTCACCTAGAGGTGCATCAAGCACATAGAGCTTCTTGCAAGCGGTGAGGAGAATCCTCAGGTTAAGTGCCCAGTTGGTAAAGTTGCTTCCATTGTTCGCTAATTTCTCTTTCTCCATGAACATATTGAAATTGAAGGTAGGTGGTGCCATGATCTACAACATATTTGCAAAGACTATTTAGACTATGTTTATGATAAATTAAGTTCAAGTTAATTCTAAAATTATCCCATGAACTCCCACTCAAAAACAACATCCCTCTTAGTTGTCTTTAGTGATTACACGAACCAAATTCACTACACCGAAACCGATCATCACGTGAGACGGTGTAGTTGCAAAGGCGAACATCAACATGTTCATCATATCATTCATATGACTCATGCTTTACCTTTCGGTTACGTGTTCCGAGGCCATGTCTGTACATGCTAGGCTCACCAAGTAGAACCATTGTATTGCATGTGTTTCAAGGCCATGTCTGTACATGCTAGGCTTGAAAACACCCGTTGTATGCGAACGTTGAGTCTATCACACCCGATCATCACGTGGTGTCTCGAAACGACGAAGTTTCATAACGGTGCATACTTAAGGAAGAACACATTATTATCTTGATATTAAGTGAGAGGGATCATCTTATAATGCTACCGTCGCGATCTAAGCAAAATAAGATGCATAAAAGGATAAACATCACATGCATGTATAATGTGATATGATATGGTCCTTCTTGCACTTGATCTCCATCTTGTGCATCATGGTATGATCTCCATCATTCCACCGGCGTGGCACCAAGGTCCGTGGCACCTCCATCTTGATTGTCCATTACAACATATCACATGGATATGACATACAGCACGCAGGCCATAAAATAATACAACCATATGGCTCCAGCCGGTATGTCAATAATTTACAAAAGATATCATCTCATACATAACGTTTGTAACATTGACCATATCACATCACATGCCCTGCAAAAACAAGTTAGACGCCTCTAATTTATTTTTGCATATTTTATGTGGCTTTGGGCTTACGAGGATAGAACCGTTCATATCTACGTACAAGAACCACAACGTTGATAAAACATATTTTTTAACAACCCTTTGTAGATTAGATCTTAACTATAGTAGGAGAAACCGACACCCGCAAGCCACTTATGCAATTCAAGTTGCATGTCAGTTGTGGAACAAGTCTCATGTACGTGGACATGTAAAGTTAGTCCGGGCCGCTTCATCCTACTATGCCACTAAGATCATAAAATACTCAAAGAGACAAAAACATGATCATCAACGCCCACATACTCCTATGTGTTCTACCCGTACAATTCATCTACGCATAGATCCGGCTCTGATACCACTGAAGGGGAACGTAGCATAGAAAACAAAAAATTTCCTACACGCGATAAACCCAAATGGCCAAGATCTAATCTATGAGATGAAAGGCAACGGGGAGAAAGAGAGTCTTGAGATAACATACCCTCGAAGACTCAAAGTGGTACGAGAAAAGATCTCGTGGTTGGCGTAGTCGTTCTCACGCCGATCCCGAGCGAGAAGAAGAGCACCGCAATCCGGCGGTGCCTCCGTAATCGGTCACACGTTCAGCTCGATGAAGACTTCCGTTCCCTCGTTCCAGCGGGTTGCGGAAGTAGAAGATCCCTCCGGAATTCCAGCAGCACGACGGCGTGGTGGTGGTGAAGAATCCCACGGTCAGGGCTTCGCCAAGCCGGAGACCATGGAATGGAGCAGCGGATGGAAGGGAAAATGTGTGAGCAAGTGTGTGTAGAAGAGAGAGCCCTCACCCTCCTTTTATAGGGGAGGGGGAGGCAGCCCAAGGGGGGTGCGGCCAGCCATGGGTGCCCCCACCCCTTCCTCTCTTCATGTGAGTGGAAGCTCCACTCAAACCCACTCAAAAAATCCCTTAATTTCCCACTTGGAAAATCCAAAAGTTTTTCTTTAATAAATAAATAAAACATTTTTATTTCTTTATTTATATTTGTTAATTCCATTAACAAACATTTGCATGCAGCACCTCGAACCATTTGTTAATTCTATTAACAACCGTTCGACGAAAAACCCCTTGAACTATTTCAATTTTCCCCGAAACAATTCCGGAGCTGCCCAAAATATTCTTCGGTATTCCGTATCCTCTCTAAACGCTTCATCGAACCTTAAGTGTGTCTCCCTACGGTTCGTGAATATTATAGACATGATCGAGACTCCTCTCCGATCAATAATCAACAGCGGGGTCTGGAAAACCGTGATGACTCCTATATATTCAACGATGACTCTCGTGATCGTGTGAACCTTTCAACGTAGTAACGATTTCCCTTTGTCTCGCGATATATTACTTGTCCGAGATCCGATCATCGGTATCCACTATACCTTGTTCGATCTCGTTATCCGACAAGTACTCTTTTCTCGTTCCCGTGATATAACATCCTAGTGATCAAATCACTTGCTTGCAAGCGGTGTCGATGTGATATCACCGAGAGGGCCCTGAGTATATCTATCCGTCATATTGGATGGACAAATCCCATTCTCGATCCATGAGCTTCAACCAATACTTTCCGAATATCCAATGCCACCTTTATAGTCACCCTTTTACGGTGTGACGTTTGATGTCATCAAAGTATTCTTTCGGTATTAGTGATTAACATGATCTCATGGTCTAAGGAATAATGTTACTCCGAATGTAAGACATAACAACAAAACTAAATGACTTGATCGTATTGTTATACTTAGTTTAGGGTTTAAGTTCATCATGTCATTCTCCTAATGACATGACCCCGTTATCAACAACATCCAATGTTCATGATCAGGAAACCTTGATCATCTGTTTAATCAACGGGCTAGTTAAAAGAGAGGCTTCACTAGGAACGTTGGTTTGTTTATTAATCACACATGTATCAACGTTTCCGGTTAATACAATTCTAGCATGAGAAATAAACATCTATCATAAACAAGGAATAACATAATAAACACTTTATTATTGCCTCTCGGGCATATTCCCTTCAATATAGTACGTCACAATCCAACTGGATTCACAAGAGCGGATCCCATAGTAAAGGACGCAACTGGTATAGAAGGTCATCCATCTTTATTTTTTGTTTACACAATTATGCTTGGACTGATATAATCAGGGGCAAAAATAGTGAAGAGAATTTGTTTGTACTGATTTGGGGCTGGGCACCCTGCTGCCAGATCTTCTAGCATTTGGATAAGCGGATGAAGCCACTAGTCCAGGGTGTGAAATCCAATCAACAAGTGAGATAAAGATTCTCTATTGACGTCCTCATGAGCAAAAACAAGAACACAAAACAGGAGTAATTTTGAAGGTTTTAAAGGTAACACATGAGCAATTTATTTAGAGTGGCAGTTAAATACCACATGTAGGTAGGTATGGTGTACACAATGGGAAAACTTTGGTTTAAGGGAGTTTGGATACACGAGTAGAGCTCATACTCAGTATAGGTAGAGGCTAGCAAAAGACTAGGAGCGACAAATCAAGAGAGCATACGAGCCATAATCATGCATAGTGACATAAGCATCATTAATTAAAACATAAGAGGTATCCCAAGTTCAAAAACTAAGTGTTCATGGAGGCTATTCGTGACTGGTTTGTAGTGATAAACATGGTGTGAGCATGCGCCAAGTCAACCAAATAAAACATTCGAAAGAGAATACCATATATTGATGCTTTACTATGACAAGAACAACTCATGAATCTTTCAAGACATATTAAAAGCTCTCAGGTATTTAAGGCTATTCATGCTTCTCAATAACCACAAGGCTTTAAGACTAAAATAACATTTAGCATGACATGAAAAAGTTCTAGCTACACTCTATACAAGCTTCTACTAGCACTGTTATAAATTCTACATCAAGCAGAAGTTTTCTTTTCCCAACAAGCACCATACAGGATATGTTTTAACAAAAATACTCTTTATGATACAGAAAGAAAACATGAGAGTACTCACATAATACTACTAAAACTGACAGCTCTGATAAGAGATGCATGCAAAACAGGAGCTAAATAAATGCAGCGGCCAAACAGAGACTAAGAATACAACGTATTCTCATGAAAAAGCGGAGCGTGTCACTCTCCAATAAAAGAATGCTGGGGTCCAACCAAGCTTATTATGGAAATAAAAACAAAGTGAAAACAAACTAAAAAAAAGACGCTCCAAGTAAAGCACATAAGGTGACACCGAATAAAAATATAGTTTCACTAGAAGTGACCTGATAATTTGTTGATGTAGAAGGGGATGCCTTGGGCATCCCCAAGCTTAGACGCTTGAGTCTTCTTGGAATTTGCTGGGATGTACCACCGGGGCATCCCCAAGCTTAGGCTTTTCACTCTTCTTGATCACATTATATCATCCTCTTCTCTTGACCCTTGAAAACTTCCTTCACACCAAAATTCTCACAATCTTCGAACATATCAAAAAATTGCTTGCTTTACAGTCTGATTACTGGAAGCAACGATGTACTATTCGATGGGCTAAGCTTTCTCGTGAAAATACTAAATACTTCCATGCCAGAGCCACTGAGAGGTTTAGGCGAAATTCTATTTCATCCATCTCAGATGCTTCCGGGAATTTGTTGGTGGATCATATGGACAAAGCTGCATCTTTTTGGTCCTGTTTTAAGAACAGAATGGGTGTCTCCTGCCCACCCATGACTAATACTGATTTCTCTGTTTTCTTGCCTGTGGTTGAGGGTTTAGAGATTCTGGCTAATCCCTTCACTGTTGAGGAGATTGAGGGTGTTGTAAAACACCTAAAACCTGATCGTGCGCCTGGCCCAGATGGCTTTACAGGGCTATTTATTAAACACTGTTGGAGTATAATAAAAGAGGATTTTATCAAACTATGCAATGAATTTCATAGTGCTAAGATCTCTTTGGAGAGTATTAATGGCTCTTTCATTACTCTTATTCCAAAGATTAATTCTCCTGAGACAGTGAATGATTTCAGACCTATTTCTCTGACCAATACTTGTTTGAAATTTATCACTAAAATTCTGGCTAATCGTTTCCAAGATAAAATCTTTGGATGCATCCATGCTAATCAATATGGTTTCATCAAATCCAGAACTATTCAAGATTGTCTGGCCAGATTGTCTGGCCTGGTGTTTTGAATACATTTACCAGTGCAAACAGTCTAAGCAGAAAGTGGTGATTTTCAAGATTGATTTTGAGAAAGCTTTCGATACCATTGAGCACTCTGCTATTCTGCAAATTTTGATATTTAAGGGTTTCCCTCCCTTAGTGATAAAATGGGTCAAGGAAATTCTAGCCTCTGGATCATCGTCGGTTCTGTTAAATGGTGTTCCTGGCAAGCCTTTTGTCTGCAAAAGAGGTGTCAGGCAGGGTGATCCATTGTCACCAATTCTATATGTGTTGGGTGGGGATCTGCTGCAAAGTATTGTTAATTTGGCCCTAAGAGAGGGAAGACTCCGGTTGCCAATTCCAATAGGTGGAGATTTTCCTATTTTTCAATATGTTGATGACACTTTAGTCATATTACCTGCTGAATCGGCACAATTGTTGGTATTTAAAGATCTGCTTAACCTTTATGCTCGTATCACTGGGTTAAAGGTGAATTATAACAAGTCTTCTATGATACCGATCAATCTATCACAGCAGGAAACTGTTGATCTGGCTTCTGTTCTGGATTGTACTGTGGCCTCTATGCCCTTTACATACTTAGTCTTGCCCATGGGAACCACAAAACCAACTATCAAGGATTTTGCACCACTAATTGACAGAATTGAGAGGAGACTTTCTGCTACAGTCTCATTTCTTTCTTATGGGGATAGTTTGGTTCTTGTGAATTCGGTTCTATCCTCCTTGCCCTCATATTACATGTGCACACTTGTAATACCTAAAGGTGTCATTGACATAATTGATAAAGCAAGGAGGAGATGCTTATGGAGGAAGGACAAAAATAAGCAAAGAGTGAATTCGTTAGCTGCTTGGGATATGGTATGCAGGCCCAAAAACAAAGGAGGTTTAGGGATCATCAATCTTCAGATTCAAAATAGAGCTCTACTACTGAAATTCTTGGCAAAATTCTATAACTCTATGGATATCCCTTGGGTTCATTTAGTCAAGAATGCCTATTATTTTCAGTCAGTACCACATGCTGTGACTTCCTGTGGTTCTTTCTGGTGGAGAGGTGTTATGCAACTAGCTGATACTTGGTGCTCTTTATCTTCTTGCATTATGGGAAATGGATTTACTGGGCTTTTTGGAAAGATTCATGGATAGGAAAACCTTTGGCACTAAAATTCCCGAGATTATTCTCCTTTGCCAAGGATCCTTTGTCCTCAGTAAGAGATTTATTAATGATGACAGATCTCTCGGATGCTTTTCATTTGCCGTTTTCAAATGAAGCTTTCCAGGAGTATACTGATCTGCTAGTCATTGTGGCTAATGTTCAGTTGACTGACAGTGAGGACAGTTGGAGATGCAATTTCAATAAAGGGTTATATACCTCAAGTAAATTCTACCAACTACAATTTGCTCATTTGCCTCCTGATGGGCCTGCAAAATGGATCTGGAAATCCAAATGCATGTCAAAGCATACAATCTTTGCTTGGTTGATTCTCAAGGATAGGATTAATAGAAAGGATATGATCAAACGAAGGAACTGGAAGATTGAAGGCACTGATCATTGTGTTCTTTGTTGCACACATTGCCATGAGGATTGGATCCATCTGTTCTTTCAATGTGTTTTTAGCTCTCGGATTTGGAACTATTTGCAAATCAGCTGGAGTGATAACACACTTGTGCAAAATCTAACGCTTGCAAAAAAAGTCTTTCAAAGGACCTTGTTTCACTAAGATAGTGATTCTTGCATGCTGGAATATTTGGAAGCAGAGGAATGGAGTTATTTTTAAATCGGAAAGACATTCCTTTATGGGATGGAAAGTGGGCTTCTTGTTAGATCTCCTTATGCTTAAGCATAGGTTGAGTGCTTCTGTGGCTGC
>CM054057.1:47639782-47809553 GCA_028641055.1 Alopecurus myosuroides | reverse complement strand
TTGTTTTATACAGTTTACTAGTTTAGGAAGCGCGGCTTGCTGCGCGGCACTTATTGGTTCTTTTAATATTTTGCACGTAGTTGTCACATTTTATACAGATTACTAAGGAGATGATAAGTATCCTAAAGTATAAGCTAAACCGAATTAAGTTCTAAAAAAAGATGAGAGAACATGTTTGATTATTTCCTATTACTGCTGTTTATTTTTTACATATCGGCATGAACATGCACCAGTTCCTCAGATAACTTAGAACCAACTTGTGCAAACCTAAAAATATAACTACTGATGAGAAGTGGGCATCTCCAAGGACATAAAGAAGAGGATATAAACTTGCCAACAATCTATTCTTTGACAATGTAACTGATTGGTAAAACCGTACGATAAATCAGTAACTACTACATACAGTGGTGGCATTATAGTTTTCAAGAAAATCACAATACTCTCACATACATAGTCTACACCATAAGTCCCCATGATAGATCGGTTTTCATCACAACATTTCAGAACTATCACATAGATAGGTAATAAACAGAGGAAGTCCAAACACAGATAGCGGAATCCTGGAGACATAGCACACTCCACGGTAAGTACACATCAACGCACATATACCATTGGTATTAACTGCGTGAAAGGGCAACATAATTATCATATACATGTGGAGATTGACCATATACCACAATCCATAACTGTCATATCCCATCATCTGAGGCATCTTTTCATGTTAAGTGGTGGTGAGGGAGAACTACATGGACAGTAACCTGCAAACTGATCAGCTTCACCTAAATCAGAATCTCTTTAATCTTCTAATCCTTGTCCTTGATGAGCTTTGCATTATTCTTATTATTATTATCAATAACTTGGTTTATGTGACTCTTCAATCAGTTTTTCTCTTTCAGCTGATCATAGGTGTCGAAGCTCTGGCTCCACAAATCCCTCGGGTGACCCTATCGGGTTTCGACTAGGAGACGTCATAGGCGCTGGTGAAATCGTCGGCTTGACAGGGGGGCGAGATTTACCCAGGTTCGGGGCCCTCGTAGAGGTAAAACCCTTACTCCTGCCTTCTGTCGATCTGTATTAGATGATTACATCGGTTACAGGATGCTCGAATCGAGAGTAAGTCTCGAGTTTCAAGGCTTTTGTGGTCGTGCGGTAATACTTGGTCCTCTCCTTGGGGGCTCTCCTGGCTTTATATAGATAGCCAGGTCTCGAGTTCAACCCGGAGAGGATACAAACCCTAGCTTAGGTCGGTTACAATCCCTAACTTAACCCGCAAGTTGATGCGGGTGGGCTTCTCATGGGCCTTCTAGAGTAATCCAAGGGCGCTTCCTGTCGGGCCTTTACCAGAAGGCTTGAGAGGGGGTGTCCTTACTCGCAGGGTCCAGGATCCATGCCTTCGTCAGTAGCCCCCGAGCGTGTGCTCGACTGGGATTTTACTTTCAGTCGAGTAGACGGTGAGAACTTTTTTTTTTAATCCCCTCTCGGAAGTTCAGCTTGACAGTTGTTACTTTTGAAGGGTGTGTCCCCTGTATTGTAAGTTATAAAACTCGAGTATCGAGTAGTACTGGCGCCTGTTTTACGGCTTTTATTTGCAGAAGGATGTGGCGCAGTAGCTTGGCTCTCCCGAGAGATCAGGGCCAATTAATTGCGACTAGGGCAAAAACACTCCTGGCCTACACAGATTCGAGACCTCCGACTCGAACCCGATGAGGTGATCGTTGCGACTGGGCCGTTGTGGACTTATCGAGTCGAACTTAACCTATGAGGGTACCCGGCGCGTCCGCTAGGATTTTTCTTCGTGTTGTTGACACGGAACTATGCCGGAGGACGCAGCTTTCGAGTGCGATTCCAGGCCCAAAAGAAAGATCTTTCTGGGTCTTACCTTCGTACTCGAAGAATACGGCATCCAGATGTGCCTAGTCGGCTGAACAATCCAGGTTCTTATGATGTAGAATTATCACGTGTAGGAGAGGTAGGCTTTTCCCACCCGATGGATTCGTTTGAGCTCCATACGAAAGAAATTTCGCGTTGGAAAAAACCAAGCCCGTATGAAAGAGTTTTCATGTTCGGGATGCTGTGCCCATACGAAAGAGTTTTTCGTGCATAGGGTATTTTCCTCTCTGTTCGAAGAGGTTTTGCTTTATGAACTGTTCATGGAAAAGTTGGTTTCATCCGAAGGAATCGATATTCGTACGAAGATAATTTCGCGTTTGAACTTCCATTCGAAAAGATCTCAATTTTGAATGACGAGCGTCATGACGTCATGGCGCACTCCTCTTCTCCCGATGGGACGTGACGGAGTGGTAGCAGATGGTGGCCCACCTTGTCAGCTTTTTGACCGGGAAACGAGACGTCGCTCCCGTTTTCTACGCGAAACGCGCAGTAAATGCGCACGATCTTCTGTTGAGATCGTGGCACGAAACAGCGCAGGCCGCCGCTTCGTTTCATCCTCACGCGTGGCAGCCGTGATAGGTGCCACGTAGCGCATCGTACGGCTGAGATTGCTTTGCCCCGTGTATAAGTAGGGGTGTTAGCGCCGCAGTTAAAATTTTCCCCGCTCTCTGTCTTCGTCTTCTTCCTTGCGCCCATCTTCATCTTCCTCGCGCTCAAGCTCTCGCTGCGAACAATGGCTGGCGGAAGGAAACGTGGCGTTGGTACTCTGGCGTCTGGCGAGCCTTCTGCGCCACCCGCTCCTCGCGCCGGCGACTGGCGCTCCCCCAATACCACCGCAAAAAGCATCAAAGAGATGCAGCGGGAGGGATTGCTACCGGCGGAGGCGGAGAAGCGCGTCCGCCTCGGGAAAAGAGAAGAGGTACCCAACCCTCAGTCGAATGAGCGCGTGGTCTTCGTGGACCACGTGACTCGAGGTCTTTCTTTCCCCCTTCACCCTTTCTTCATCGGGCTGCTGTGTGCCTACGGCATACAGCTTCACGACCTTCCTCCGAACGCGATGCAGCACATTTCGTGCTTCATCGTGCTTTGCGAGTGCTACCTCGGCATTCGCCCGCATTGGGCGCTCTGGAAAGCGCTGTTCAAGATACGGATCTTCCGCGAAAGGCCGCGGGTGGAGTCCGAGCCTGGCGAGCCACTTCGCACGGGTGGTTTCGGGATCCAGGCGCGCCAGGAGAACGCGTACTTCAACATGCACTTAATCGACTCCGCCCAAGGCTGGCGGAAGAAGTGGTTCTACGTCGTCGACAATAGCTCGGGTGGGCTCGTAGAGTTTCACCCATTCGCAGTTCTGTCGAGGCGCAAGTCTTGGAGCCACAAGATGTCAGCCGAGGAAATCCAGACGGTCACGCCCTTACTCGCAAGAGTAGCCGCTCTTCGAGACCAAACTTCGGGAGTCGTGCTCAACGGGCTCCATCTGGCGAGCCTCTTCTTGAAGCGCAGGATCCAGCCTCTTCAGCAGAGACCTTCCCCCATGTGGGAGTACCAGGGCTCAGAGGACCCCAGTCGAGTGAGCCGCGAAGAACTTTCGAATGTGGAATTCGAGAAGAAGATAGCGGCAATCACTCGACTGAAGGTAGGGGAAGAATTCCCCGACTGCTCGGTTGCAGCTTTCTCCGCTTCGAATCCTCCTCCAGCTGAGGTTAGTTTCCTGTCTTTGAGTTACTTTCATCTTCTGAATTTTTTGTCGATAAGATCTTTTTTTGTTTTCTTGTCTTCGTAGAGTCTAGCCGTGGCGGATTGCTACCCCGCCAGCTACGGGGGAGCTGCTTCGGAGCAAGTGTCTAGTCACCAGGACGGCGCGGTTGACACCAGTGTCGCCAATGCTTCCTCGAGCTCGGAGGACGATTCTTCGGACGACGTCGAAGACTCGAATGGCGCCCTCCCGAAACGTCGTCGGGTAGATGAAGACGAAGCTACTTCAAAGGACAAATCCTTGGAAGCATCGCCTAGTCAAGCTCCTATCCATGTCACTCCACTCCAATCTCTTCCTCCTTCGGCTTCGTTTCCAGTGATAGCAGCCGCTTGGAATGCGGATGCTCTGGACGATGATGAAGATGATGAGTAAGTGTTTTCTTCCTTGTTCTTTTGTAATGCCAGTCGATCAACTTCTAAATTCCGATATTGATGTTTTTCTATCTTTCACTGCAGTCTGCAGGCGATCAGCCCGCGTAGGTTTGCTGCTAACGTTCCTCTCGAAAAGAGGAACAAAGCAAAAGACGCGGGTGAAACCCCCACTGCAGGCACCGTCCAGAACTCTCCCAGGGCAGCGCCTGATGCTGCGACTGTGGAGCGAGAAATCCCCAGCTCCGCCGCTAGGACTTCGGTCTCGAAGGAGGCGACGGACAGTTCTGCGGATCCTCTCTCCCGCGCCACCGGACAGGTAAACCTCTATCTCTTGGCCTTCAAGAATTTTTTATCGGGTGCACGGCAGTGCTCCCGATGGGAGTAGCCCCCGAGGCTGTAGTCGATCGCGTGCGATCGGCTACAGGCTCAAAGTTCTGTTCATCTTTTCTTCATAATTTTGCTTTTCTCGGGTGCACGGCAGTGCTCCCGATGGGAGTAGCCCCCGAGGCTGTAGTCGATTGTAAATAATCGGGTACGGGCTCCAATGTAATCCTTCTATTTCTTCTATCTTCGTGCTTTTAGTTTTTATCGGGTGCACGGCAGTGCTCCCGATGGGAGTAGCCCCCGAGGCTGTAGTCGATTGTAAATAATCGGGTACAGGCTCAAATTTGATCTTTTTAACTCTTCCGTCTGTGCGCTTTTGCAGTCACTCGTTGATTCTCTTGCGGCGATTGGTCGCCGCGTCATTCTCGCTGAATCGGATTGCAAGTCTCTTCGAGCAGACCGCAGCCGACTCCGGACTGAAAACGATCTTCTCAAGGGTGAGCTCTATCGTTCCCCTGTCTTCCACACTCCATTCATCCTAGAGTTTTTGACAAGCGTCTCTTTGCAGCTCGACTTGAATTTGCGGAGTCCGAAAAGGTCAAATTTTCTGAGCAGGTAACTGCTCGAGAAGCTGACTTGACGGCCATTCGACAAGAGCTAGAGACTTCCCGCATGCAGTCGGAAGACTTCAGTCGACAGCTTGCGGACGCGCGGAAGTCCTTGAAGGAGTTAGAGAAAACCGGCAGTAAGGCCGACAGCGAGCTTGTCGGGTTCCTCCGTCCCCTTGCTGAGCGCTTCGCGGGTAAGCTTGATGGAATTTCACGATTCTGATTCTTCACTTGGCTGTAGTTTGCTAAGTATTATTTTCTCCCTTCGCAGGTATTCTGGATGTTCCTCTAGAAATCCCTGGACTCCAGCGGGTGGATGTGGTAACCGATACACTTGCCCAGCTTAAAAGGCACGCTGATGGAGTTTCTTCCATGGTCAGTGATGCTACCCAAGTGCTGGGGCAACTGTACGGTCGCCTCCTCGCCAACGCCACTCCTGCACCTGCGCTCGATGATATGTTGAAGGTCTTCTCAGAAGGAAAGCTTCTGGATGCCTTTGCAGTCGCTCAATCGGAGGCTGGCGCGAAGACTGCGATTCAATTTGCTCTGGCGCACGGAGTCGAAGGGTTGAAGGAGGCTTACTCGTCCATTCCAGTCGATCCTTCCACGGGCAAAAAGGTACGGCTCTCTCGTTTTGGCGAGCAAGACGCCATTCTTGCTCGGAAGCTTTCTGAGATTTTTGCTCGGAAGAAGGGAGGGTCGACTGCTGCTAGTGGGAGTACCAATGTAGCCTCGTAGCTTTTTTATTTCCTTCCTTGATTGTAATGAACCTTGGGATGTATTCCCGTACTTTTGTTGGTCTTAATCGAAGCATTGTGCTTTTGGAATTTAATCCTTTTGTTTGTACTCTGTCTCCCGATGGGAGTAGCCCCCAAGCGTTTAGTCAAATGTTCGACTAGAAACAACTCGAGTAGGGCGTCTCACTCCTTTCCTTGTACTTCTTCCAGGCGACTGTGTGTGCCGCGGAGTCATCGGGTGGACGTGGTAATCCAGTAAATCCACTTGTGGCTGCCGTGGGCACTTTTGCTGGCCTTCGTGATAAGATTCAGGAGGGTGAGCGTAGACTGAAAGCGCTGCGCGGGGTAGCTGATGTGGCGATATCCAAACAGAGATTGGCAGCTGAGCGCGAGCAATTTCTGATGGATGAACTGTCTTCGATTGCAAGGGAGTTACTATGTAAGTAGTGTAGCCCCCATGCTATTTTCCTCCCCTCTGCTCCTTATCTGACTAAGTGCGCTTGCTCTTTAGTTGTGAGACCAGATGACAGAGAGGAGAAGCAGTGGGTGGAAAACCTCATTCATCAAGAAGCTAACAGCACAAAACCTCATGCGAGTAATTTCTGGTCTGATCGCAGTCGAGGTTTTGTGATGGCTACCTTGAAATTTCGAGTCCGCCAGGCGAGAATTCTCGTGAGTTCTTTCCACGAAGTCCTGGTTGCGGTGAATGCTGCTTTTTATCCACTCGAGAGGGGTCCCGAAGACTGGAGTTATCTTCTCAGGTTGTTTGGACGAGAAGGGGAGGTTCGCACGTGCGTTCGCAAACAAATGATGTGCGGCGCGGTTGTGGCTCTCTCGTTTGTCCGAATATGGCATCCTGAGATAGATTTGAACTCCGTAGCTCGTCGCCCAGATTATGCAATCGAAGACATCACACCCTTTTATGATGCTGTACGCCCTGCAGCCGAGAAGATTATCCAAATGACCTCTGAAGAGGTAGATAGGGTCTTAGCGACTGAGAATGCTCAGCGGTTTGACTGATTATCGGATGTGAATATCCTGTAAACTGTTTATAGTTTGTAAAAACTGTTTGTAAGGTGTGTAACCTTGTTTTTGATGATATTTCTTTGTGATGCTTAGTTTTAGGTGTAGCCCCCGTGTATTTAATGGGGTGTGTACCTGTAACTTTTTAGCATGTAATCGACTGGAAATCTGTCGGGTAAATATGATGAGGAAATCATGTATTTCATTGCGATGACTGAGAAGTCATGTGTTCGAGCTACAAGATTGGCTAGCATAGCCTTATTGTTGCAAAACAAGTAAACCTAGGGGTAGAATTTGCGCAGTTGCGCGATGTTCCATGGATTGGAATAGATGCCTCCGGTCTCAGGATTCTTCAATCGATAGGCTCCTCCTGGGATCACTTCGTGTACGATGAAGGGTCCTTCCCAAGGTGGTTCGAGCTTGTGTCCTTCCTTTTGCTTCAGCCGCAACACCAAGTCGCCTACCACGAATGACCTGTGGCGTATGCGTCGACTGTGGTAATTGCGTAGTGATTGTTGATAGACCGCGGATCTTGCGAGTGCAATGTCCCGAATTTCGTCGAGTGCATCCATATCTTCTGCAAGTGCTTTGTTGGAGGTTTCTTCGCTGTAGGCTACAACTCGTGGGGCGCTGAATCGGACCTCCTCGGGAAGGACGGCTTCTGCCCCGTATACCATGAAAAATGGTGTGTATTGCGTTGATCGATTGGGAGTGGTGCGGAGGCTCCAAAGTACGGAGGGTAACTCCTCTGCCCAATGTCCCGCAGCGGGATGTAGACGATCTAGCAATCTCTTTTTGATGCCAGCCGAAACTAAGCCGTTGGATCTTTCGACTTGACCGTTTGTTTGCGGATGGGCAACCGAAGCAAACTTGAAATTGATTCCTTTCTCCTCGCAGAACTGTTGTGTTTCCTTTGCGGTGAAGTTTGTACCATTGTCTGTAATGATGTCATGTGGTACACCGAATCTACATACTATGGAGTCGAGGAACTTGATGGCGCATTGGGCGCTAGCCGAAGTCACTGGCATAGCTTCGATCCATTTGGTAAATTTGTCGACTGCGACCAGCAAATGTGTGTATCCTCCTGGTGTGGATTTGCGTAGTGGTCCAACCATGTCTAGCCCCCATTGCGCAAAGGGCCAGGCGATGGGTATCATATGCAGCTCTGTGGCGGGTGCGTGCGGCTTTGGTGAGAATCGCTGGCAGGCGTCGCATCTATCGACCAGGTTTTTTGCATCGTTGGCTGCTGTTAGCCAGTAGAATCCTGCTCGAAAGGCTTTTCCCAGTATTGCTTTCCAGTTAGCATGATGTCCGCAATCACCCTGGTGTATGTCCCGGAGTAATTCCTTGCCGTCTTCGGGTGCGATGCAGCGCTGGAGTATGCCCGAGATGCTTTGTTTGTACAATTCTCCATTAACCACCCGAAAAGATTTGCTACGCCTGATTAGCTGTCGAGCCTCACGTGGATCGGCCGGGAGCTGTTTGTTGAGCAGGCAGTCGAGATATTTCTGCGTCCAGATTGGCTCGACCAGAAAAACCTGCCGTGATATGTTATGAGTTAGCTCGAGAAGCGCGATTTGCGGGCTGACCTCTGTTTCTTGTGCTGCGGGTGTCTCTACGGCTTTCTTTACTTTGACTGATCTCTTAATCATCCGCTCGAAATATATCCCTGGCGGTATGGGTGTATTCGTGGAACCCATGTTGGCCAGTCTATCCGCCTCTTCGTTACTGGATCTTGCAATATGCTTCAACTCGCATCCTTTGAAGCTTCCTTCGAGTAGATTATACATGTCGCGGTACGCGATCATGTTTTCAGCAATGGCATCGCATTCTTTCATTGTTTGTTGCACTATGAGATTGGAATCGCCATAAATCATCAATCGGGTAGCTCCACAAGCAATCGCCATCTTCATCCCGTGCAACAGTGCTTCATATTCTGCGTCGTTGTTCGATGCTGGATCATCTGGTGGAAAGTCTAGTCGCAGGACGTATTGCAGTTTGTCTCCACGAGGTGAAATAAGAACGATTCCAGCTCCTGCTCCTTCGTTTCTTTTGGACCCGTCAAAGTACATGATCCAATTGCTCGTATACTCGGGTGGCCCGGGTGTTTGTAGCTCTGTCCATTCGCTGATGAATTCCACGAGAACTTGGGATTTGACTGCATTGCGTCCTGCATAGGTTATATCCCAAGCGCCCAACTCGATGCTCCACTTCGCTATTCTTCCGGATGCCATAGGGTTGTTCATGATTGTCCCGAGTGACGCATCATTAACCACTGTAATGGCGTGTTCCTGGAAGTAATGTTTGAGCTTTCGGGCTGTGAGGACAACTCCGTATGCAAGCTTCTGGTAATGAGGATATCGCTGCTGGCATGGCGAGAGCACTTCGCTGATGTAATATATTGGGCGCTGGACTCCGTATGCCTTGCCATCTTCAGGTCGTTCGACTACGATTGCAGTGCTGATGACCTGGTTTGTGGCGGCTAAATAGAGAAGAAGTGGCTCCCTTTCTTGTGGTGTTGCGAGAATGCGCCTGCTTTGCAGCGACCGTTTCAAGTCTGCGAATGCTTGTTTGGCTTCGGGTGTCCACTCGAATTTGTCCGTCTTCTTCAGTAGCTTGTAGAAGGGTAACGCCTGCTCTCCCAATCGTGCGATGAACCTGCTTAGGGCGGCCAATCGCCCTGCGAGCTGCTGGACTCCCCGTAGATTGGTAGGCTCCTTCATGGTGAGGATGGCTTGTATTTTCTCCGGATTGGCCTCAATGCCTCTGGCGGATACCAGGTATCCGAGGAGTTTTCCTGCGGGGACGCCGAAAACGCATTTTGTCGGGTTGAGCTTGATCCGATATGCATTAATGGCGTCGAATGTTTCTTTAATGTCTTCGAGGAGTGTGTCCTCTACTCGAGTTTTGATGACGATGTCGTCGACGTACACTTGTACGTTCTTGCCAATGAGATTGGCAAGGCATCTCTGCATGCAACGTTGATATGTTGCGCCTGCGTTCTTCAGCCCGAAGGGCATTGTCGTGTAGCAGTATACACCGTGTGGTGTGATGAATGCCGTCTTCTCTTCGTCTTCCTTTTTCATTCGGATCTGGTTGTATCCCGAGTAGGCGTCCAGGAAGGAGAGACGTTGGCAACCTGCTGTGGAATCCACGATCTGGTCGATTCGTGGTAGAGGAAAGTTGTCCTTGGGGCAGTGCTTGTTTAGTGACGTGTAGTCGATGCACACCCGAAGGATATCCGTGTTCTTCTTGGGGACCAGCACCGGATTCGCCAACACGGTGGATATCTTGATCTCTCTAATAAAGTTGGCGGCTAGGAGCCTATTTACTTCTTCGCCCAGCGCCTTTTGCTTGGGTTCTGAGAATCGTCGAGTCGTCTGTTTGATGGGTTTGGCGTTAGGAAAGACTTCGAGTGAGTGCTCGGCAAACTCCCTGGGTATACCTGGCATATCTGAGGGCTGCCAGGCGAAAATCTCCCAGTACTCACGGAGGAGTTTGACGAGCGCGCTTTCCTATGCTGGCGAGAGGGTTGTGGAAACCATCGCGGTTTTGGCGGAATCCGTCGGGTGCACTTGGTGCTTGCGAGTGTCGCTGTTGGCGCTGAATTCCAGTTCAGGCGCGTTTTTCTTCGTGCGGGGCATGACGGAGTGGTCCGTGGTTTTTGCCAGCTCTTGTAGTTCTTCTTGCATCCCGAAAGATTTCGCGATCTCATTAAATTCTATGTCGCACTTATCCGATTTCTGGAAGTCTCCGTCAATGGTGATCACACCGTATTCGCCAGGTAGCTTGAGCTTCAAGTATGCGTAATGTGGTACGGCCATGAATCTGGCGAACGCTGTTCGACCAAGAATGGCGTGGTACTGTGAGGGCCAATCGACGACTTCGAAGTCCAGGAATTCCCTTCTGTAGTTGCGTGGGGAGCCCAGTACAACTTCAAGGTTGATTGTTCCGAGTGGACGTATTGCCTTGCCCGGAACTATCCCGTGGAAGGATGTTTCTGATTCCGTTAGGCCGTCCAGATTTTTGTTCATTCGACGGAGTGTATCCGCGTAGATGATGTTGATGCCGCTGCCACCGTCCATGAATACGCGGGCCAGGTCATAGTTGCCAATTTGAGCTTGAATGACAAGGGCGGCGTGTCCTGGCCGATAGACTCGTGGAGGGTGGTCTTCTTTCGAGAACGTGATTGGCTGCTCGGCCATCTTCAGGTACTCGGGCTTCGTTGGTGGCGTCTGCACTGCCATGCATATTTGTCTCGAGTTAGTTTTTTGAGCTCTGCGAGAGGGGCATACCTTCTGTATCATCCCGAGGAGTTGTCCGTGCGGAGTCGGGTATGTATTTGCTCCCGTGTTTTGTTGTTGTGGCGCCGGCAATGCGGCGAGTGCCATGTTTGGGTTGGTTGGTGGAGGTGGAGGCGGTGGTAGCTGGAATTGTTGTCCCCCTCCTGGCAGTGGTGGATAGTTTTGGGTGGAGGCAAATCTTTTCTTGGCGAGTGCGTCCGAGATTTCGATGAACTTTCGGCAATCCTTGAGAAGGTGTGTTGCCTTAGTTTTGCCCGTGCGCTTGTCTGTGAACAGATGTAGCGAGCAGTACGCATCGAGGTCTTCCTCAGGTGTTTTTTCTTCTACCTTTGATCTCCATTCGCGACTTCCACGACGACCGGAGTCGCGAATTCGCGTGAATTCTGCTGCCACTAGTTCTTCTCTATCTTCGTGGTCGTAATATTTTCTTCTCTTTCTTCGCCCATGACGGTCTTCGTCGTGCGTGGGCGATGATGTTCTTTCATTGCGTACTGCGTCTTCTCCATTGGCCCATTTTTCGGCTATGACCATGAGCTCCCCTATGGTTTTGGGCGCAGCTCTGCCGAGTTCTTCTCGAAACGCGGTTCTTCTTGCTCCTTTGGCGAAGGCCTCAATCGCCACTTCTTCAGAGATTGTCCCTGCGGTGTTCCTGAGCGTGTTCCACCGCTGGATGTATTCTCGCGTGGATTCACCACTTTTCTGTTTGCAAGCTCGTAGTTCTTCGATTGTAGCCGGCCTCTTGTAGGTCGACTGGAAGTTTTTGCAGAAATCGCGATGTAGGTCGTCCCACGATGCGTAGCAAGATCGTGGTCTCCTCTCCAGCCAGCTGCGGGCCGCTCCGGCTAGGTGCAAATTGAGGTATTGCATGGCCGTGTTCTTGTTACCACGTTGGCATTTTACTGCCGTGAGGTAGTCACTTAACCACTGGGAGGGCTCGAGTGAGCCATCGTATTTTGTCACCTCCGAGCTGAGCTTGAATCTCTTGGGTAGAGGTGCCTCACGAATACTGCGAGCAAAACAAAGTGCTCCGCAGGTTTCGTCGTCCGAAGACCCGGATGAGGAACGCTCGCGATATCGCGAAGCCCTCGCTTTATCCACCTTCTTCTGGGCGAGATCGGATCGCGCGTCGTACCCGGACCGGTCACGGTCGCTATCTTTTCTTGGTTCCTTGCTTCGTTTTCTCGAGCGGCTGCTGTGGCGCCGCGAATCTTTGTCTCTCGGGCTGTCGTCGCTGCTGCTTCGACTATCGCCGCGGCGTCGAGCCTCTTTTCCTCGGCCGCGACGCGGCGATTTATCCTTTCTCGGAGAGGAGCTCCTGTGCCTGCGGGGCGTATCTTTGTCTTTGTCCTTCTCCTGTCGCGCCTTCTCCAGTTGCTCCTTGCGATCGTGGGAGGCGAGTTTCGCGGCTGCTAGCCCTAGACCCTTGCGGATGTGCTTGTATTGTTCCACCCGAGGATCGCTGTCCGTCGGCTGGTTCATCTGCATGTAGGTTGCTGCGGCTAGAATTGCAGCGGCTGGAGTTTGCGGGTAGACGTTGCCATCGTCGTCAACCCTCATGAAAGAAGACGTGGTAGACCTGTTGGTCCCAGCCATAGATTCGTGGTCCCTTGTCGACGCTGCGGGTCCTTTTCCCCCGGGTCGGGTACCGACCGAAGGTGCAAGGGACAGCTCGGCTCGACGTAGGCTTGATTCATCCGCCGCTCTCCTGCGACGGGCTAGATCTGCTCGGGCATCCTTGATGTTTGAGGCCGCTCTCACTAGGTGATAGTGGTAGGCGGTTAGGTCTTCCTGCGTGGCACCTGCTGCAGGTGGCTGACTCTTTCGCATGGATTCCTTGGCTCTTTTCCAGGCTTCCCGCGAGACGCCGATTAGATCGCGCTCAGTTGCGCTATATTCAGTTTCCGAGGGCTGTTCCGACCCTGCCATGCAGACTTGGGCCAGTCGTGGTCCGTGTGTCCTAGGCGCAGATCGGGAAGCTCTTCGCACCCGAGAGGGTTCCTCTGTTGAGAGTGCGTGGTAGTCGATCGTGTTGAAGCGGATGGACTCGCCGCTTTTCTCCATGGGGAAGCGTGAGTTGACGGCTCCAGATTCGGGTTCAGATTCATCTGAGAAGTGGAGGATTCCGTCTCTGTTCGCCATGAAGTTGAAACTTCCAAACGTCAGGGTGACGCTCTTCTCCAGATCCTCGAATACCGGGCGTGATTCCGGCGAGTGAGGCGTGACTATGACGGATCCGATCCGTACAGGATTGTTCGGAGCCGTAGTCGATGGTTTCCAACGGGAGTTGGATGTCGATGAAGCCGAAGATGCCGGTGATCCAGCGCCCGCGATCCCCACGGTCGGCGCTAATTGTCGAAGCTCTGGCTCCACAAATCCCTCGGGTGACCCTATCGGGTTTCGACTAGGAGACGTCATAGGCGCTGGTGAAATCGTCGGCTTGACAGGGGGGCGAGATTTACCCAGGTTCGGGGCCCTCGTAGAGGTAAAACCCTTACTCCTGCCTTCTGTCGATCTGTATTAGATGATTAGATCGGTTACAGGATGCTCGAATCGAGAGTAGGTCTCGAGTTTCAAGGCTTTTGTGGTCGTGCGGTAATACTTGGTCCTCTCCTTGGGGGCTCTCCTGGCTTTATATAGATAGCCAGGTCTCGAGTTCAACCCGAAGAGGATACAAACCCTAGCTTAGGTCGGTTACAATCCCTAACTTAACCCGCAAGTTGATGCGGGTGGGCTTCTCATGGGCCTTCTAGAGTAATCCAAGGGCGCTTCCTGTCGGGCCTTTACCAGAAGGCTTGAGAGGGGGTGTCCTTACTCGCAGGGTCCAGGATCCATGCCTTCGTCAATAGGTATAATCTTTCATGATCACCTTTTCAGTCTTCCCATGTACTTGACAACTTGCTTTGTTGCATCATTGTTTGCAGCATCGAGTCCATAGGATAGCCTAAGAGAGAGATGGTACCATAAGTGAAACCAAGACAATGAGTTTCAGATAGAATGTGGCCAAGGCCACCAGATTTGCTTCTACAGACATGTGACTCATGTACTTCTGTCTAGGCAGACCTAACTTCTTCAACATCTCCTCAAGTAGGGCAGTAATCGGAATCTTGAAAACCTCCACGCGAAAGGTTGCGACATTATGATGGTATTAACAATCTTGTGGAAGCACACGGTTACAAAGGATAATAGGAATGCAAGTCAATATAGCTACCCATATTAAGTTTCCTAATTCATAGATAGGACATAGACCATACAAATTACTATGAAATTAACAATTAGGTGATCAACATATGATGTAGCAGAGAAGCATGACAATTAAATCTTGTAATCCAATACCGTTGCTAGCACAAACTGTAAACATTTACAGTAAACGATAGGAAGGAGTGCATGCACAGTACAGTATCAGGTTAGAAACTTGAGCATCAAAAATTGCTGGGACGTTGGAAATTATCAAAAATTTGATGCCTCTGTATTTGACTACCGGCTGGGCTCAGTATCATGATATATGCCTGAAAATCTCTTGCTAATTCATCTACTGTTTTAAAGTAAAGAGAACTGGTGCGGGAATTTCATACCATCGGCACAAAGGCATGAAAAAACCAAGCTGAATAGAATATTTCTAGTTCCCGAATAAATTAATAACCGTACACATACTGCTGGTCTGGGAAAAATTTAGATCTTATTTACAAACAAATATGTAGAAAAGGTATGAGTAAGTGGGTACTATCATAAAGAGAAATTAAAAATCAGTGCGCACAAGAAACAGGTTTGCAAGGGGCCATTGTTTAAATTTTGGATGTGAATCTCCCAATACAATGTTCTAACCCATGATAAAAATTACCTTCCAGACAGAACTATTGGACATCATAAATATATGAACTCGCATATCTGCAAACAGAAATTGACAATGACAACTTTTCAAGCTAGACTACCTTGTACTATAACGATATGGTATAAAGGAAACCAAAGGTAAAGCGGGAAATCAACATCGACAAAATCATGTTTGTATAGACTCGGTATAAATACAGAACACTACAAAATGCACAATTTGTGGGGGGCATAACATGTTCAGCTTGCACATAACCTACAACTAATATTCGCAAGCCAACTAACATAAATCTTTCTAATATGTGGCAATACACATGTCGAACTCCGATAATTGCAACCAAGGTGATCAAACTAAGTTAAAAAAGAGTTGCTATAACAACTGAAAAAATATATAATTTGGCTACATATTGTAAGCGCAGTATGTTGCAAATAAATAATGCATCTTATAAATGAAATAGAGTAGGCCCTATAAATAAAAATAGTACACCAATACATAAGCTCATAGAAAATATGGTGTCATTCAACCAAACCTATAAGTAAGTCAGAATTGGAGATGATAAGTAGAAATTATGTCAGCATGTTTCAATTATAGAGACAAAATGACACATGAGCTGATGCTAAATTAACATTCATAGAAGAAGTTACATAGCAAGACTGTAGCAAGAATTTTAGCCTTGCCAGAGATGCAAAAGTGAGAACTAATGGACAAATAGGCAACCGAAGGGAGAGCCTTATACTTCACTGATTAGCTGAGCTGCATAACATAACTATGCACAACGTTTGATAACAACGAACATAATTAGTTAACTGAACCCACACAAGTGTTACAGACCGAGTAACCAGAATACATGATTTACCCTATAGGACTAATTTGACCTCAATAATGTTGCAACCATATAATCAAGTAACTATAATGCAAGCAAGAAACACAAAATGTAACTAAAATACATACTGCATCTGAGCTACAAAAACTGAACTATATATCCAACAAATTAGTTAAAATAGCAAGCAATAAAATACTTGATTTTACCCACACTCAAGCATTGTAGCATAATCAGTTTTTTGTTCCTCCTCTACACCATTTGGACTATTCTGTGTATTGGAGAGTACCACATTTTCATTTGTTCTCTTGCAGTGTGATATCCAGTTCACCACTTTGTACAGTGGATCGCCGTTGGCCATACTCCTAGAGCAACTGAAGGTTCGAATGAAGTTAAGATAAACGTGTTCCAACAGGTATACCACCATATACAAAGTTGAGCGATTTCAAGAAATATACTTTATAGAAGCTTAGGACTGACAGATAATACCACTTCTTGTATCACCCTAAGGCATATAGAAAAGGAGTTTGCAAACCCATATGTCTATGGGGCGGCAAGATAAAACAAATACATAAACATTAAAGGGGGCAGTCAGCTTTATAAGAAGGAAGTATCACTGCTGTTTACCTGGATTCTTTGATATCAAAGAAGACATGAATTTCTTGAACTCGGTATGATGCAAGAATTGTTTTGAAGATTAAACATGTTTTGACAGGGGCCCCAGTTTGCAGTGTGGGTAACCCGGCCTGCACGTTTGCCGACTGTCCTGCTCCAGTTGCCGGTCGATGCACAGTTTCCTGATTCACAGCCGGAATCGGCTGATCCTGGGGTGTGATGAATAGCGCGTTAGGGTTTATGACTCCACCCATCGCCGGTAATCTTGTCTGATATCTCTGATGCACCCTGCTTGTCTCAGCTCGGAGCCGGTTCTCCAGCGCGTCCAGTTCGCGTTGGCGCGTGGCTACCCCTTGCTTTTCGGCTTCTACATCTCTTCTTTGTTGCTCTAGCGCGCGGCGTGCTACCTCCAAGTCCCTGGCACGTGCCGCGGCGTTTTCCGGGTTTATCACAGTAGCTAACACCGTTGGGTCCAAGACAATATTGTTACTGAACAGGGCCGGGTGTTGCGGGTTCGAAGGACCCGCCCCCGGCGTCCTGTGAGCCAAAAACCCAAACATATTTGTCTGCATCTCGCTATCCGCCGCTCGGCTGGTGACTGAAGCCGACTCTCCGTCAACCCGTGTCAGAACCGGATTTCCTTCAGCCGGATTTTGCTGCTGGGCCAATGCTTGTGCTGCTCCGACCGCGGTCGTAGTCACGTTCCCCTGATTGAGGTTGGTTGCAGGGGCCGTGTAGACCGCGACCTGGCGCGCAATGCTTGGCGAAGACTCATACTCCTCCTCATCGTAGCTATCTTCCTCGTACCGGTCCTCCAGCAGGTGCAAGATAGACTCGGTATCATCCTCCCTTATGACCCGGCCACGCGGGGTCCATGCCGGCTCCTCCGGCTGTTCCCTCTTCGTGGTGGGCTCCTCTGTCGGATCCACCGTCCCGACTGATTCTTCTCCGTCCGACTGAACGTGGGTGGCCTCCCCTGACACAGAATCAAATCCAAAATCGTCAGGCATTGAACCGAACGCACGTACCATGCCGACGAAGACGTTGACCCGGCCGATCGTGATGACGGATCCGGATTCGAGCAGATCCGACTCTGGCCCCCAGCCAAAATCGTCCACCATCTTCTCTCCTTCAGGGTTGGTGTAGATCTCGCCGACGACGAGGTTCTTCATGTTCTCCAGAGCTTCTCCCGTGATGTAAACACCCTTGGATGTAGGCCCCACGGTGGGCGCCAACTGTCATGGGATAATCACGGCAGACGTTACCGGGGGTCACTTGTCTTGGGGCAAATCGACTCTGGTGTTTGGGAGAGGGTTTAGCTCAAGGGAAACCATGGTGATATGCGATCCGGTAGCCGGCAATCAAGTCGCCGAGTCTACGATCTGAATATACTATCTCGATACTCGTGTTACAATGGATGCTCGATATCTCAAAATCTCTATCTCGTAAACTTGTGCCTCTGGTGAACTCGTCGATCTAACCCTAGGGGACCGGCTTATATAATCCCCGGATCCCCTGGCTTGCCATCCAAGGCGTACTCGGAATCCTACCCGGACACTACTTACAAAACCCTAAACTTCTTTATCGGAACCCACAATCCGGGTTACGAGGCCTACACTCCTGGGCCTTCTAGAAGCTCCTTTTCCCTAAGCCGGATCTTGCGCAGTGTCCTTTTGGCCGAGTTACTCCTTGGCGTTAGCATACCGGGTTATCATCCCTCCATCAAGACAGCAACGACGATGGAGATGGCTTCCAGGGGCACTTCCCCGTCCCGGCAGGGTGCCGGAATATTGATCTATCCCCCAAAACTTGGGTTGACGATGATGGCGGCCGCGGAAGGTTTCGTGGAATTTTGCCGATTCCCCTAGGGTTTATGCATCGGGGGTATATATGGGCGAAAGGGCGATGTCGGTGGGCCACCAGGGTGGCCCACCACCCCTAGGCGCGGCCAAGGGGGGCCGCGCCTGGCTATGGTGAAGGCCCCCTGGTGCCCGTCTTCGACTCCTCTTCGGACTTATAGATGCTTCCGGGGAAAATAGGAACTTCGGGATTCGTGGGGGTCCAATTCCGAGAATATTTCCAGAACAACTTTTCTGAAATAAAAAAACAGCAGAAAACATGGAACTGGCACATGGCATCTTGTTAATAGGTTAGTCTTGGAAAACGTGTAAAAATGCTATAATGAAGGGATAAAACATGTAGCGATTGGCTAAATATCAACATGGAACATCAGAAATTATATATACGTTGGAGACGTATCAATTGACAACCTCATTGTTTCGTTTGGGCAAAGTGATTTGATTGTGTTGTGTAGGTGCCACGTTGCTGCTGAACCGGTAGTGCGCCCTACCATCTCAGCTGCATCACCCTTCTAAAGTTACTCGTTCCTCCTACTGGTCGGTTAAACCTTGGTTTCTTTCTGAGGGAAAACTGCTGTTGTATTGATCATACCTTCCTCTTGGGGTTTCCCAACGAGTGCAAGACCTGCACCATCAACCCACTATTGAGCATAAATACTCCCTCTTGGAGTTACTAGCATCTACTTGTCCAAAGCATCGACTAATAACGGAGAGCATGCAAGATCATAAATAACATATGCATGAAGATAACATGATAGATTGATAATCAAAAGACATAGCATTCAACATTCATCGGATCCTAGTAAACACAACATGTAGTATTACATAAAGATGATCTCGATCATGTAGTGCAGCTCACGAGATCTAAACATGAGGCATAAAGTGGAGGATATAACCAACTAGCTACTGCTATGGACCCGTAGTCCAGGGATGAACTACTCACGCATCACTTCGGAGGAGGGCATGGTGGTGTAGACCCCTCCGGTGATGAATTTCCCTCCCGGCAGGGTGCCGGGGAGAGCTCGAGAACCCTCCCGATCTTGGGATCACGATGATGGCGGCCTCGAGTGTTTCTGGGGAAAAAAGTGGGATATATCTAGGGTTCACGTATCGGGGGGAATAAATAGGCGAAAGGGCGATTGCGGTGGATTCCTCAGGGGCCCACACCACCCCACGGCGCGGCCAGGGGGGTTACGCCCGATGGCGTGGCCCCCCCAGTGGGCCTCTTCGGGACTCCGTGGAACCTTCGTGATTTCTAAGACTTCCGGGTTTCGAATTTTCCAATTCCGCGAATATTTCCAAAACAACTTTTCTGAAACTAAAAACAGCAGAAAATAGGGAACTGGCTCTATGGCTTCGTGTCAATAGGTTAGTCCCGTAAATTGATTAAAATTACATAAAGTGTATAGCAAACATGTAGAAAATAATGTGAAAACAATATGGAACATCATAAATTAAGGATACGTTAATGACGTATCAGCCGCCGCCACCGATATTTCTTCTTCCACCTCCGGCATCCCCTATCGGTGCCTCCTCCTCTACCCCGATGACCGGTGCTGCCTGCACACCAACGACGCGCCATGCTCTGCCCTCGACGCCGGTCGGTACCTCCTCGCACACCGACGCCACGCTCTGTGGTCGTTTCCGTCGCCCCCTGCCGACGTCGACGCCCGTCTAGTGAGGATCTTGTTCTTTACAACGTAAAGATTTAGATCGATGTAATCTAGTTTTTAGTTGATTTAGATTAGGTGAAGTTATCCATGCCAGCTTGATTTAATTGATTTAGATTTAGTTTCTTTATGATTGCTAGCATGAATTGCTAGATTTAGAATTGCTAGATTGATTTTAGTTGATTTAGAATTGCTAGAATTATTTAGGTTGATTTGGACAATTCATCTAAATTATGAAATGAACTATTGTAGATAAAATACACATTTGTGATCGTTGTGTCTATGCCAAGTGTATGAATAAGATATTTAGCATTGGTCTACAAGAGAATTTCATAAATAGAATGGTATGCTTTCATTTCACATACATGTTGCGTCATGTTCCAATTGCTTTCATGCCTAGATTAAAAATGTTAAATTCTCCTTATTTTTTCAGTACATCCCCTGTAGATCCTAACGTGACTTCTTTGAGAATGTCAACATTACTATTAATGATCAACCTCAAACATTTGAGGTCACTCTGCTGAAGCTATCCATGCCAACTCAATTTAACAAAGTTCTTGTCACCAATGTGAAGGGAATATGACTGAGAGGATATAATAAAGTGGTTATTACCTTATTTCATGTTTATGATAAATGTTTATTTCTCATGCTAGAATTGTATTAACCAGAAACGCTGATACATGTGTGTCTAATAAACAAACAAAAGTTCCTAATAACGCCTCTCGTTTAACTAGCTCGTTGATTAAATGATGATCAAGGTTTCCTAATAATGAATAGTGGAAGTTGTTAATAACGGGTTCATGTCATTGGTAGAATGATGTGATGAACATAGACCCAAAGTGAATATAACAATGCGATCAAGTTATTAAGTTTACATTGTTATATCAAACATACAAAGTAACTCTAATCCTTAGACCATGAGATCATGTCAATTACTAACACTGGAAGAGTGCTTTGATGTCATCAAACGTCACATTGAAACAGGCTGACTATAAACGCGTTGTTTGGTATTCATAAAGTATTAGTTGAAGATCATGGATCAAGAGTGGTATTTCTCCATCGAAATAATGGAGAGATATACTCTGGGCCCTCTCGGTGATATCACATCGACACCACTTGCAAGCACATGACTAGGTCACAAGGATGTAATATCATGGAATGAGTAAAATATCGCGAAACAAAGAGAATTGGTTACGATGTTTATGGTTCACACGATCACTAGATTCATCGTTGAATATATGGAGTCATTACAGATCTCTAGGTCCCGTTGTTGACTATTGATCGGAGAGGTGTCTCGGTCATGTCTACATTATTCACGAACCATAGGGTGACACACTTAAGGTTTGACGACATGATTGAGTGGATACGAAATACCGGAGAAAAGTTTGAAAAACACCATAATTGTTTTGGGGAATATTGAAATAGTCACCGGAATTGTTTTGGGGAATATTGAAATAGTCACCAGAATTATTTCAGGGACTATTGAAATAGTTCAAGGTTGTATATGTTAAAGTTGGATTAACAAATAGTTCAAGGGGGTAAGTGTTAATGTTTGTTAATATGATTAACAAATATTAAAATAAAGAAATGAAATTGTTTTATTTATTTATTAATGAAAACGCTTGGAATTTTGAGTGGGAATTGATGAGACAATGAGTAGGTTGAGTGGAGACTCCACCCACTTGACGAGGGGAGAGGTGGAGGCACCAAAATTTTGTGGCTGCCTCCCCTCCTATATAAAGAGGTTTTGGAGGTCCCACTCCCCACACAACTTGTTGTCATCTCTCTCTCCCTCCTCCCGCTGTTCTACCTCTTGGTCATCCGCTTGGCGAAGCCATGGCCATCTAATTTCTCCACCACACCACGCCGTCGTGTTGTTGAATTTTTTGGTGTATCCTCTACTTCCGCTTCCCCACTGGATCGAGGGAACCAAGGTCTTCATCAAGCTATATGTGTGACCGAGTGCGGAACCGCTGCAGAATTACAGCTCTCTTCTTCACGATCTTGAGATTGATGTGTGTTCGACTACATCACCAAAGATATTTGATCTCGTAACGCTTTGTGTCTTCGAGGCTATGTTCATCTAGCATTCTCTTTATACCCGTTGCTTACATATTCTACGTTAGATCTTGGCCCTTCAGGTGTTCTTCAGGCAAGAATTTTTTTTCTATGAAACAAACCATCACAATGACAATGAGCGAACACATTTGTACATTATATCTCGATGAGGGTGACCGGCCTATCTATTTCCTATACTCTCCATCCGAGAGTTCCGGTTCGGAAGATCTTGATCATGCAAGAGTCTATTATGTATGAGATCAATATCTTTGTAATAATGACTATCTATGTTATTTTCTATGAAGTTATTTATTATGAGCTATTACTCTATTTATATTATTTTTATTATTGTATCCGTACGGGAAACTTTTATTATTATTTTTATTTTTCAAAATAGCAGTACTGGTGAGGAACAGAGATTACACGCCACTTGAGCGTGAACTACCACCGGCAAGGGGTGTAACGCCGCTGGTATAGAAAAACCAGTGGCGGGGTACAGTTCAAGTCAGTGGTACCTGATGCAGATGTGATCGCACGCTCGTTGGGTAATCCCAAGTGGAAGGTATGATTTAGTCTTGCGGAAATTTCCCCCCAGATATGGATCCATGGTTATCAATCTAGTAGGACTTTGAAGTCTTGGAGAATATTCCTTGTTGTCTCACATGCCAACAAGCTTGGACCCTGCACACAACACACAAACTCTCTCTTGTCCCCAACTCTTGAGACGGTTGTCAGTCTTCCCATCTTGCTGAAAATTAGAGAATTAAACGTATAGAGTATTGAAAAGTAAAAAAAAAGGTATAGAAAGGAAACAATAATGAAAGTGCTTGAAAGAAGGATGCAATAATAAGGAAAATAGTACCGGGGGCCATAGTTTCACTAGTGGTGTCTCTCCAAAGAAAACAAACATGTTGGGTGAACAAATTATAGCTGGGCAATTGAAAATCATGAACGTATCACAATACTATTATGATGAGATATAGTTCACGGGTTCTAACATAGTAGGCACTAAGTAAAGGCGTATGGACCTCTATCCATCATGCATCCATATCTAAAAGTCCACCTCAAGAAAGTTATCCAGTGAATCTCTCTAGTATTAAGTTGCATCAACGAAGTAATTGCTTTGTGTGCAACAAAAAAATGCATTAAGAACAATAAATAATGTAAGCAATGGTCCTTGTCCGTAGACAAGAGCACCGCTATTTTCTCCCTAGTAGCAACAACACATCCCCCATCTGTCACAATTCTGTTACTCAAGCACAGATGTAAGGGAGGCATGAACCCACTATCTAACATATAAACCCTCTCTTGGAGCTGAAAATAACTACATGACCAAGGTAAACATAAACACCCGAGAGCATTGCAAGACAATATTAAAACTCTCTACAAGTATAAGTGAGATTGACATGAACAAAATAATCATAATCTCATGGTTCCTCGGATCCCAGCAAACACCACATGCACAATTAGATAATGTTGGTCTCGATCATGTGAGGCAGCTCACAAGACTCTAAACATAAAGGTATAAGGGAGAGAACAACCATCTAGATACTGCTATGGACCCGTAGTCCCGAGATGAACTACTCAGGCATCTGTCCGGAGGCGATCATGGCGATGTAGAGGCTTCCGATGATGATCCCCCCCTCCGACAGGGTGCGGGAATAGGTCTGCAGAAGCACTAGATTGTACTTTCGAGGTGACAGCGCCTCTCTATATGTTTCGTGGTAAATAACTCTGTTCTCAAACGTTTTAGGGTTAAGGGAAATTTATAGGTGAAGAGGCGACGAGAGGCAGTAGCCGGGGCAACCAGGGGCCTACTAGGCATTGCCTAGGGTGGGCCACTCCTGGCACACCCTTGGAGGCCACATGGGCCCCTCTGGACCTTTTTTGGACTCCATCTTCGTTCCGGGTAAAAAACGATCTCCGTGGATTTTCAGCCCTTTCCAAGAATATTTCTTTAAGAACTTTTCTGAAATAGATAAACGTAAAAAAAAACAGCAACTGGTCTAGGGCATCTCGTTAATAGGCTAGTCTATGAAAACATCCGGAAAACGTGAGAAAACATGGGGAAAACAAAAGGTATTGGGTAGAAAATAGGAATGGAGGATCAAAACTAGAGAAATAATTGCAACGTATCAGTACCAAATAGCAGTGGTGTAAGACCACTTGTGTGTTACTTTCTCGCCATTGATGCCAAAACCGTCACGCCGGTACTAAGCCGTTTCCTTTTAGTGGTTGCATTTAAAATCCTTTTTAAATCTTTTCATGAGGTAACTTTCTTTCAACTAGGCTCAGCCAAATCAAAATAACATAATCAGCTCACACTGAGTTTTAAGTCCCTTTGGTTTATATAATAAAAAAGAATACCTTCTTGTTTCATTAACACGACTCACTTAATACTCATACTTGTAATATTTTAGAACTCCGGTAATCCAATATTAATTACACTTAGCAAAATAATTTGCTAATTGGTCCAATAACAGCGCCAAGTGTTGACGCTCGAACGCGTCACACGAACACGTCCTTGTGTACCCGCGGCGCCGAGGGAGATGCCCCGCAACTTGCACCGCGGGAGGCCTGCCGGAAGCGCGGTACGCAAGACAGTCCGGCGGGCGCTTTTGAGGCCAGATGCCCCGGTTCCTCGGGAGGGACCCCGTCGGAGGACCCGGCGAAGATTGGCTGCTCCAAGTCGTTCTTAACGCCTCTGGAGCCTCGTGGATCGTAGCCTCCAAACTTGAAGAACAACGAAGAACGAGAAGCAAGGTACAAGGGAGAGAGATAGATGAACACGATAAATTAGGGTTTGTGTTTGTTCGATTGGTGTTGGTTCAATCGGCCGTCACCTCTCATGTATATAAGAGGCGGCTGGACTTCCCGTGCAAGTAAAAGGCTTGGATTCACGTCCAAAATCCCTAATTTGCATCCAATTCGGATGTTTGACTCGAACCTTCTAAAACTGTTCGGTCTGAAAACTGGCTGCATCTTGCGGGTCGTTCGAGGCAGTAAACGTCCTCAAATCGGAATCACATAGAAGACAAAGTCGTTCGCCTCGAAAAGACGAAGAACTTTTATTTTATGTGTTTTGTCATCCGAATCTATCTTGATGGTTTAATCTTGTCTGCACTGAAAAGAGTTCGAATCGAATCCGAATCTGGCAGTTCTGGCCTATCCGTATTTTGCAGATTCGGGGCTATAAACAACCCCAGATTAAAATATCGTAGAAGACAAAATTGTTCATCTGAAAACAACGAAGAGCTTTCATTCAATGAGTTTTTTCATTTGACCTCTCCTTGATGCTTCAAAATCAGGTGGAAGAAGTTCGACGCAATCTGAAAGATTTTCAACTTGTTTCGCCAATGCTCCCGCCAAAGTGCAGAGTATGTCTATGGTTTGGCGGATTTGCTCGCATAATGAGATGATTTGTAGTATTTTGGCTCTATAAGTTGTATATGACCTCGGATTGAGATGATCCAAAAATCAAATTTGTTTGTTTCGACGAGACGTACAACTTTCATTCACATTATTTTTACATTTGGGAACATCTTGTTGCCTTCCTTTTGTGAGGAAAAAACGAGTGTCAACCACATGCCCCCTTTTTTTGGCAAAGCTTGTGTGCCAAAAAATAACTTGCACCATTCTTGTTCTAGGAATGATGTCAACACTCCATCGGCCATGTGTTCTCAGGAGGATACTAGATTATGGACCATATGTGCAAGAGGGAAAATACCGTAATAATCTTTCACCCAAATAGTCCGAAAGAATAACACCAACCATTTGGCGATAAAAGGTCCTCACTCATCAACGCATATTTGAAAGCAACCCGCCAAATGGTCATGCCGACCCTCTTGTAGGATTTTTCATATAATTAACAATGAGCTTCTCCCTGCTATCTGCATTAGATTTTCCATTAGTGCATGGCCGAAGCGGCTTGCCTCGATCCGGTCCTACTTTCATTGGTGAAACAAAGCATCGGCTCATGGGGAATATGCAGTGCACCATGATTAACATGGTAGCCCGATGTTTGCGCACCAACTCATCACATTTCATGTCTAGGCATAAGAGAATTAGTAAAGCACTTCAAGATAAAAGTTATACCTGGTGGTGAACTCCATGACAAAGGCAATGATGGCACAGTTGAAGAGTATAGATGATGTGCCAACCGAAGATTTTTCTTAACTGATATAGACCTTCGGCTTAACTGCTTGTTAGTTTCAGTCTTCTCTTTATTTACTTCTATGAATTTCCTTGCAACAGAATCTTGCACATCATTCTTGTCCTTGCAGCTCTTCTTAGGAATCCATGCCATGTTTATATTTTTTAACTCTTTAGCACTAAGCCTTTGCAATTTTCTTTTTTGCCAACTTGATAAGCCGAGTGGGCATCTCGACTATAGTTTTGTTTCCGCTTTGGCAACTCTTTCTTGAGCTTGGGCACTTTCAACTTCGCACATTCAGATTTGGCACTTTGATCTTCAACAATTTTTTCTTTCATCTCTTTGCCTTTAATAGCCAAGGTCAATTGGATCGGCTGTTTGTTACTTGAAACTGAATATGAAACAGCATACTTGTGACCATCCTTTTTTACTTGGTAAACCTGCTTGACCACCTCCTTCTTTTCCTTTGAGCTCCGGGCCAATTCTTTTTTATTGAAACGGTTTTTGGCATGCGATTGTTGATCCAATAATGATCTATTTGGAGCTGCATAATTTGGGTTAGACGGTCTAGAATAATATGGATAATGTGCCCATGAATCATACATGTCCCATGATGAATATGGATAGGAATTAGCATAGGGAGGTGTCCATGACCTTTGTATTGGCGGCCCAAAAGGAGGATATGAACCTGATGGAGGGATGATAACCCGGTAGGCTAACGCCAAGGAGTAATTCGGCCCAAAAGACGCTGCGCAAGACCCGGCTTAGGATAAAGAAGCTTCTAGAAGGCCCAGGAACGAAGGCCTCGTAACCCGGATTGTGGGTTCCGATAAGGAAGTTTAGGGTTTGTAAGCAGTGTCCGAGTAGGATTCAGAGTGCTCCTTGGAGAGTAAGCCAGGGGGTCCAGATGTTATATAAGCCGGTCCCTAGGTTACGGTTGGACAAGCTTTACGTGAGCAAGAACGCGATCGCCAGATCGAGAGGTTCCGAGTATCCATTGTAACACCAGTATCGAGCTAATATATTTAGATCGTAGACTCGGCGACTTGATTGCCGGCTACCAGATCGCATATCACCATGGTTTCCTTTGAGCTAAACCCTCTCCCAAACACTCGAGTCGATTTGCCCCAAGACAAGTTACCCCCGGTAACGTCTGTCGTGATTATCCCACGACAGTTGGCGCCCACCGTGGGGCCTACGTCCAAGGGTGTTTACATCACGGGAGAAGCTCGGGAGAACATGAAGAACCTCGTCGTCGGCGAGATCTACACCAACCCCGAAGGAGAGAAGATGGTGGACGATTTTGGCTGGGGGCCAGAGTCGGATCTGCTCGAATCCGGATCTGTCTTGACGATCGGCCGGATCAACGTCTTCATTGGCATGGTACGTACGTCCGGTTTAGCTCCTGACGATTTTGGATTTGATTCCGTGTCAGGGGAGGCCACCTGCGTTCAGTTCGATGGGGAGGAATCACTCGGGACGATAGATCCGGCAGAAGATCCCACCACGAAGAGGGAACAGCCGGAGGAGCCGGCATGGACCCCGCGTGACCGGGTTATGAGAGAAGATGACACCGAGTCTATCCTGCACCTGCTGGAGGACCGGTACGAGGAAGACAGCGATGATGAAGAAGAATACAAATCTGCGCCAAGCATTGTGCGCCAGGTCGCGGTTTACACGGCCCCCGCAACCAATCTTAATCAGGGGAACGTGACCGCGGCCCCTGTCGGAACAACACATGCATTGGCCCAGACGCAAAATCCGATTGACGGAAACCCGGTCTTAACCCGGGTCGACGGAGAATCGGCATCAGTTACCAGCCATGCGGCGGATAGCGAGTTGCAGGCAAACATGTTCGGATATCTGGCAAACCGGACACGAGGGGCGGGTCCTTCAAATCCGCAACACCCGGCCCTGTTCAACAACAACCTGATCCTGGATCCCACCGTTCTAGCCACAGTCATAACCCCGGAAAACGCGGCGGAACGTGTTAGGGATCTGGATGTAGCCCGTCGTGCATTGGAACAACAGAGAAGGCAAGTAGAAGCAGAAAAACAAGGGGTAGCTGCGCGCCAGCGCGATCTAGATGCATTGGAGAACCGGCTCCGAGAAGAGACAACCAGGGTGCGTCAAAGGCACCAGACCAGATTACCAGCAACGGGTGGAGTTATAAACCCGGCTACACTATTCATCACACCTCAGGACCAACCGATTCCAGCGGCGAACCAAGAAACTGTACATCAACCCGCAACTGGAGGAGCACAACCGGTAAACACGCAGGCCGGGTTACCCATATTGCAGACTGGAGTTACTACCGACAATACATTACCACCACCACCACCATCGCGGTTTCGCACGCCAGCAGGTCATTACAACAACCCCATGGATAATGTGTATGCTGCAACGTTAGCATTGAATCAGATCCCCGTAAGAGAGTCACCCCATGCGGAGCAGACCCGACGGGCGATCGATTTATTGCATACGGCAGTGGCACAACAAGTTAATTAACCGGACAACAGAAGTGGAATGCATGGGACACCGTATATCAGCCAGCAACGAGCCAATACCGGCAATATTCAGACAAGCTCAGCGCGACGGAGGGCAGAGCAGCAGCAAATGCCGCCTCCTCCCCGTGTTCAAGCAGTACCAGCAGCATCAGCGATGCAAGCCATTGTGGATAGTTCCAAAGCGAGGAGAAACGCGGTCGGGTCTGGTGCATGGACCAGCAGCAGTGCCGCGCCCAGCCACGCCCCCCGCAGGATCACACGTTTCCCGAGTGAGGCCGGTTCCGACTAATCTCGCCGGGCCTAAGTGTCTGTCGAATAACATCAGAGCTGAGCCTTACCCGGATAAATTCAAGGAACCGGGTAAAGTAGTGAATTATGAGCCAACTATGGATCCAGAAACGTGGTTGAGCAGTTATGAGATGGCTATGTCAATCCGCAACGCAACTGAAAATCTTCAAGCCAAGTTCATGTACTTAATGATGTCAGAAGGAGCAGCAAAGTTATGGTTCAATAATCTACCGGAGGGATCCATCAAGTCATGGGAGGAGTTGAAAATTGCGTTTATCAAGCACTTTCATGGGACGTGCAGAAAACTATTTACTATTGATGACCTAGAGCGGTGTGTCCAGAAGAAGGGAGAATCGGTGCGCAGTTGGGTGCGCCGAGTCATGGAAATACTTCATTCATCTACAGATATTCAGCCCAAGGATGTGTTACAAGCGATGGCAAAGACGTGCAAGCACATACCTTTAGTGCAAAAGTTAACTCGCATGAAATCTAGTCGAAATGCTTCAGAGGTTACGATGGGAGAGCTAATGGATGCATGCAACAAGCACGCTGCAACAGATACTACAGAAGAGGATGTCGATGACAAGAAAGCAAAAGCAAACACAAGCAACAATGGAAGAACCGGCAATGGATCAACGCCGGGTAACAATGGAGGTAACAACGGGAACAACCAGAATAAGCGCCCGTTTGAGGGAAGCTCCGAGTTTGTCGCTAGCACAGAAGCCGGGTCTTCGAGACCTAGGGCGGAAGGAAACTTTAATGGAGGAAACCAGAACGGAGGAAATTATCAAGGACCGCCAAGGCCGGGTAACAATTGGGATATCTTCAGGATGGCGTGCCCAAAGCACAGCAGAAACGGTAGGCCAGCTAACCATTCACTGGAGCAATGTGCGGACCTACAGAGATGGAAGAACGAGGAAATAAACAAGGCTATGCGAGGTGCAGGTCGGGGAGGAGGACCGGGTCCGGGTGGAAACCCGGGCCACGGCTCACCCCCAGCCGGCAACCCGGCAGGCGGAAATCCGGGTAATAACCAGGGGGGAGCTAGAGGTTTCCAGGCCAACCCCAAGCAGTTGGTACAATACCACGTACATACTACAGGAATTTCCAACAAGGATAAAAAGATACTGAAAAAGGCGGTAAACTCAGTTGCCTCGGCCGTTCCGAGATACCTGAGATGGTCAGAGCAGGACGTAACATGGAGCAGAAGGGATCACCCGGAAAGGATAGAACACCCGGGAGTCTTAGCATTGGTGGTTGCGCCGCAGGTTAATGGTTATGAGTTGAAAAAGGTCTTAATGGATGGTGGTAGTAGCATCAATATCTTATATTGGGAAACCTTTCTACGCATGGGTCTCAAGGAGTCCCAGCTACAGAAGAGTTCGACAGTTTTTCACGGGATAGTACCGGGTCACTCGGCGTGCCCCGAGGGAAAAATCACACTGGAGGTAGCGTTTGGAGAATCGAAGGACAATTTCTGGGTTGAGTGGCTCACTTTCGAGGTGGTCAAGTTGCGCAGCCCTTATCACGCGCTATTCGGAAGGCCGGCTTATGCTAAGTTCATGGCCAGGCCATGTTATGTGTATCTACAGCTAAAAATCCCGGGTCCAAAGCAGACCATCACCATACATGGGAACCGGGATATAGCGGCTGAGTGCGATGAAGGAGATGCGGCAATGGCTGAACAAGCCTGCAGAAAAGAGGAACTCAAGTATTACCGGTCTCAAGTAGACCCGGATGATAGAACAGCGTTAAAAAGGCCGAATACTGAAGATGAGAGAGCGAAGTTCAAGGCGGCGCAGGACACCAAGATGGTGGATTTTGTCGAGGGTGATCCCTCCAAACAATTTGCTATAGGATCTAACTTGGACAGCGAGCAGGAGAAAGCACTTGTGGAGTTTATTCGTTCGAATCAGGATGTGTTCGCCTGGACGCCCAGCGACATGCCGGGTATCCCTACAGAACTGGCAGAGCATAGTTTGCACGTTGATCCCAAGTCCAGTCCTGTGAAGCAGGGCCTGAGAAAAATGAATGAAGAAAGAAGGAAGGCTATAGGAGAAGAAATCGCACGGCTGCTTACAGCCGGCTTTATCATGGAAGTATTTCACCCGAACTGGTTGGCAAACCCGGTTCTCGTGATGAAAAAGACCAATGAGTGGAGAATGTGCATCGATTATACAAGTCTCAACAAGCATTGCCCAGAGGATCCATTTGCACTACCAAGGATAGATCAGATCATTGACGCAGTAGCTGGAAGTGACCTATTATGTTTCCTGGACGCATATTCCGGGTATCATCAGATCAAGCTCAAGAAGGAAGATTGGGAGAAAACATCGTTCATAACCCCTTTTGGGGCCTTCTGTTACAAGACCATGACATTTGGATTGAAGAACGCTGGAGCAACCTATCAACGGTGTATTCAGAAGTGCTTTGAGGACCAAATCGGACGCAACGTTCACGCATACGTGGATGATGTGGTGATCAAGACCAGGAAAGCGGAGACATTTATTGATGATCTAAAGGAAACGTTCAAGAATCTGAGAAGGTACCAGATGAAACTTAACCCAACAAAGTGTGTCTTTGGAGTCCCAGCCGGGAAATTACTTGGCTTTATTGTTTCTGAGAGAGGAATTGAGGCAAATCCGGATAAAATCAAAGCTATCCAAAGTCTGAAAAAGCCGGAAAATTTGAAGCATGTTCAGAAGCTCACAGGGTGCATAGCAGCGCTCAGCCGGTTTATATCCAGACTCGGAGAAAAGGCAATACCCTTGTACCGGCTCTTGAAGAAATCGGATAAATTCGTATGGGATCAAGAGGCGGACGAGGCGTTCGAAGCACTAAAGAAGCAGTTATCTGAGGCACCAGTCCTAGCAGCCCCGGGTCCTAAAGAGCCCATGCTATTATACGTTGCAATCGGGCCCCGGGCGGTTAGCGCAGTGGTTGTCGTCGAGCGTAAGGAGGATGGGAAAGATCACCCGGTCCAGAGGCCGGTTTATTATGTCAGCGAGGTATTATCAGAGGCAAAACAACGCTACCCACATTGGCAAAAGCTGGTTTTCGGGGTCTTCATGGCCAGTCGGAAATTGAAGCCATATTTTCAGGAACACCCCATAACAGTGGTTAGTTCTATACCAATGTCGGATATCATCAGAAACTCGGATGCTACGGGTAGAATAGCCAAGTGGGCGATCGAGATGGGAGATTATCACATCAACTACGAGCCCAGGTCAGCAATCAAATCTCAAGCTCTAGTCGATTTTATTAACGATTGGACTCACACAGGCATGCCAACCATGGCTCCAAATTCCGAGTCTTGGATAATGCACTTCGATGGTTCCAAGCAGTACGAGGGATCAGGGGTTGGAGTGGTGCTAACATCACCCAAAGGAGACAAGTTAAGTTACGTGTTGCAGATTCATTTTGATTGTTCCAATAACGTGGCCGAGTATGAGGCCCTATTGCATGGCTTAAAGGTAGCCAAGGAGATGAACATTAAGAGGATACGATGCTTTGGAGATTCGGACCTTGTGGTACAACAGGTCTCAGGAACTTGGGATAGAAAAGATGCAACTATGGCAGCATACCGCAGAGAGGTGGACATGGTTGCCGGATGTTTTTCTGGGTATGAGGTGGAGCACATAGAAGAAAAAACGAGGCAGCAGACGCACTCGCCAGACTCGGCTCGCGCAGAGAGCCGGTACCACCTAATGTTTTCCTGGATGAGCTATGGCGACCATCAGTTAAAACCGAGTCTGAGGAAGAATTGGCAAATCAAGACCCGGATTTGGAGCTCGTGGCCACAGTACGTGCTATTCCCGAGTGGACAGAGCCGTTCCTGTCCTACCTATCACGGGGCGAGTTACCACAGCAGGAGGTATTAGAAAGACAAATTCTGAGGCGAGCAAAAGGATATTCTATTATCAATGGGGAGTTGTACAAAAGAAGTGCAGCAGGAGTCTTTTTGCGCTGTGTAGCACCAGAAGAAGGCCGACAGATCCTCAAGGAGATCCATGAAGGTGATTGTGGGCATCATGCATCCACGAGATCCCTCGTGGCCAAAGCTTATCGACATGGTTTCTTCTGGCTCACGGCCCTAGCAGACGCGGAGCGTTTGGTGGCAAGGTGTGACGGATGTCAAAGGTACGCTCGCCAAACCCATGTGCCGGCTATGGAACTGCGGACTATCCCATTAACCTGGTCGTTCGCTGTTTGGGGTATGGATATGGTTGGCCCCTTCCACATGTCACCTTGCAAAAAGACACATCTCTTAGTGGCGGTTGATAAGTTTACCAAGTGGGTTGAGGTAATGCCAGTTACCAATTGTGAAGCAATTACAGCAGTCAAGTTCCTGAAAAGGATTATCTATCGGTTCGGATATCCCCACAGCATAATTACCGACAATGGAACCAACATTTCCCTTGGAGAGATGGAGAAGTTTTGTGGAAACAATGGCATCCATTTGGACATAGCCTCGGTGGCCCACCCACAGGCTAATGGACAAGTGGAAAGAGCGAATCAGGAATTGCTTCGTGGATTAAAACCACGGTTGCGAGTCCCGTGTATTAGAGCCGCTGGTGCATGGGTAGAGGAGTTACCTCAGTAGTTTGGGGTATCAATACCACACCTAACAGATCTACTCATATGACACCGTTCTTCATGGTTTATGGCGCAGAAGCGGTGTTGCCGAGTGACATTATGCATGATTCGCCTCGAGTATCGGCTTATGTTGAGGTGGAGAACGAGAAGACCCGGCAAGACGCCGTGGATATACTAGAAGAAGAAAGGGAACAAGCTTTGGAGAGATCAGCCATATATCAGCAGGATTTGCGGAGATATCATAGCCGGCGCGTAAAAACCCGGGTCTTCCAGGAAGGAGACCTGGTTCTGCGCCTGGTACAATCAAAGGAAGGAAAACACAAGTTATCACCGTCATGGGAAGGACCGTTCATCATAAGCCGGAATCTGCACAATGGATCATATTACTTGATAGATGCACGGGAAGAGTCGGCCACGGTTAATGACACCGCTCATACCACTTCATCTATGCAAGAGAAAGAAAGACCATGGAACGTGGCTCAGCTGCGTCCCTACTATACCTAGCATAGCCTAGATTCATAAACTGGAATTGCACGATGTAACAGGCAGCAGGTTTCAGACGCACTCTTTTCCTATCCAGGGTACCTAAGGGGACTGGAGGGTTTTTAATGAGGCGGCCTGTTGACCTAACTTTTCTCATATCAATAAAGAGATGGTTAAACAATATATTATTTCCTTTTCACGTGTCTTCATCACTTTTTATTTCTATTATACTTTTTATCTTTCTTTCAGGTAAGTATTGTTTACTGTTTTTTAGTACATTAGTTTCTTTAGCAGTTGGCGTATATTTAGGTCTTTGGGGCTGATTGCTTGAATAGCACAGTTACAAACTCAAAGACCCGACCATGATGCCTATGAGTTATAAGGGCCGATTACTCGCAAACGAGTACGGCTGCAAGCTTATAACCGGACAAAGGAGCCAAACTTTCTTGACTTTTCTTACTTAAGCTCGATGTGACTCGCACTAAAGTGGCATGATTTGCTCGCATATGATCACAATCAGTCATGATGCCCAATGGGACTTGCCTGACCCTGTCTTCGTATAGATGTAGCAACATGATTATCCACGCGAAAGCCGGCTTACAGTACAAGAGAGCCAAAAGGGTCATCTAAACCACAAGTTATGCAGAGTATAGGGTTAATAACCGGAAACTCACTGTTTATTAAGCATAACTTCAAAACCTATGTGAAACGGCTCTAGGTTTTGAGCTTTGGCAAAGACAATTTGTTCTATTTGAAAGACCTAACACCCTAAACTCGGAAGTTCGGCCCTTGGGGACTGGGGATTTTGAAAAAAGAAACAAATTATCTAGCTATTAAGCTCAAAAACCCGAAAATCCGAGTCTTGGGGACTTGGGGACTTAGAGAAAAGTCCACCTGTCAAAACCCACGAGACCCGGAAACCGAGTCTCACAAAAGGAACCATAAAGTAAGTCGGAATATCAAGAATAAATGAACTCAAAGGCAGATAAATATCAAAATCATCCACAGGCCAGAAGAGCCACGAGATATATCAAGGCATTAAAGTGCATTACAAGTCTCGATACTAGTATCAAAGGTGCACAGGCGCACCGTCAAAAGTAATTGTTCAAAGGGACCATTGGCCGACTGACGCATAGGAAATGACAGCGGATAGAAAAGATCACTCAGCATCTTGGGTCGAGGCGTCCATCTTGTCCTTGCCCTTGCCAGCCGGGTCCTGGCCAGTAGCCTTCCCAGCATCGTTACCCGGATGAGCAGCATCAGGACGAAGAGGAGGGCGGCTAGCCGGTGTAGAGGAGGAGGGCGTCGACTTAAAGTCGGCTTCCCTCTTTGCAGCTTCCTCCCTTTTCCTGGCTAAGTCAGCATTCCACTTCTCCAGAATATCGAAGGGTAAAGGCATATCGTCCTTCACAGGTTTACCCTTGGCGTCGTATGAAGTCACGAAGTTACTTAGATCCAGAGAGTCGGCAATTGTAGTCGCTGAGTGACGCACTTCGCTCTGCACAACCTTGAAATCCTTGATGCCGAATCTAGAACCATCAGCCTTGAATTCTGGAAATCCGGCCACCAACTTTGCCGGATCAAGCTTTGGAAAGTAGGCTTTAGCCAGCATTAGCCCCCGAGCCATCCTAACTCGGCATGCCGAGCGTTTCCAGAGCTCAATCCATGCGGGTACAGTGGAACACGCATGGATCAAAGTTTCCATACCCGGATAGCCATCGGTTGGCCACTGTATGGTGTCCAGGATCCATTTAGTGCCGGCGCAGAATCTCCGGAGCACATTCTTCAAGTTTTTTACCTTCTGGATGTCATCCTCTTCTGAGGGCGCAAGGTTAGCACCTACAATATAAATAACATGGGTTATTGAAAGATCATCGTCCGTTTTGGTAATTATATGACAACATAACTATTTGATCTAATGTTTGTTCAAATGATGAAAATGCCCAGGTTATTAGGTTCACTATATTTATGGGGCTAATGCTTGAGATATTCGAAAAGTGCTAAGAGAAAGAAAGCCAGGAAACCAAAATGTGCAGGGGCGGAAGCTCCGGTGAATCCACCGGAGGCTCCGGTAAATCCACCGGAGGCTCCGGTGAATCCACCGGAGGCTCCGCCCTCTGCCCCCACTTAGCCTGTGCGCAAATAGGCTCCGGTGCGCATCCGGTGGTACCTCCACCAAAATGGCCTTCTGTTTGAGAAGAGCGGAGGTTCCACCGGAGGCTCCGGTGGACATCCGGTGGATCCTCTGGTCCAAGTGCAAATGGCATCCGGTGGAAGGTCCGGTGGTGGCTCCGCCATTTACCCCTTCTGTTGGATAAGAGCGGAGGTTCCACCGGAACCTCCGGTGCGGCTCCGGTGGGCGGAACCTCCGCTCAATCCACCGGAGCCTCCGGCCTACTCTACAGCGCGCAAAGGATAAGGCACTGCGCAACTGCGCAGTGCACAGAAGTCCACCGGAGCCTCCGGTGAAACCACCGGAGCCTCCGGTGCCCTGGACTGCAAACGGCCACTTGGATGCAAGGGGTATAAATACCCCTTCCCCTACCTCATAAATGCTAAGCTTTTTCCATTCTCTCTCCTAGCCATTAATGAAAGCTTCAACCACCTAGATCTCCCACTCCGTCCACCCAATCACTCCCAAACTTGGTGGAGAGCTAGAGGAGACCTAGATCCACACTTCCACCAAAGGAATCTCAAATCCATCCACCACAACCTAGTAGATCTAGAATCCTACTTGAGGCCTAGAAACCTTAGTAGATCTCGTGCTTGTAGTTTCCACCTTGTTGCAAGAAGCTACGGATTGCTTGAGAGCCTCCATCCATCTTGTGGAGTGACCTCAAGTCCTTGTAAAGGTTTGGTCAACGCCTTAAAGTCGACCTCATAGTGGAAACGAGCATCTCCCTCACCGGAGAAGCTCAAGGAGAACAAGGTGTGCACAACCGTGCTATTGAGGAGCGCCTAGGTGGCTCCCCACCTCTCCAACGTAGACGTACTTCTCTTTGAGAAGGAACTACGGTGAATCATATCCTTGTCTCCTTGTTTACACTTGTTGTTTGCTTTACTACCTTACGCTTTACTTCCGTTGCGTATACTACTATCTTCACATAGGTTGCTCACCTAGTTGCACATCTAGAGAATCGTATCTAATCGTACTAAGCCCTTTAAAAGGAAAAGAAAAGAAAAATTGGTAGTCAACCTATTCACCCCCCCTCTAGTTGACCATAGTGCACTTTCAATTGGTATCAGAGCCTCGGCTCTTACTAAGGGCTTAACCGCCTAAGAGTACAATGGTCGATGAAAATACCCCCGGTAGTTCTAGTGCGGAGATCTCCAAGATGTCCGACAGTATATCGAACCTACAAGACTCGGTTGGAATCCTCCAAACCGAAATGTCTAAGGTTAGCTCTACTGTCAGTCTGGAGGTTTCTAGCATCAAGAAAATGATGGAGGTATTGATGGGGAGAACCAAGGAGTCCGAGGAAGCACCTCTCACCACCAACGATGTTAGTTCGGATGAAGAATCCATTCCGGACATTGATGAAATGGAAGCTAACATCGCTTTAGCTAAGGCGAAAGCCAAAGCAAAAGCCGATAAAAAGGCTAAGGGTAGTGGGAACTCCGAGGGCTCCAAGTCTCAATCGGCTAACGGTTCGGGGTCTAACTCTAAAGTTCCACCGCCTCCCAATTACGATTCTATCCACCCTATTGCTACAATACCACACATGGTTAATGTTGGAAATCCTCCCATGCTTAACACTAACGAATTCTCATCATGGAAGTTCGATATGGAGTCTCACATTTCAGGTTGTTGCACCGCTCTATGGAGAAGCGTTCTTCATGGATTCCATCCTCATGATCCAAACAACTTGACCCCAAGAGAGGACGTGGAATTCCAACTCAACAAGACCGCTATTGTGACTATCCAAAAGGCTCTCCCAAGAGAACATCTTGAGCACATTCGCGGCTTGAAGACCGCCAAGGAAGCATGGGATAAACTTGACTCCTTGTTCCAAGGAAATGCTAGCATTCAATCATCAAAATATGATGTTGCTCTCGACAAGTCCGAGAACTTCGTCATGCTTGAAGACGAGAGTCCCGAGGAGCTATATAGAAGAGTTGTCACTCTTGGCAATCAACTAAGAGATTTTGGGAAAGATGAAATCTCCGATGAATGGATCAAGAGGAAGTTTGTCAAGGCCATAACTCCATTTGAGAAGAACCTCTCCACTAGCATTCGAACAAGATCCGACTACAACTCCCTCAACTCCATTGGAGTGCTAAGTGAGTTCATTGCTATATCCTTATCTCACAAAAGTCCGGATGATGCTCTTGCTCGCTCTAGAGGACATGGAAAGTCTCCCAACCTTGCCTTGAAGTCTAAAGCAATGGCCAAGATCGAAGAAGTTGATGATGATGATGATGATGATGATGATGAGGACTATGAGGATACATACAAGGGTGCCCATAAATGTATTGCTCTTGCCATGCAAGGGTATTGGAAGAGATGGGAGGCTCACAAAGCCGGTGCCCCAAGACCTTCAAGGAACAAGATCTTTAGGAAGAAAGGGGAACGGCCAAGGACATGTTATAATTGTGGAAGTGCAAACCACTTCGTCAAAGAGTGTCCCTTTGAGCCAAGAGAAGAGAATGAAGGGAAGCTTGTTCGCAAGGACAAGAACAAAGCTCCACAAAACAAGAACCTCGCTAGAAGGGTTCCAAGGGCTCTATATGTTCAAGAAGGCCCCACATTGGAGACATACTACTCCGGAGATGAAGGAGAAGATGAAGTCGTAGGTGTTGCCCACGTCGCCATAGCTACCACTTCCTCTTCATCGGTCTCTCTATTTGAATCTCCCAATGAGAAGACATCGATCCGACCTACATGTCTCATGGCAAAAGCCACCGCGGTAATAACTTCCACCTCCAAGTCTATTAACACTACCTCTCCCTCATTATTGGATTGTGTTGAAAACATTGGTGACGATGAGGAGGCCAAGAACCTAGGATCTTGGTTGTGTAGTCTTGAAGGTGAAACTAAAGAAAAAGTAAAATCTCTCCTAAGGCAACTTGATTATGCCAACTCTCTCATTGATGAGAAAGAGGAAATCATCATGACCTTGGAGAATCATGGTGGTACCAATGAGAATCATGATGGTGAACTAATTAAGGCTCTTGAAAAGGAGAGATCCATGAGAGCCTCTCTTGAAGAAAGACTATCTAGTTTACAAGACTCTTATGCTATTAGTGTTTCTAAGCTTAGGAAAGATAATGAAAAATCTCTTGCCAAACTTAAGAAAGAACATGCTAAATCTCTTGTTTTGCTTAAAGAATTTGAAGAGGAAGAGTTGAAGCTAGGAATAGCTCATCAAAAACTTGACGAGGAGCATGACAAACTAAAAGAAGAGTTTAAATCTCGAGGAAATTCATGACAAACTTGCCAAGTCTCGAATCAAGCTTCTAGCTCAACAATCAAATAAGCATGTTGCATCTTCATCAAATAGAATTGTTATTGCACCTACATCTTCCACTACGACTAACAATGTAGGGAAGGAAAGAATTCTCAACGATGCAATAAGCTCTCAAGGTGCCAAGAAAGGAAAAGAGGGACTTGGGTTTATTTCCAAGTCAAAGAAGATATCCAAGAATGTCACTACTCCCCCCTCAAAATGTTGTTTTTGTGAAAGAGGGTGAGGTGACCAAAGAAAAGGAGACCAACGCCATTACGGGTGGTGATACCTCTAGGGGGAGCATCACTCATAATGATTTCGCCGGAAAATATAATCCATCTTATGTTCTTATGAAATCTAGGGATGGACATGTTTATGCTAAATACGTTGGTACTTCTTATGGTGATGATTATAATTGGACTATTTGGGTTCCTAAGACCCTTGTTACTAACAAAAGAGGACCCATTGAAGGATGGGTACCTAAATCAAGAAATTGATCTCTTGTAGGGAAAAGCTTCCGGGTCTAACAAATGGACAGTGGATAGTGGTGCATCCCAACATATGACCGGAAGCCATGACACAATAAGCAATCTTAAACCTCCTCTACCTCATCTCAATTGCGTCACTATTGGTGATAAGTCCGAGCTTAAGGTATTGGGACGAGGCAAGGTAGCAATCTCAAATGATTTATCAATTGAGAATGTTCTCCTTGTTGAGTCCCTTGGCTATAATTTGATGTCCGTTCTTCAACTTGCGAATTGTGGTTTCACCTTGTTCTTTAATAGAGAGAGTGTGATTGTCACTTGGGAGACATCTCTTAAAGTAGCCTTTGTTGGGTTTGTCGAGAACGACATGTATGTAGTGGACTTCTCTAAAGAAGACACGTGTGCCGCGACATGCCTAATGGCTAAAGTTGATGTGGGGTGGCTTTGGCATCGCCGACTAGCCCACACCAATATGAGAATGTTACATGATCTCCAAAGTGGCAATCACGTTCTAGGACTAACCAAAGCTAAATTTGCTAAAGATCGTGTGTGTAGCTCTTGCACCTTTTATTAAGGGAAGAACCATCCAGGATTGCCTTGCTTGGTCTTTTGAGTTTCTGCATCAGTGTCAACAGTCCAAAAGAAAAATTGTGGTTCTCAAGATTGACTTTGAAAAAGCCTTTGACACTTTGGACCATGATGCCATTATACAAGTCCTAAAATTTAAGGGGTTTCCAGATTTATTCCTCAATTGGGTAAGAGAAATTTTAGCATCAGGTTTTTCTTCTGTTCTACTCAATGGAATACCTGGGAAGAAATTTCATTGCAAAAGAGGAGTTAGACAGGGAGATCCTTTGTCTCCACTTCTTTTTGTTGAAGGAGCTGATTTATTACAGAGTTTAGTAAACAAAGCGTACTCTGATGGTCTACTTTCCTCTCCTATCCCAGTCCGTAAAGACTTTCCTATTATTCAGTATGCTGATGATACTATTGTGGTGCTTCCAGCATGTGCCAAAGACCTGGATGTTTTCAAGGATATTCTCAACACCTATGCTGCTTTTACAGGCCTGAAAATCAATTTTCATAAATCATCTATAATTCCTATCAACTTAACTGATGAGGAAGCTAATGCTCTGGCTGAACTTTTCTGGGTCTATGCCTTTCACTTACCTAGGCTTGCCAATGAGTACCACTAAACCCTCTATCAAGGATTTCTCTCCTTTGATTGATAGAGTTGAAAGGAGACTTTCTGCCACCTCCTCTTTTTTGTCATATGGAGATAGACTGGTGCTAGTGAATTCTGTGTTATCATCCTTGCCAACCTATTATATGCTTTCTCTTGTTATTCCTACTGGTGTCATTGAGGTTATTGACAGAGCAAGAAGGCATTGCTTGTGGAGTAAAAGAGGAAAGGAAAAAGCTCAATCACTTGCAGCTTGGCATATGGTGTGCAAACCAAAGAAAAAGGGAGGGCTGGGAGTAATTAACTTGAAAATCCAGAACTCTGCCCTTTTATTAAAACATCTTGATAAACTTTATAATCAGGAAGCCTTGCCTTGGGTGCAACTTGTTACTGATGCTTACTATTATAAGGCTGTTCCTCATGCTGTGGTTGAGTCTGGTTCTTTCTGGTGGAAAAATATATTGGCATTATCTGGGAGTTACAGGAACTACACTACATGCTGTGTGGGCAATGGTTTCACAATATTGTTTTGGGAAGACAAATGGCAGCCTCAACCTCTTAAGATAACCTTCCCAAGACTTTTTTCTTTTGCCAAAGACAAATTTCAGTCTGTAAATGATTTCCTGCTTGGCACAGATTGTCTCCAGAACTTTGCTTTACCCCTGTCAGTTCAAGCAAATGAAGAGCTTAGGCTATTGAAAGGCATGATTGGTCATTTTACATTGCAACTTGATATTACAGATCAATGGAAGAGCCCACATTCTAGTGGCAGATTACGTCCTAGCTCATTTTATAAACACCATTTTTCTGATGTCCCTGATGATCCAATTTCTTTTGCAATTTGGAGGAGCAAGTGTCAATCTAAGCATAGATTTTTTGCTTGGCTTATCCTGCATGATAGAATTAATACCAGGGACATGTTAATTCGACGACATTGGACCATTAATTCATCATCTGATTGTGTCCTGTGCCCTGACCATGTTCTTGAGGATTGGAGACACTTATTTTTCAATTGTACATTCAGTACAAGGATTTGGAATTACTTGCAGATTCCTTGGATACCTGGCACACCATCTTATGCTATCATGTATGCCAGAAAGCATTTTGCTGGTTCTTGTTTTGTGGAGATTGTGATCCTGGCTTGCTGGTGCATCTGGAAGCAAAGGAATGGATGGATCTTCAAGAACATCAAGCCAACTTTCAGAGGTTGGAAGGCCCTGTTTACACAGGAAGTCACTCTGCTTAAATACAGGGTGAAGAGTGCAGACTCTGTTTTTTTGACATCATGGATTAATTCACTCCCATAATTTTCTTGTACATATTGTACATTTGTAAATAACTTTTTTCATTTATTTAATAAATGGGGGGCTGTGGGGGTTTCCCCCACAGTAATGGTGTCAAAAAAAAAACATGGAGAACAACACCCAACCAAGACAACAATCTCCACTACAAGAATTCTCGAGCTCATTCACTTAGATCTCTTTGGTCCACTATCCTATGATAGTCTCGGAGGAAAGAAGTATTGTTTGGTGATTGTGGATGACTATTCAAGATATTGTTGGGTGTATTTCTTCAAGAGGAAGAGTGAAACTCAAAGTAGAGTCATCGAGTTCATCACTCTAGTTGAGCGCCAACACAATGCTACCATATTGGCAATCCGGAGTGATAATGGCTCGGAGTTCAAGAACTACACCGTTGAGGGTTTTCTTAGTGAAGAGGGCATTGCTCATCAATACTCCACTCCATATACCCCTCAACAAAATGGTGTTGCGGAGAGAAAGAACCGGACTTTGATGGATGCGGCTAGAACTATGATTGCGGAGTTCTCTTCTCCCTATAACTTTTGGGCCGAAGCCGTTTCCACCGCATGTCACGCCACCAACCGGTTATATCTTCGCAAGATCTTGAACAAGACCCCCTATGAGATTCTCACGGGTAAGAAACCGGATGTATCTTACTTCAAGGTCTTCGGTTGCAAGTGCTTCATTCGCAAGAAAGGTAAACGGTTGTCAAAATTTGAGACTAGATCTTATGAGGGCATTTTTGTTGGTTATGCCACAAACGCTCACGCCTATAGAGTCTACAACAAGTCCACCGGACAAGTTGAAGAAGCTATAGACGTGGTGTTTGATGAGGATAATGGCTCCCAAGGGGGGCGTATAGATCATGGTGTTGTAGGAGATGCAATTCCTCCCATCGTCATAAGAAGAATGGGGATTGGTGAAATAATCCCCATTGAGGGACACCGGATGACGGAGGGAGAAGGACTATGCCCCACTCAAGTGGAGCCATTGACTACACCCATTGATGATCAAGCTATCCAACAAGATGCACCAAGCCCTCAAGCTAACAATCAAGGCCAAGCTAATGAACAAGGCCAAGCAACACATCTAAATCATGATCAAGATTCTATTATTGTTGAGAATGCTCAACCTAGTGGTGATTCGTCACCCATCTTTGATCAAGGACGAAATGAAGATGGACATGTCTCCGATGAAGAAGGTGATTCTCAATCAATATCCAAGGAATCGTTGGAGGAGATACTAGCTCGAAGAGCAAAGAGAAGGCTAGAGAATCTTGAACGAGCGGGTCATACGGAGGACATGATTCTTGGTCAAGTTCGTGGAAGAGTGGTCACTAGAAGGCAATTGGCGGATTTTAGCAAGGCTCATGCATTTGTCTCCTTCATTGAACCCAAGAAGGTATATGAAGCTCTCGAAGATCAAGATTGGCTTGAAGCCATGCATGATGAACTCAATAACTTCGAGCGCAACAAGGTGTGGAAATTAGTGCCAAGACCCAAGGATTGCAAAAATGTCATTGGCACCAAATGGGTGTTCAAGAACAAGCAAGACAAAGATGGTATTGTCATTCGCAACAAGGCAAGATTGGTGGCCCAAGGTTTTTATCAAGTCGAAGGTATCGATTTCGGTGAAACCTTTGCCCCCGTAGCTCGCCTTGAATCCATTCGTATCTTACTTGCCTATGCATCTCATCATAACTTCAAGTTACAACAAATGGATGTCAAAAGTGCTTTTCTTAATGGTCCCATTAATGAGTTAGTATACGTCAAGCAACCTCCGGGTTTCGAGGATCCCAACCACCCCGATCATGTCTATAAACTTGATAAGGCGCTCTATGGACTTAAACAAGCTCCACGTGCGTGGTATGAGCACCTTAAAGAGTTTCTAGTAGATCGTGGGTTTAATGTTGGTTTAATCGATCCCACCCTCTTTACCAAGACGGTTGGAGGTGACTTGTTCATATGCCAACTCTATGTGGATGACATCATTTTTGGGCCTACTAACACTTTGTTCAATGAGGAGTTTTGCAAGCTTATGACCGATAGGTTTGAGATGTCTATGATGGGAGAGTTGGAGTTCTTTCTTGGCTTCGAAGTGAATCAATATTATGAAGGAACTTTCATCAAACAAGCCAAATATACTCAAGACATGCTCAAGAGATTTAATATGAATGATGCCAAACCTATGAAGACTCCAATGTCCACAACCACCGACTTGAAACCCGACCCTAATGGAAAAGAGGTAGATCAAAAGGTATACCGCTCCATGATTGGCTCTTTGCTCTACCTTTGTGCATCTAGACCCGATATCATGTATAGCGTAGGTAAATGTGCAAGGTTTCAAGCCTCTCCGAGGCAAAGTCATTTGGAAGCCGTGAAACGAATCTTTCGATATCTAGTTCATACCCCAAACTTCGGTCTTTGGTACCCCAAGGGTTCAAGCTTCCAACTCATTGGTTACTCGGATGCGGATTATGCGGGAGAGAAGACGGATAGGAAGTCCACATCCGGGGGTTGCCAATTTCTTGGCCGCTCCTTGGTTTGTTGGTCTTCCAAGAAGCAAAATTGCATTACTCTCTCCACCACCGAGGCCGAGTATATCTCCGCGGCAAGTTGTTGTGCCCAATTGCTATGGATGAGGCAAACCTTGAAGGATTATGGTATTCACTTTGACAAGGTGCCTCTTCTTTGTGACAATGAGAGTGCTATCAAGATCGCCTACAACCCGGTTCTTCACTCCAAGGCGAAGCATATTGAGATTCGTCATCACTTTATTCGGGATCATGTTGAGAAAGGTGATATTGATCTCTCATATGTCTCCACCACGGATCAACTTGCCGATATTTTCACGAAGGCCCTTGATGAACCAAGATTTCGAGCTTTGAGGAATGAACTAAATGTCATCGATTCCTCCAACTTCACTTGAAACCTTGCATATCTACCTTCATTATACTTGCTATCTAGTCTAGGTGTAGGCATGGATATAGGGGGAGCGCTACTCAACTCATGAGTATGCACTCCTTTTATTATGCGAAAATCAATCAATCATTGCATATCTAGTCAATTTGTGACTCATTGTGCTTAATTGTGAGTAGTAATTTTGGACCCAAGATATATCTTCGCGGTGCCAAGTTACACACTCAAACATGGTGGCCTCGGCCACCGACCTTTGATGTGTTTTTCGATCATTTCCTCACCTTATATCCTCATCTTGACAACTCGTACGGGTTCGGTGTTTCATTTGTTTTATGGTTCTTGCGAACCCCGTCGAGCAATGTCTCTCGTATGACAGTAACGATTTTCCAACCCAAGCCCCACTCGCCCAAACCCTTGCTCCTATAGTATTACTCGAGTTTTTCCAATCTTGGCGTGCCAAATTCCATCTGGGCGGAACCTCCGGTGAAACCACCGGAGGCTCCGCTGGCTCTGTCCACCGGAACCTCACCGGAGGCTCCGCTGGCCCACTGTGGCTCAGCGGGCCAAAACGTAGGTTTTTGTGGCAGGGAGCGGAGGCTCCGGTGCGAACCACCGGAGGCTCCGCTGGCGGGAGCGGAGGCTCCGGTGATTCCACCGGAGGCTCCGCCGGCGGAAAAACTGGGGTTAAGTGAGGGGCGCGTGGGGGAAGTGAGATCCAATCTCATTTTCCCCCACCCGCCCCCATCTTCTTCCTCAACAAACCGCCGCCGCTCCCAAGCTCCTCGCCGCCGGATTTGGGTGCTCCACCGCGGGAAGGCCTTCTCCTTGCCGTGGGACGCCCCGGGAACCTTCCCTCCTTCCTTCTCCACCATGGATGAAGCCGGTATGTGCTCTCTCTCTCTCTCATCTAGTTGATGGATGAGATGCATAGGAGTTCATGTTCTAGCCTTCTAGATTTGTGGTTTTGGAGTTTTAGGAGTGGACTTTCTCAAGTACAAACCCTAGCAACCTAGATAATGCATGTTAGGCTTGAATCGTTGTGGTTGTACGGGAAATTTTGCCCTAACCCTAGATTATTCAACCCTAACACCATGAATATCTTGGCTCTTTGGCTTTGTGCGTGCCTTATCGTGTCGAGCTTTACTCATTCTTCATGTTCTTCTTGCTTTCTCTCTTTAGATGCTTCCGGTTCCAAGGGAAAAGGGCAACGGTACAAGTCCACCGGCCGCCGCAAACCTCCACCCGTGGATGAGGTTCAAGCCGAACTTGACAGCTCTCATGGCAAGCGCAAGCGTTTTCCGGCTCCCGAAAAGACTTTGCCAAGGAAGAACACCACACCGACCGCATCCAAGATGTCCGATGCGGTATTTGTGAAGGAAAGAAGGGAAAATCCGTATGTGATTGCCCGTGACCGCCTAATGCCCCAATTCCGGGGCAAGGATCCGCGTTTTCACACCGTCTTCCAAGGGCAAATCTATAATGAGATCTTGATGAGGAAGCCGAAGGAGAATGTTGTTCCCCAACATGCTATCAATATTGGGCACATGGAACGCAATCACAAGTACTTTGGGGAAGCCCTCGAGCTCATTGAGAAGTTTGGTCTCGGTCCCATTATCACTCTTCAACAAGATTTTGATGAAGAGCTCGTCTGTTAGTTCCTTGCCACAGTTCATCTTGGCAATGAGACCAACCGCCACCTTATTTGGATGACCAAGGGAAGACAACTTGACATCACTTGGAAGGATGTTGGAACTATTCTTGGTGGCTACCCAGATTTTGGCCCTTTTGCCGACGGAGAAGAGTTTGCTAATGGATGGTTTCGAGTTCATTCCGCCGCGTCTCTTCCGAAGGATGAACTCACTCCTCTCTATCATTGGAAGAAATACGCCATTGGGTTCGTCAAGGGTCTCTTTCCCACTTATGACATCATGTTGCGGGTCTATAGAGAGACTATCAATCCAAAGGCGGGCAATGTGGATGAGATCCAAGGTTTCTTGAAAAACTTAATGCTTCTTACTCATCAACACCGTATGGATACCACTCCTCGCAAGCTTGATGTGCTTGACTACATTTGGAACGAGTTGTGGCATGCCATATGCAATCGCAAGAATGCTTGTTTTGGGCCCTTCATTATGAAGATCATATTGCACGTGTGGAATGCTAAGTTTCCGGATGAACCTTTGGATGATGGGCTTTGGATCTCTCACACGGAAAAGAGGCTTCTCATGAAGGATCACTCGAACCCGTTGTGCATCCCACTCCCGCGGTTCGCAAGCACAAGGCTAGGCCTCGCATCATTGTGGATGAGGAAGAAGCCGAGGGTCCATCTCAACCTCCTCCCTCTAGCAATGCCTTCAAATGGATGGCACGGGCTCTCAAGAAAGTGTTTTGCTTGAACAAGAAGATTGAGCAACATCAATGGGAAGCACATTATGATCGGGAACTCAAGGAACGCAAAAAGGCTCAAGCATCTCGTGAACGTCTCCGTGAAGAGGGTCTCTCCATTGAATCCCCGGTTCTTGATAGCATCACAGATTGGGATGCATGGCAAGCAAAGGACTCCAAGGGAAAGCTCATTGAATGGTCCGAGGAAGAAGGAGACGAAGCCACTAGCTCTCACCACCGTGCTCCCTCCCCGGCTCCGGAAGCCTCTTCCTCATCCTCCGAGTGATTTGGGACGTTTGCATCTTGGTCTCTCTCTTTTTTGGTATCTTGATGCCAAAGGGGGAGAGAAAGATATATTAGGAAACGGGCATTTGCATGGTCCCTCAAGCTTTCTTTGATTTGCATCTCTCTTTTGCTTGAGGGAGTTTGATTTGAACTATTTGGAACTTCGTTTGTTTACATTATTCGTATCTATCGTGAACCTCGTTATATTATGTTCGTGTGTGAACCTCGTTTCATATTATCTATGTGTTATGTGTGTTATGTGCTATCATTGTCATATTACTATTGTATATCATGCCTTAGTAATCTCAATATGAAAAGAGCATGTCTTTAGGGGGAGCTCCGTTCATATTGAGTCCGTAATCATGCAAATAATTATGTTGTCATCAATTACCAAAAAGGGGGAGATTGAAAGATCATCGTCCGTTTTGGTAATTATATGACAACATAACTATTTGATCTAATGTTTGTTCAAATGATGAAAATGCCCAGGTTATTAGGTTCACTATATTTATGGGGCTAATGCTTGAGACATTCGAAAAGTGCTAAGAGAAAGAAAGCCAGGAAACCAAAATGTGCAGGGGCGGAAGCTCCGGTGAATCCACTGGAGGCTCCGGTAAATCCACCGGAGGCTCCGGTGAATCCACCGGAGGCTCCGCCCTCTTCCCCCACTTAGCCTGTGCGCAAATAGGCTCCGGTGCGCATCCGGTGGTACCTCCGCCAAAATGGCTTTCTGTTTGAGAAGAGCGGAGGTTCCACCGGAGGCTCCGGTGGACATCCGGTGGATCCTCTGGTCCAAGTGCAAATGGCATCCGGTGGAAGGTCCGGTGGTGGCTCCGCCATTTACCCCTTCTGTTGGATAAGAGCGGAGGTTCCACCGGAACCTCCGGTGCGGCTCCGGTGGGCGGAACCTCCGCTCAATCCACCGGAGCCTCCGGCCTACTCTACAGCGCGCAAAGGATAAGGCACTGCGCAACTGCGCAGTGCACAGAAGTCCACCGGAGCCTCCGGTGAAACCACCGGAGCCTCCGGTGCCCTGGACTGCAAACGGCCACTTGGATGCAAGGGGTATAAATACCCCTTCCCCTACCTCATACTCCCTCCGTTCAACAATAGATGACTTCCCTTTCTCTATATATGGATGTATCTAGACATATTTTAGTGTCTAGATACATCCATATATAGACAAATGCAAGTCATCTATTGTTGAACGGAGGGAGTAAATGCTAAGCTTTTCCCATTCTCTCTCCTAGCCATTAATGAAAGCTTCAACCACCTAGATCTCCCACTCCGTCCACCCAATCACTCCCAAACTTGGTGGAGAGCTAGAGGAGACCTAGATCCACACTTCCACCAAAGGAATCTCAAATCCATCCACCACAACCTAGTAGATCTAGAATCCTACTTGAGGCCTAGAAACCTTAGTAGATCTCGTGCTTGTAGTTTCCACCTTGTTGCAAGAAGCTACGGATTGCTTGAGAGCCTCCATCCATCTTGTGGAGTGACCTCAAGTCCTTGTAAAGGTTTGGTCAACGCCTTAAAGTCGACCTCATAGTGGAAACGAGCATCTCCCTCACCGGAGAAGCTCAAGGAGAACAAGGTGTGCACAACCGTGCTATTGAGGAGCGCCTAGGTGGCTCCCCACCTCTCCAACGTAGACGTACTTCTCTTTGAGAAGGAACTACGGTGAATCATATCCTTGTCTCCTTGTTTACACTTGTTGTTTGCTTTACTACCTTACGCTTTACTTCCGTTGCGTATACTACTCTCTTCACATAGGTTGCTCACCTACTTGCACATCTAGAGAATCGTATCTTATCGGACTAAGCCCTTTAAAAGGAAAAGAAAAGAAAAATTGGTAGTCAACCTATTCACCCCCCCTCTAGTTGACCAAAGTGCACTTTCAGTTATATCAAAGCATCACGGGTATCATGGATCAAGAAAACAAAAAACCAAGACACGGACCAGTCAGTAACAAAATCTCACCAAGGAGGACACGATAAGCGTCGGCAACTTGAGCCGATAGTTTCTTCAGCGCAGCTTGAGCAGTGGTGTATTTCTCTTTGTATTCCGTGACATCTTTTTCCAAGTTTTCCACCTCAGCCTCAAGTGCTTTTCTTAGCTTTACCTCGGCGTCCAGGAGTTGATTGGTCTTGGCCAAAATTTCCTCGGACCGGCTCTCCTGCGCCTAAAAGGAATGGAAAGTTAGACGTCAGTCGGATATCATAATCAGCTGAGTATTAAACGGAGTACCGAGTGTAACTCCGACAAGTTATACTCGGAACTTGGGGACTAGATGGATAACATGAGATATCAATTAGTATTACCCGGTGTTCAGCGGCCATGCGCTCTAGTATAGTGTTCTCCGTGGCCTTCATGGCAAGGAGGGTGCTCATCATTTGGTCGAAGGAGTGATTGTCCGAGTTGGAAGACCCAGGATTTTGGCAACCCGGAGTCGTAGTCTTTTCCTTGGCAGGGGAAGGCATCCGAGTCGTACGAGTATCGGAGTTTGGCTCGCCTCCCCCCTGCCAAGGATTGTGGCCTCTTCCTCCTCGCGGGCGTGCGAGGCTATAGGATACTCGGCTTCTTGATCAGCCGGATCCTTCGGTGGCGCTTGCCGCCCTTCCTCGCCGCCAGCCGTGGCAGTCATATTATCAGTCGGGTTCTCCTTACCCGGGTCGTCGGTTTCCATGTTCTCTTGGTCACTGATGGTGACCGTGGCTCTGTGGATGGTATAAATAAGCGGTTAGCATGTAACTGGAGAAAGTTATGGAAAAGTATTAGAACATCAGGAGAAGAACCGTACCCAGGGTTCACCATGAAGTCCGAGGGGAACTCGCTGCTAGACCCGGACGAAGCTGATAAACATTGAGAAAGTAAGACATGGAATTACCCTGCTAAGGGGTGACTCAGAAAAGGAAAACCTTGATATCCGGGAAGAGATTGAAAAATACCAGCGCGTCGAGCCGGGGATGACGGAATACCCGGGTTAAGTGTGGATTCACCCGGGAAGTTCCGGGTCACTCTACGCTTGGTCGCGGGTAGATCCTTCAAGTACGGCCAGTCGGATAATTCTCGGTTTAGCTCGCACATGTTAGCAAAGGAGTATGGTTTAGAAGCAAGGGAGCGGTATGGAACCTTGAAGACGACCCCGCGGGCTTTCCTCTTGGTCCCGGCTTCGGCTTCGGGCTCGATTTCGCCTTTGTCGCTCTCGGTTTCTTCCGAGTCCCTCTGGTCGTCGTTGTCACCCTTGTCATCCATCCCTGAAAGGCGTATGCGTATAATTGGAAAAAGAAAGCAAAGTGATAGAGGTTGGGGTGATTGGAATCCGGGTGGTACCTTCGTCTGTATCGACCGGTTCCTCCTCTTCTTCCTCTGGGTTACCCGAGTTGGGAGGGGTCTCGATACTCCAGAAAATGTTATCGGCCTGAAATAAAAGCATGAAAATGGGAGTTAGTGTTTGTATCAAGTCAAAGTATAAGAAAGTGTATAAGTGTCGGATTTTACCGCTGGAACCGGGTTATCCCGGGTAAACGGCGCTAACCCGGCTATGCTCTTTATCACCTCCAGCTTCTCGGTCAGGAAGCTCTTGATGGTTTTATTGGTATCACCCGCCGGATAGTTCTTTGAGGAGTAACGAAGCGCGTCCGTAACGTGCCCCGAATATTCGCACATCAGTTTTGGGCGAATAGAGTTGGGCTGGATGCGGAATTCTACCCAAGTCTTGACTAGGTTGAGCCCAGTGAGACCGTGGGCGAAAAGGACGGCTATTTTCGAGAGGAGGGGCTGGATTTCTTCCCTGTCCGACTCAGGGGAGAAGGCATTGAAAGTGTCGGAGATATCTAGGAGACCCTCCGAGTAACCCGGCAGTTTCCTCTCGCCGGATGGAGAGGTGTCTCGACAGTAGAAGAAGGACAATTGCCAATGCTTAACATGAGAGTTTAAATTAAGAGTCGGCATCGGCGAGTTCTTGCGGCGCTGGATAGAAACCCCGCCGCAAGTTAAGAGCGCCCCGTCACCGCTTTCGCGGCACGGTTTGCACTGGAAAAGTTCAATGAAAAGAGCCAGATTTGGCGAAATGCACAAATAAGACTTGCAAAGCACGATGAAAAGGGTAATGTTCAACATAGAGTTAGGCCCTATGTCGAACACCCGGAGGCCATAATGGTTCAAGACCTCGCGGAAAAAAGGGTGACCCGGAGGGAGAAACCCCGGGTCACGTGCTCAACGAAGCAGATTACCTCGTCGGCATTTGGCGTGGGCCGGGTCTCATCACCCGGCACTCTCCAGTGGATATCTTCCTGAGGGGGGAGGACCCCTAACTCGGCCAGCTCCTCCAGCTTGGCCTTGGTGACGGTGGATTGCGCCCAGTTGGCGGATATCGATTGGGTCATCCTAGTTTTAGCCAGCTGCTTCCCTTTCTTCTTGGGAGCCATGGGTTCAGTCTGCGAAACACGACACAAAAAGGTATAAGACATAAGACTCGGAAATCATGAGTTATCCGGGTATGCGCAAGCAGTGTCAGTAAGAGGCATGGGAACTATGAATTGTCCGGGTATTACTGGACGGAGCGAAAGTTACAGGTTATCCGGGTATCGAGTATCAGTACAGAAACTATGGGGGACTTACGTATTGGCAAGCATTTGTGGAAGAAGGTTGATTGCCCATGTATCTACTGCAGGTAAAAGAACCGGAGGAAGTGGATTTTCCGGGTATCAATGACAGCCGCGGAAAATTTGAGCGAAATGAATCTAGATTGGAAAATTTGTGGACGATTTTGCGGAGAAATTGATGATTAAAAATGATACGGGAGTGATGTGTGACCATCTATTAAGCTATTGGATGAATTAGCATGTATCCATGCGACTTAATCCGGTGCGGGGCAAGAAATGGCCCGCGGTTGACCTAGATCTAATCTAGGTCAAGTAGAGAAATTGCGAGATTGAATCAAGGGAGCAAGAAGCTTACCAGAGCGGATTGAAGCAGAGCGCGACGGCGGCAGATGGCGCAGTCCTGATGCCCCGGTGCGATTCCCGGCGGACAGCTTGGAGACGCGGCGGCGGAGTTCGGCGGCGGTGCGGGGTGAGCCCACTAGTGGAAACAACCCCTCTCGTCCAGGGGGCCAAGGGGCAGCTGTCCCGGTTGCAACCGAATCCGGGACAAATGCCATGCTTTGGTCCCGGTTCGTGCGCCCGGGGCAACAGGAATCGCCTGGGGGCATTGGTCCCGGTTCGTGGGGGACATATCGGTCCCGGCTCGTGCCACGGACCGGGACCAATGCCTAGCCACATGCCACGTAGCACGCGCATGAACATTTGTCCAGGTCCAGTCCACGAACCGGGACCAATGCCCCCCTTCCCCTATATATACTGGCCCAGTCCCTCCCCCCTTCCATCTTTTTTTTTGCTTGGAGGTGTGAGAGAGTGTGGTGTTAGTGTGTTTTATTTTACTATGCACACGAGGTGTTCGACGAAATTCCTGAGCCGCACATAAGCTCACTGAAAATGGTATCTTCGACCGAGGTTAACAAACTTATCTTTTTAATCTGTAACTGATACATTAAAAAGTAGTATTTGTCGTATTAATATGTTATTGTAATGTATTTTGATAAACTTAATTATACGATGCAGCTGGATGCACGCAGCGATGGATGTATGGTGACCGACGCACTTCCGAGTATATGGCAGGCCTGAATGCATTTCTTGCTGTAGCTCAGGCGAACAAAGATAATGACTTCATGTGTTGCCCATGTGTTGATTGTCGGAACGTCAGAGAGCACTCTTCCGAAAGAATCATTCACGGCCATCTACTTCGGAGAGGTTTCATGCCCAGCTATAATTGCTGGACGAAGCATGGAGAAAGAGGGGTTGTGATGGAAGACGATGAAGAAGAAGAAGAAGATCCTTTGTTCCCTGAATACGACGATACTGCAATGGAAGAGAATGGAGAAGAAGGGGGTGATCAAGAACAGGCATCAGAAGAGCCCGATGATGATCTTGGCCGAGTTATTGCTGATGCAAGGGGAAGACTGTGAAAATAAATTGGAGAGGTTGAAGCTGGACAACATGTTACAGGATCACAAAAAATTGTTGTACCCAAATTGCGAAGATGGTAGCACAAAGCTCGGTACCACACTGGAGTTGCTGAAATGGAAGGCACAGAACGGTGTGACTGACAAGGCATTTGAGAGTTTACTTCAACTAATGAAGCCAAAACTTCCAAAGGATAACGAATTGCCTGAGAGTACGTACGAAGCAAAGAAAGCTCTCTGCCCTCTAGGATTAGATGTGCAGAAGATACATGCATGCATTAATGACTGCATCCTCTTCCGCGGTGAGAAGTACGAGAATTTGGATGAATGTCCGATATGCACTGCACTGCGGTATAAGATCAGAGCAGATGACCCTGGTGATGTTGACGGCGAGCCCCCCCGTAAGAGGGTTCCTGCTAAGGTGATGTGGTATGCTCCTATAATACCACGGCTGAAACGTCTGTTTAGAAACAAAGAGCATGCTAGGTTGTTGCGATGGCACAAAGAAGACCGTAAGAAAGACGGAAAGTTGAGGCACCCCGCCGATGGATCGCAGTGGAGAAAGATCGAGAGAGACTTTCCAGACTTTGCAGGAGAGGCGAGAAACTTATGGTTTGGCCTAAGTACAGATGGCTTTAATCCTTTTGGGGAGCAGAGCTCCAGTCATAGCACTTGGCCTGTAACTCTATGTATGTACAACCTTCCTCCTTGGTTGTGCATGAAGCGCAAGTTCATTATGATGTCAGTTCTCATCCAAGGCCCGAGGCAACCTGGCAACGACATTGATGTGTATCTAAGGCCATTAGTGGAAGAACTCTTACAATTGTGGGGCAAACCAGGTGTACGTGTGTGGGATGAGAACGAACAAAAGCCATTTGACCTACGGGCGTTGCTTTTCGTAACCATCAATGATTGGCCTGCTCTTAGTAACATTTCCGGACATACAAACAAGGGATACAATGCATGCACACACTGTTTAGATAATACTGACAGTGTTTTTTTGGATAAATGTAAAAAGGTTGTATACCTGGGGCATCGTAGATTTCTTCCCATCAAGCATCCCGTAAGAAAGAAAGGAGGGAAGCATTTCAGAGGTGAGGCAGATAACCGGAAGAAGCCTGAGCTGCGTAGTGGTAATGATATATTCGATATGGTCAAGGACCTAGAAGTAATCTTTGGTAAGGCTGCTGGCAGCCAACCAGTTCCGTACGGCCCTGATAAGCGCGCACCCATGTGGAAGAAGAAATCTATATTTTGGGAGCTACCCTATTGGAAAGTTTTAGAGGTCCGGTCTTCGATCGACGTGATGCACGTGAGAAAGAATCTTTGTGTCAATCTGCTATGCTTCCTGGGCGTGTATGGGAAGTCCAAAGATATGCCAGAAGCACGGGAGGACCAGCAACGTATGAAAGACCCAAGCAACAAGCACACAGATAGGCGCCATTACTTAAGCAGCTACGCTCTTACTAAAGCAGAGAAGAAAATATTCTTTGAAGTCCTTTACAGTATCAAGGTTCCGTGTGGCTTCTCGTCGAATATAAAGGGGATAATAAACATGGCAGAGAACAAATTCCAAAACCTGAAGTCTCATGACTGCCACGTGATTATGACGCAGTTGCTTCCGATTGCATTGAGGGGGCTTCTACCGGAAAATGTTCGATTACCCATTGTGAAGCTATGTGCATTCATGAACGCAATATCTCAGAAGGTAATCGATCCAGAAAGTCTGACAAGATTACAGAGGGATGTGGTCCAGTGTCTTGTTAGTTTTGAGTTGGTGTTCCCACCATCCTTCTTCAACATTATGACTCATCTCCTGGTTCACCTATGTGAAGAGATTCATATTCTTGGTCCGGTATTTCTACACAATATGTTCCCCTTTGAGAGGTTCATGGGAGTCTTGAAGAAATATGTTCATAACCGTGCTAGGCCAGAAGTAAGCATCTCGAAGGGCTATGGAACAGAGGAGGTCATTGGGTTCTGTGTTGCCTTTATTCCTGACCTTAAGACAATTGGTGTTCCTGAATCGCGGCATGAGGGGAGACTGAGGGGAAAAGGAACGCTGGGAAAGAAAACAATGATACCTAGGGACGGGCATTCTTTGACCAAAGCACACTACACAGTTCTACAAAATTCTATGTTCATGGCTACGTATCTCGAGGAACACAAGAATATTGTACGGTCTGCAAACCCGGGGAAGGATGACTCATGGATTAAACGCGAACACATGGAGACTTTCGGAAGTTGGTTGCAAACACGTCTTATAAATGACACCACTGTTGAAGATTAGCTATACATGTTGGCAGGGTCACCATCTTCGACTATTGGGAGTTTTCAAGGGTACGAGATAAATGGGAATACATTTTACACGAGCTCCCAAGATAAGAAGAGCACCAACCAAAACAGTGGTGTCCGCTTTGATACAACAAACGAGAATGGAAAAAATGACACATACTATGGTTACATAGAGGAGATATGGGAACTTGACTATGGACCTTCTTTTAAGGTCCCTTTGTTCAAGTGCAAATGGGTCAACCTGAATGGAGAAGGGGTAAAGGTAGACCCGCTTTATGGAATGACAACAGTGGATCTCAACAATATTGGTTACAATGACGAACCATTCGTCCTAGCCAATGATGTGGCTCGGGTCTTCTATGTGAAGGACATGTCTTCCAGACCGAAGAAAAGAAAAAATAAGGAAACAAATTCATCATACGACGAGCCGAAGCGTCACATAGTTCTCTCAGGGAAAAGAAACATCGTGGGAATCGAGGACACGACAGACATGTCAGAAGATTATAATAAGTTTGTTGAAATTCCACCCTTCACAGTGAAAGCTGACCCCACCATCCCGTTAAATAATGAAGATGCTCCATGGTTACGACCGAAGCGATCATAAGCAAGGGATACGAAGAAAATTCAGAAGACTAGATAGGGATGTTGTTGGTGATGTGTAATAATAAACGTGGAATACATGATCATAGTTCTTATAACGCAGTATGAACGAGATTTTGTTAGCCAAAATGATATTTATACATATTCTGTGATTATGAATGGAGTAGGTGCAAGTTTGACCAATAATTTGTATTGATCGGTCAAAAGCTGGCAAGCATTGAGTGCTTGACAACTATGACCAGCCTGACTTCATTATTATTCCAACCAGCGGCACACCCACCCACTTTTATGTTTCTCTCTCCTCCGTCTGTTGGTGATGTGCAATAATAAGCGTGGAATACATGATCATATAGTTCTGTTTGATCAGTATTTTGTATTGACCGGTAAAAAGCTGACAACTATGACCCATATCCGAGTATGAGATAACTGTAGGCAGATATTGCAGGAACACTTCGAAGTGATAGTACGGATACAATCTTGACAGATATTGCAGGATTATAACTACTTTGGAGATGTAGTATGTGTTGACACACGGTATAGAACAAGTGATTATGGCAGGCCTCTATTGTTATTCATTGGAGTTAACCAGCATAAACAGCCGAAAACAGTTTTGACTGACTGCTTTACATCGATAGGGGATGCAGTTGCTTCTGCTTGGCCAGGGACTGTCCACCGCTCGGATATATATCAAAATGCAACGAAAGTATTAAGGGATATATTACACTGTTCGGAAACTTTCGCTCATGATTTTAGTAGGTCTTGGCGAAGTACAATCTGAGCTTCGGTACTTCTTTAACAGATATGATAAATTTTTGGAGGAGAAACGTCTAACTGAACAACGAAGATCCCAAATGTTGAAGGCGGAGGGGAGCGCGACGGCGACGGCGGACGAGCAGAGGAGAGGAAAGCGCGACAGCAACGGCGCGGTCTCCCCCGCCCGACCGCCCGTCTCTGCTTTAAGTCTGCTGCTCCCGCTGAGGCTTGCCGCGTACACGGAAGTTACTATGTTTTCAAGCGGGGGTCGGGATAAAGGGAAAATACGTGTGGATGCGCAGAGTAAACCTTCGAAGAAAAACTATGGTTTTTCTGTTCTAGACAAAGATCTCAAATTCACCGTGTCAATAAGGTACAACTCGCTTTGTCGAACTTTATATAAATCACCCGGGATGCCTTGTATGCTCTGGACTAACTCGGAAGATCACGAGAGAAAACAAAAATTGTAACATTTTTATATTCAAATTATATACAAATGGTAAAATAATTAATAGTTTCAATAGTTAGAAAAATTATTTAGTTAAACAAAAAATGGATTTAAATTAGTTATGCAAATTCTAGTATTTTTCATGTTGGAATTTTTGTAAAATTCGAAAGTATATAGAAGTTGTTAATGTGCAAACTTAACAATTTTCAAATTTTGGCGCTAAAAACTTTTGGGCGCGCAGGGTGCCACCCCCAAAATTCGAAATATGTTTTTGGTCCCGGCCCGTGGTACCAACCGGGACCAAAGGGGTTCTAGTCCCGGTTGGTGGCACGGGCCGGGACTAGAGGCTCGGTTGTATAAATATCTCGGCCCTCTCTCCAGGCCGAGCGACCACCCAGGACAGCTGACATGGCTTGGCGAAGCCCTGCCGGCGAGGGGGTAGGAAGATCCCGCCGGCGCTGGTTCCGCGGGCGGGACTAGGGGGTGAACTAGGGACGCGTTACTGGACACGAACAACATATATTAAAAGGCCTGAGGGCCGTGCTTACATAGGGGGGGGGGGGGCGGCGCGGCCACAGGCGGCCGGCCGTGCTTACATCTAGGGGCGGCGGCGCGGCCACAGGCGGCCGGCCGTTTCTTGGGGGGGTCCTAGTATATTAGCGGGGGGGAGGGGCGCCGGCCTAGTCCTCCTCGTCGGAGGAGATGCACTAGTAGGGGGTGCCTGCCACAGGTGGGCAGGCAGCTGGGGCGGGCCCGCCGGTGGCTGCGGAGGCATCGGGGGCGCGTACGGCGGTGGCGGGGGCAGCACCTCCTGCTGCAGCGGCGGTGGCGGGGGCAGCTCCTCCTGCAGCAGCGGCGGTGGCGGGGGCAGCTCCTCTGGCGACCAGACGCCCCCGGTCCAGGCCCAGGACATGCCGTACTCCAGGCCGGGGGGGAGCGGCTGCGGGGGCGGCTGGTCCTCGGACGCCTCCCACTCGGCGTACAGCGCGTGCCACCAGGGGGTAGGCTCGGTAGTGGGCGGCGGCATGGCGTTGGCGTCGGCGGCGGCGGCGGCGGCCACGACCCGCTCCCACCGCTTGACCTCGTCCTCGATGAGGCTGCGGCGGGAGGCCTCGCAGGCCTCCTCCAAAGTGGCCCGGAGCTCGGGGTCCTCCTCCTCGGAGAAGTCCTCGATATCCTCGAGGAGCCACAACTCCTTCTCCCGGCCCGGCGGTGGCGCGGGGTAGTCGTCCACGTTCACCTCCTCGTCGGGGACGGGGATGAAGGAGCGCCGGCGCTGCTCGTGCTCCTGCTGGAACCAGGTGGCCCAGTAGGGGGAGCTGCGCGCGTACGCGCGCTCCCTGAGGAGGTGGGCCGGCAGGAGACGGCGCCGGCGGTCGATCTCCTCGAGCGCGGCCTCGTTGGTCGGGGCCGGCGGCACGGGGATGCGTTGGGGGTTGAGGTGCCACCCCTCCGGGAGGTGGACGTCCGGCCAGAAGACCGGTGTGGCGTGGTCCCAGTGCCACTCGGCCTCCTCCTTCCGGATGTACCGGCGGAAGCGCTTGCCCTTGGGCGCGGCGCGGGGCGGCGGGCGTGCCGCCGGAGGTGGCGCGGGGACGTGCGGCTGAAAGCGCATGGTTCCCCCATATGTGGTTTTGGTAATTAATGACAATCCTTATGGACTAATGTTTGCATTGAGTTATCCTTGTAGATCTTGTCCATAGGAAATAATGGAGTTCATGTGTTGAACTCTATTAGCTTCCTTGATGGCCATTGTTATATTCATGGATTTATATGAAGAATGGTCTTGGTTTGAGTTGAGCTTATTGCTAGTATGTCTTGAAGAAAAGGATTAGGTGATCTTTCATTATCATCTTCAAGACACCATCTTTAGAAGTGTTAAGCAAAGATACAAGGTTGATCAAGCAAGCGATCAACACACAAAGCTACAAGTTTTACCAAGTGGGATTGTGTATCTCATGGTATGGTAAGCAATTGTCAATATAGCTTTGTGAACTAACCCATGATATGTGTGTGTCGCATCTCTATGTGTGGTTAGGTATCTTTCCATGGGCATGAACCTAAAGGAAGATTTCTTTAGCCCATGGACTATGTCGTCGTCAAGCGTGTTTGTCATCGAGCTTGACGTGGAAGCTCAAGTGAAGCATCTAGAAGATATCCTATGCTTGATGCTTGCCACCCTTTTGGAGATTGTGGCCTTGTGAAGATTTGCCGAAGGGTCTCTCCCATAATGGTGTATGGGGGAGCTAGTCTCTCCCATAATGGTGTATGGGGGAGCAACTTGCAAGTCTTCATGAAGCGGAGTTTGTGCTAGCAGCACAATCAAGAAAGAAGATCCAACTTGAGAGAGTCAAGATCGTCATCATCTATCTCAAGTGGAATGCTCAAGGCAAAGGTATAATCTTGATAGGTTTTCTATTTTACCGGTCTCGTGTCTTTGGGAGACCGGGTTATAGGATAGATAGTCGTACTATCAAGAGGGGCTCTCAAGTGAGTAACTCGATCGAATCGTTATGGAGAGCTCAAACCTTTGCATACTTTGCATATCATCTTTCTTGGTTCTTATTTGGATTTTTTCTCCTTTGGGTTTTAATGCTTGTCGTGATCTTCATGACAAGCCTTGGTTTCTCGAAAACGGATTTCGTAAGAAAAACTTGTTGCGTTTTCGGTGGTGAAAATATTCCGTTCGTCTTTGAGAATGTTCCCACACCTTCCATGTGTGGTAACTTCTCCATACTTTGAGGTATCAATATTTTCACTTTTTGTTTGGATACTCCTTGATGTTATCTTTCCAATGCAATTGGATTTACCTCGTTCGGAGTTCATTTGCAAAAGTTATGGGGTTTCTAGTTCAACCTCTCTGTTTCAGAACTCAACCGGATTATTCTAACCGGATTATTCCGGGCAACCGGATATTCCGGTTAGGGTAGTTTTGGTCCATATTCGGGACAGAGATGAGCCGGATTATCTGGAGCCGGATTATTCATCTCAAACCGGATATTCCGGTTGTGGAGTTTGTTGCGAAAAATGGCTAAGGACTGGAAGCTTGGAGCTACTGGAGTCAACCGGATTATTTGGTCCGGATTATTCATCCTGGACCGGATATTCCGGTTGCTGCGAAAAATGGCTAAGGACTGGAAGCTTGAACCTTCTGGAGTGAACCGGATTATTTGAACCGGATTATTCGGGGCATACCGGATATTCCGGTTTGGGCAGTTTTCAGACCAGTTTGCTCACAGAGTTGAGCCGGATTATTGGTACCGGATTATTCCAATGGGACCGGATATTCCGGTTAAAGTCAACAGGTTTCGAGCAGATCTTGAGACCGGATATTTCGGTCCAAACTTGGACCGGATATTCCGGTCCCAAATTCCTGCACAAACGGCTAGTTTTTGTGGGGACCTATTTAAGGGGGCTTTCTTCCCCATTGGTCCCCAAGCTTTCTAAGCACGTTTTTCTCCCTCTCCCCCACCATTGTTGACCTTGGAAAGCTTGCCCCTCTGCCAATCCCTCCCATGATTCTTGCATATCTTTGAGGGAAAAGAGAGAGGAGATCTTGATCTACATTTCCACCAATCCATCTTCCTTCTTAGTGAGGGAAACTTAGTAGATCTTGATCTTGGAGTTCTTGGTGTTTCTCCTCCATTGTTCTTCCTCTCTTATTCCCCCATAAGCATTTGTTGCTGTCGTGGTGGTGTCACGGCAGTTGCCATGGGATGGCTAAAGATGTGGGGACGAAGGACGCTGGAGGTGCTCGGGGAGGGATCACGCGACGTGTAGCCGCGTGAGGTAAGAACAATATACTGCAAACAACACGATCTACCCAGGTTCAGGGCCCTCGTGAGGAGGTAAAACCCCTACTCCTGCCTCTCTATATGTATTATGATGTTTCTCCGAGTAGCCACAGTACAAATGATATCGCTACCGAGTAGCCACTCTCCTCTCTCCGAGTAGAGCTAGGTCAAGAACTTAGGGTTCTAGGGCTTATGCGTGACCCAGTATGCGATCGCTGTGAGCATGCCTCGCGCAGGAGGCGGCGGGGCACCTTATATACCTGGTGCCCAGCCGGATACGTCCAAACATGGACAAGTGTCGACATAGTGTGCACACCGTCCTTCTTCCGGGTTCCCGCTGACAGCTTTGGTTCCCAACCTTGGCTTCATCTGGAAAGTCGTTGGGCAAAACTAGGGGACAGACTGGTATCACTGTACCTAGGCACAGAGTAGGCCCCCCTTATCCTGCCACGGCCTGCTTCCATGCTGTCACTGTCAGGCAGGCCGGTCCCAGATGAACAGTAGTTCGAATGCTGCCAAGTACGGACCCAGGATACGCGGGATCCTGTGTCAGAACGGCTCCTTTGACTTTCTGGCCCGAGTAGGTTCCCGCCAATTGTTCCCGCCAATTGTACTCGGGCCAACTCTTCTACTCGAAAGGATAGAACTTGATTGATATCTCCTTCTGATCATCTTGAGGTGAGACCGAGTAGCAGTCGACCGGGTAGCGAGTACCAGGTAGTCGGCTACTCGACCAAACCTCTCTTCTGTAAGCCGCCTTTACCACTTGCCTTTACCCTACTCGGGGGTAACCCCCCGACAGCAGTCCCCGAAGCTGGTTGAGTCTTGCGAACTCGTTCACTAGGCTCTGCCAGCTTAAAACCAATTTTTGCCTCGTAGCCCTTGAACCTCAAGATGCCGAGTAAAAGGCCTCCGAGTAGTACTCTGAGAAGTACCTTGAGTCTTGTGTCTTCCGAGTAACACCAGCCTTCTATTCGGCAACCGAGTAAAAGGACTTAGAGAATTTCTCCTTTGGCATCTCTGCAGCGCAGAGCAGCATCCAGCCGTCCGTGCCGCAACCGGACGCGTGTCAAGCATCCACGACCCCGTCGTTTCGCTGCCCACGACTCATCGTGCCACGCGCCCAGTTTTCACGGGGCGGGCCCACCGGCTCGTTATGTCCCATCAATCGTAATAATAGGCCACGATCTGATCGTGGGATCTACTGTGGCCGTTACGCGCGCGTTCCGCGCTTACGTGCGTTTCTATTCGGCCACAGGCCCCACCACACAGCAATCATGGCCACGACTGATCCCACTACGCCGATGGTAACGGTAAAATCGCGGAGAGGGTATAAATACCCCCACCGGTAACTTCCTTTTCCCCTTCCCTTGCACTATTCCTCTTTCGTCCTCTGCTTTCCTCCGCCACCGAGCTCTCCGCCGCCGCGCAAGCTTTCGCGCCGCCGCGGACTCAATTCGCCCAACCAACTCCGTCCAATTTCTTCCACTCCTCCTACTCGCAACAATGGCCAAAGCCGGCTGGGCGGGCTCAATCGTTACCAGTGAGGATTTCGCCTGGCTCGTTAATACCAGGCGAGTTCCTCCCGGCGTGGAGTGCCGGGCGCCTGACGATGAAGTCGTGCCAACTCCGCGGGAGGGTGAGCGCGTCGTCTTCATGTCGCACTTCGAGCGCGGCTTCGGACTGCCGGCCTCTGAGTTCCTCCGTAAGTTTCTTGACCACTTCGGCCTTCAGATGCATCATCTGCCGCCGAATGCCGTCGTCTTCCTCGCCTACCACGCCGTGGTGTGCGAGGCCTTCCTCGGCATCCACCCGACGTCGGAGACCTGGCTGAGGTACTTCCACCTCCGCCAGCAGACTGTCGGGAAGAAGGACAGCGCGGGCGTGGCCGGCCGCGCAACCGACACCGGCTGCGCCATGATGGTGCAGCGGACCGGGACGAACCACCCCCGTATCAAGGGGCTGGACTCCGTTCGACTGTGGCAGAAGACGTTCTTCTATGTCAAGAACATCCCCGCCGCCGAAGGAGCCCAGGTAAACGACAGGATCAACCTTCCCGCCTGGAGCCTCCGTGCTCCCACTCAGAAGAACTGGAAGGAGAAGCCCGCCAACGACGACAACGCCATCGAGATAGAGAACAGGCTTGGCTGGCTGATAGAGCAAGGCCTCAAGAATGATGATCCGGTGGCTTGCTGGATCCAGCGCCGAGTGCTGCCTCTGCAGGAGCGCTGCCATCTCATGTGCTACATGGGAGGCCCCCGCGACTGCACCAGGACGACAACCATCGAGATCGACAACATTGATGTTCCCGGGCACGCAAGGGCCATCTTGATGACGAGCCTCGGCGACCATTGGCAGTACGGGTTCGTCCCGTACAGCCGCACGAAGCCGATTGAGCGGGTACGTTCTCCTTACTCTGTTTTTGCATATGCTTTCCGAGTAGATAACTCTTCTTCTTGCCGCGAGTAGCAATTGCCTTCTGCACCGAGTAGGATACTTAGCCGAATCTCCTAGGCTTAATGTGTTTTGTACTTGCACGCCTTGTCGGGTAGCCTACTCGGGAACGATTCTTAGGCTTAGTGTGCTTTGCGCCTGCACGCCTTTCCGTGTAGGATACTCTACAATCATGCTTAGGCCTCGTATGCTTTGTATTTGCACGCCTATCCGGGTAGAAACAATCAGCGAGCTGCCTAGGCTTAGTGTGCTTTGTGTTTGCACGCCTATCCGAGTAGAATTCCTTCTCGATACTCGGCTAATCTGTGACCCTTCTCTGTTTTTCAGATCCTTACTCGCCAGAAAATTGAAAGCTGCGAGCGCTTCGATGGCAACTTCTCTGCCGATCGCGAGGAGGACGATGTGCCCTCCTTCGATGCCGCGGATCAGATCAATCTCTCACGCTCCCCAACGACAGAGAAACGCGAGGCCGAGTCATCTCTCCGCGACTGGCCGGAGGACGAATCTGAAGGTAATTGCGCACTTGCTTTGCTCGTTCTCAAGAAACATCAATCCCCCGATTGTTGTTTCTGACTTGCACCTTTTCTTTCCTGAGTCCGCAGATGATGTTGCTGATGAGCACGAGGATGAGGACGAAGACGAGAACGAGGACGATGCGGTCCTTGTCGTCAAACCTCTGTCCGTCGCAGCCCCCAACACCCGCAAGCGGACTGGCAGTGACGCCCAAGGGCCTCCAGCCAAGAAGAAGAAGCCCATCGAGAAGCAGAAACCGACCAAGGCAGTCGCGAAGAGATTAAGGCGAAAGCTCCCTTCCACCACTGCGTAAGTTTTCTTCTCGGTCGTCTTTCCTCTCGCGCTGTGCTGTTTTCCCCAATCTCCTTCTAATTTCTGATACTTCTTTCTCGGCAGCCCTGCCATGGACGCGAATGCCGTTCTCGCGCCCGACCAAGCCAACAAAGCACCAGTGCCTCTGATCAATCTCGACGATGAGGAGGATGACGCCACCAACACCCAGGGAGCAGAAACAGAACAGCAGAACCGTGCATCGTCAGCAGCACGGGACACTGCTGCTCATCTGGACAAAGCGCCTTCCCCTCCGGCCAGCAATGCCGAGGAGAATCAGGACCAGGAGATGCAGGACACCGCCGCCCTTGAGCGGCCAGAATCTGAGCAAGAGCAGCCCACCACAGATGCTGCAGACCAAGTTAATCCCGCTGCCGAGCAGCGGGTAGAAGATGACACCGCCACGGATGCTACCATCACAGATGCCTATCCACTGAGCGACGCGCACACAGGCGCCGCACCGACTAGCGCCCAGCCCGATGCCGCGCAAGGTGATGGTTCCGTGGTGCCTCCAATCGTTCAAGGCACCGCACCGCCAGTTTCCTCCTCAGTGCCACAGAACCGGAACCCAGCCAGGCAACAGGCCCTAGATGCCCTGAGGGATGAAGTTGACAGAAGAGCAGCCGAGAAAGAAGCTGCCGAGAAGGCCGAGGCTGAAAAAGAGGCAGCCGAGAAGGAAACCGCCGAGAAGGCCGAGGCCGAGAAAGAGGCAGCCGAGAAGGAAGCCGCCGAGAAGGCGAAGGCGAGAGCCGAGGGAAAGAAACTCGAAGATCCCGAGAAGCAGAGAGCCGAAAAAGAGAAGGCGAAGAAGCGGGCCAGAGATCAGATGCCGCCACCAACCTTGGGCGGAGCGCTGGTGATTCGAGAGTCCGGCCCGGTTGCCACTGCGACCGCTGCCGCCGCCATCGCTGCTGGCCAACCTTGCTTCCCGGATTACATGGTTCAGGTTAGCCAGCAAAACACAATTGGCTTCTCTCCCCAGGACAAGCAGCTTGCCCTTCTGAGGGGACGAAAGGCCGTAGCCAGGAACTCCCCTCCCCCAGATCCAAACCAGAACCAGTCCGTCACTATTGCTTCTCGGGGAGTCCAAGATCCAACGATAAAATCCCGGAGTCTTGAGCAGGTGCTGGATACCATTGGCTATATCGACGCCAAATGGGACAGCAAGGTTCTCGGTACGGACAATTGACTACATGCGCGTCGAGTGGAACAAAGTGGATCTGGGATACAAGCCCATGACCGTCTCTACCGAGACTGCCACTCTCGCCGCCAAGATGTTCCTGCATCGCAAGAACGCCGAGGACATCGAGCAAGCTTATGCAGTAAGTTTCACTTGTCCTTCTCTGAGTTGAATTTTTCTTCTCTTCTATTCGCCTTCATTCTTCTTTACCATCACCCAGTCCCCGAGATTCTGGCCGAGTAGGGGGATACTCTCCGAGTAGCCGCCTACTCGGGTTGAATCTTTTCTGCTCCGTCTAACTTGTTTTCTTCTCGCTTCTCAGGATAGCGTTCTGAAGAGGACCAACCTATACCGCGTGCTGCTCTGGAATCATGCCATTGCCAGGAGGCGAATTGCTGCTTTGGAACGGGAGAAAACAGCTGCGGAGGCAGCCAAGAAAGATGCGAAAGACAGCACTCAGAGGCTGTCTGAAGTGGAAGGTACGCTTTTAGCCACGCGGTTCTTGCGTTTTCTGTTTACGCCCGCTTCTGCTTTCTTTTGCGCTAACCATTCCTACTCTGCAGAGAACCTGAAGACCTTAACTGAGGAGCACGAGAAGTGCCGTGCGTTTGTGGAGAACGCCGAGGCCACCATCAAGAAGTTAGAAGGTGAGTAGCCGTCTACTCGGCATCATTCTTGTTTCTGTTTCTTCTCTGCTTCTCTGCTAACCTTGTCTGTCTCTCCGCAGAAGATCATAAGTTGTTTGTTGAAGAACATCAAGATTGCGTCAAACCGGAAGAGGTGCAGAAGCAGCTGTCCGACCAGGCTGTCGAGTTGGTGAAGGACCACACTACGGAGACGGAGCAGCTGCAACTCCAGCTGCAGAAAGCACTCCAGGATGCTGTTACACTTAGTGAAGAGAAGGACAGAGTGATTGCCGAGAAGACCAAAGCGGAGACAACCCTCAAAGCCAAGATCAAGGCCCTAGAGCTGGAGTGCGAAACACTGAAGAAATCCAATGCTGGGTACTTCGCTCAGTTGGATACTCTGCGCCAGATCCAGGATAAGCACATATCCAATGAAGAATCCTGGAAGACCCAGCTGCAGGCGCTGCGCATCGAGCTTAAGAGTAAGCTTTCTCTTCTCTGCATCCTTCTCTTCTCGGTCAAATTTCTTCTCGGTTCTTCCTCTACCCGGTTCTTTTCTCCTCTGATTCTGAATTTCCTACTTGCTTTCCCAGAAATCTTTCCTGCCATTATTTCTTCCTGCGTGCCCGCTCTGGCCAAGGCCCAAGCAGCACGTGCTGCGAATGGCGAGCCAGAGGACACCAGGGCCGAAATTGAAGACAGTATGCTGGTGATGCGAGGCCAGTTCGAACGCCTAGCCGGCGTTGGTAGAGACCTCGTGCGCGTGGGCTTTGAGCTTCACAAGCTCTTCTGGCCTGAGGATCCTGAGCCAACAACCATCCGGGGCCTCGCACTCAAGCTACAGAATGTGAAGGCCGAGTTGAAGAAATGGCGTGCTTCTGGAGCTCGGGCAGGCGCGGACTTGATGCTTCTTTGCATCGCCTCCTGGTATGAAAATCTTAACATGCAACGCATCCGCGGGAAGCGCGACAACTCCAAGTGGGAGACAGACCCCGACTGCGTAGCCGCGCGCAAATTGATCGCGTATGAAGTGGCGGAGTGCGCTGAGACGGAGATCTACATCGACGGCCTCCCCGAACCCGACACCGAAGTGGAGGAGGACGAGGAGGAAGATGACGACACGGAGTCCGACTTGGAGGGCCTCTTCGATTCCCCCAGGAGCAAGGCCGGGAAAGGGAAAGGCACGGCCATCTCGAGTAGCGATGAGGAGGCCGAGCACATCGACACCGCCCCACTCGACTTCGGCACCTCTTCAGGAGCCGCTCTTGACGACACGATGCCCGCCCCCAGCCGAGCCTCCGGTTCCTCTACAGCTCCAGGGCCCATCTCGGTGGCCACGGCCACTTCTGACCTGGCAGCCACCGAGCAGGCCGTCGAGATGGAAGAGTCCGCCATCGTCCAGTCGGAGGCGGATGCCACCCATGCCAGTGCCGAGGAAGATGCGGCAGCCAGGGCCACCACAGAAGATGCAGCAGCCAATGCCAGCACTGACAACACTGCCACCTCCACCTGATTTTACCTGCATACTTTTTTACTCGAACACTTATCAGATCCCCGGGATGCCGGGAGCAGATGTAATAGACTATCTTTGTTTTGCTTGCTACACAGTTTTTATGCCCACTCTGTTTATTTCGACATTAATCAATTTGAGCAACACTGGCTCAATGCCGAGTTGCGTTTCCATGCGAGTCCCCGAGTTGCATTTCTTATTCACCCTATCTTTTCATCTCTGCTCTACCCGCAACTTGTTGCTTTTTTGGTATTCGAGTCACAAGAATCAAAGAGTAGAGCTGCAAATACTTAGCCGCTAGAAACAGTCATGGTAACGCAGCCCACCACTTAGCCGAGAAGACGAAACAGGGAACAAAAGTAACAAAACACTCTACTCGGTTCCTGCACTTTTTCTTCCTTAGCGATTTTCGTGTGCTCATTGACCTTTTGCTTGTTCTCTTGCTTGCCATGAAGCCGGGTTTCGGACAGCAGCAGAGTCGAAGAGTTGGCATATAGGTTTAAACACAGTACTCAATGCGCTTATGAGTTCTGAAGTGGAGCAACCGAATAGACAAAGGGTCAAGCCGAGTAAAAACACTTAGAACAATTTTGGACGAGGGCAGTCCCCGAGAACAATTTCAGATTGCAGAGTAGAATTTCAACTCGGATAAGAGGGTACATACACATCTTTGCTTACGAATGAAAACGACGAAGTAGAGCTACATTCCAGGGGCGCTTGGTTTCCTCTCCAGCTTTATCTGCCCTGTTCGCCTGCGACGGGCGCACATCTACAAGGTAGTACGCATCATTGTGCAGCGCTTTGCTCACAATGAAAGGCCCCTCCCATGGAGGAGACAATTTGTGCATCCCGGCCGTGCGCTGCACAAGCCTAAGGACCATGTCTCCTTCTCGGAAAACCCTTGGGTTCACCTTTCGGCTATGATAACGCCGCAGGTTTTGCTGGTAGATAGCCGAACGTGACAGAGTCAGCTCTCTTGCTTCTTCAAGCAGGTCAACGTCGTCTTCTCGAGCTTCTCTCGCCTCCACCTCAGTGTAGAGGGCTACTCGGGGGGAGTCATGCTCTAAGTCTATTGGCAACACGGCCTCAGCCCCGTATACCAAGAAGAATGGCGTGTAGCCGGTTGACCGGTTAGGGGTAGTCCTTAGACTCCACAACACCGCTGGCAACTCTTCTAGCCAACACCCAGGTGTTTTCAGCAATGGCTCAATCAGCCTTGGCTTTATGCCTGCCAGTACCATTCCATTTGCTCTCTCAACTTGCCCATTGGAGGCAGGGTGCGCGACTGACGCAACGTCTAGTCGGATATGCTTATCTCTGCAGAATCGCACCATTGCCCCCTCTGCAAAGTTGGTGCCGTTGTCGGTGATGATACTGTGCGGGTAGCCATATCTCATGATCACATCCTTCACGAACTTCACAGCTGTGACCCCATCACACTTCCGAATAGGCTTCACTTCAATCCACTTGGTGAACTTGTCCACCATGACCAAGATATGTGTCATATTGCCTTTAGCCGGCTTGAAAGGGCCAACCATATCCAAGCACCAAACAGCGAATGGCCATGTGATAGGAATTGTTTTCAACTCGGAAGCAGGCATGTGAATCTTACTTGCGAACATCTGGCAGCCATTGCACTTCCTCACAATATCTTCAGCTTGCTGCAGTGCAGTGAGCCAGTAGAAGCCATGCCGAAAAGCTTTCTTGACCAAAGCCCGAGATGAGGCGTGGTGCCCACATTCCCCTTGATGTATCTCCACCAGAATTTCTTCTCCCTCTTCCGGGCTCACACAACGTTGCAGCACACCAGTGGCACTTCTCTTGTGCAGCACATCTCGGACTATAGTGTAGCCCTTGGACCTTCTCTGAATCTGCCTCGCAGTCACCTCATCTTCAGGTAAAGTACCGTCCCTTAGAAAGGATAATATGGGCATAGCCCAACTCGGTGTCTCCCGTATGGGAAACACTGGTTCGTCCAGTTCCATTGGGACAGGCTCTTGCGGTTGCACAGGAGGAGCAGGAGCGCTTCTTTGCAGCCCAGACCGATTGGCGAGAACTTCTTCAATGAATGCGACAGCCTCTGGGTTGAGGGCGGCAGTCCCCGAGTACGGAGTGGCAGTCCCCGAGTAAGGAGTGGCAGTCCCCGAGTAAGGAGTGGCAGTCCCCGAGTAGGGAATGGCAGTCCCCGAGTAGGGAGTGGCAGTCCCCGAGTAGAGGACGGCAGTCCCCGGGTTCCCTGCAGCACTCTCCCAGTCAATCTCCATTGGGTCAGATTCTTCACTCGGCAGAGAAGGGACAAATATGGACTCCGAGTTGGGGGAAGGCTTGATGGATGGCTTCCTCAAATGCTCCAAGGCAATCCCTGCCGGGATGGACTGCCGAGAAGATCCCAACTTGGACTAGCTCGTCTGCTGCTTCGTTCTCTGCTCGGTGAATGTGCTGAAACTCACAGCCTTCGAAGAACCCAGTCATTGACTGCACCAGGAAGCGATACGATGCCATGTTAGCATCCAAAGCATCCCAGGTACCTGAGACCTGCTGCACCACCAGATCTGAATCGCCATAGCATATAATGCGCTGCACACCAACCTCCTTTGCTACTCGCAAACCATGTACCACTGCCTCGTATTCGGCTACATTGTTGGATGCCTTGAAATGAATCTGCAGTACATACTTGAGCTGATCTCGCTTGGGTGACGTGAGCACGACACCAGCACCAAGGCCTTCCTTCACTTTCGAGCCATCGAAATGCATCCTCCAATAGTTGGAAACTGGAGCAGGAGGTTCATATTGCATCTCGGCCCAGTCCACAAGAAACTCCGCCAGGACCTGAGACTTGATTGCTTCTCTTCTCGCATACGCGGGAGCGTATGCGGCTAGCTCAATCGCCCACTTGGCTACTCTGCCACTCGCCTCCTTGTTGCCCATGATATCCGAGATGGGGGCAGATCTCACAACTGTGATTGGGTGCTCCTGGAAATAATGTTTCAGCTTCCTGGCGCCCAGGTACACACCATATGTCATCTTCTGGTAGTGCGGATAGTTTTGCTTGGAACTGGACAGCACTTCACTGAGATAATAGACTGGGCGCTGCACACTCTTGCCTTCTTCTTCTCGCTCCACCACTATCACCACGCTGACTACTCGGTTAGTCGCAGCAATGTACAACAGCATAGGCTCCTTGGGTAGCGGACTAGCCAAGACGGGAGCGCTAGCCAGCATTGCTTTCAGCTCATTGAATGCCACATCCGCTTGCGGAGTCCAGACAAACTTGTCACTTTTCTTCATCAGCTGATATAGAGGCAGAGCCTTCTCGCCCATTCGGCCCAGAAAACGGCTCAGAGATGCCAGACAACCCGTGAACTTCTGCACATCTTTCAGTGATCTCGGTAAAGACATGCTCTCAATAGCTTTTATCTTAGAAGGATTGGCTTCAATGCCCCGACTAGAAACCAGAAAACCGAGTAGCTTTCCAGCCGGTACACCAAAGGTGCACTTACTCGGATTCAGTTTCATTTTGTACTTGCGTAGGTTAGCAAAGGTTTCCTCCAGGTCGGCAAGCAGAGTATGTGTTTTATTCGTTTTGATGACAATGTCATCTACGTACACCTGCACATTCTTGCCGAGCTGGTCGTGCAAGCATTTCTGCATGCATCTCTGATAGGTTGCACCCGCATTCCTCAAGCCAAAACACATGACACGATAGCAATAAGCCCCGTACGGGGTAATGAAAGCAGTCTTTATTTGATCAGCAGGGTTGAGTGCAATCTGGTGGAAACCAGAGTAGGCATCTATGAAAGACAACAGTTCACAACCAGCAGTGGAATCGATCACCTGATCGATGCGAGGTAGCGGGAAAGGATCCTTGGGGCATGCCTTGTTCAAGTCGGTGTAGTCGACGCACATGCGCCATGCGGTGGCAGCCTTGGGATCTTCCTTTTTCTTCTCGACCATGACCGGGTTGGCTAACCAATCCGGATGCAGCACCTCCATGATGAAGTTACTTATCAGCAGCTTGGTGATCTGGTCACCAATGGCCTTCCTTCTCTCATCTCCGAAACGGCGCATAGCCTGCTTCACTGGCTTGGCGTCAGGACGCACATGCAAAGAGTGCTCAACCAACTCCCTCGGGACTCCTGGTAGATCTTCATTAGTCCAGGCGAATACGTCCCGATTCTCACGGAGGAAGTGGATGAGCTCGCTTTCCTATTTCTCCGCCAACCCGGAACCAATGATGGCTACGCGGTCGGGGAACTCGGGGTCGACCTGGACTGTCTTGGTCTCCTTGGCAGCTTGGAAGGCAGTACCATGCTGGGTACTCGGCACACCTTGTGCGCCAGCTTGTGCGGACTGAGCCATGGCCACCACCTCGTACATCTTCTTCTTCTCGGCCTCGATCACCATCGACTCTGCCAGCTTGGAGCTAGCTGAGGCACACTCCATGGACTTCTTGTAGTCGCCAGCGATGGTGATGATGCCATTGGGACCAGGGATCTTCATATTCAGATAAGCCACGTGAGTAGAGGCCATGAACTTGCTCAGAGCAGGCCTGCCGAGTAGAGCATGATAGGGGCTCTGATGATCCACCACCTCGAACTGCAGGCGCTCTGTGCGGCAGTTCTCCCGGGTACCGAATAGCACATCAATCCACACTCGGCCAATCGGGTTGCACGAGATCCCGGGCACAATGCCATGGAAGGTGGTCTTGCTAGGCAGCATCATGTTCTCGGCCAGGCCAAGCTTCTCGAGTGTGTCCTTGTACACAATGTTGATGCTGCTGCCGTTGTCGATTAGCACCTTGCTGAACCTCACATTCTTCTCGGGGCCCAGGAAAGTAGGATCCAGCACCAAGGCATATGTACCCGGGTTGGGCATCACCTTGGGATGATCTGCTCGGGACCACCTGATCTCCTGGTCGCACCAGTACATGTAGTGAGGAACAGCAGGAATCACTGCATTGACCTCCATGGCCCGCCTGTGCTGTGATTGCTTGTCGACTGCCTCGGACGTGAAGATCATATAGCTCTCATGGTGCTCTTGGTACTGGTTGGAGCCATTGCCCCCATTGTTGCCATTGTTGTTGTTGTTCTGATAGTTGTTGTTGTTGCCTCTGTTGTTGTTGTTGCGGTTGTAGTTGTTGTTGTTGTTGCGGTATCTCTCATTGTTGAAGTTCTGGTTGGCTCCTAAAGCCACTTGGTTCACATTCTCTCTTCTCGGGTACACTGGCGGCCGAGTTGCGGGTGCGCGAGTAGGCTGAACAGTAGCATTGGCGGCTGGCAGGGGAGGAGGAGGAGGCAAGCCATCACTCTTGATCACATCCCACCACTCGCACTGCCGAGTAGTGTGGTTAGCAGGCCTCGAGGGATGGTGAGTGTGAAAGCTGCATGGGCCATCCTTCATGTCATCGAAGACAAACTTCTTCGGCTGCTCGGAGTTCCCGCTACCCGACTGAGCAGTACGGAACGGTTTCTTGTTGCCCTGGCCCTGGTTCTGGTTCTGCCCGTAGGCTCCAGCAGGTTTCTGCCTTTGGCCACCACCGCCTCCGACATTCACTGCATTCACCTCTTCAGGATCATACCGAGTATCTACTCGGCGCTTGTTGCGGAACTCGTTGCGCTTGCTGCTGTTGAAGTTTCTTCTCGGCTCAGAGGAGTCCATCAGTGGCTGAGTAGGATCACCGAGTGCGTACTGATCCGCAATCTTGATGGTCTCCGCCAGAGTGTTCGGCATCTCCCTCTGCAATCTCTGCCAAAGCATGCTGCCATGTCGGCAACCCTGCGCAAACCAAGTGATGGCCTGTGCTTCATTCACACCCTCACAGGTGTTCCTCAAAGTGCTCCACCGAGTAAGGTACTCGCGGTCCGTCTCGTCTTCTCGCTGCCTGCAAGCTGACAGCTGCTGTGGCCTATTCGGCCTCTTGTATGTACTCGTGAAGTTGCTGATGAAGGCATCCGAGAAGTCCAGCCAGCAGTTAATGCTGTTCTTGGGCAAGTTGTTGAGCCAAGTGCGAGCTGGACCCTCTAGCATCTGCGGCACATAGCGCACCGCCCATCTCCTGTTGCCATTCGCGATATGGACCGCGGTGACATAGTCATTGAGCCAATCTTCAGGCTTGGTGCTGCCATTGTAACTCTTGGTGCCTCTTGCGAGCTGGAAGCCCTTCACGGAAGGCTCGTTCATGATGCGCGGGCCAAAGCACTCGGGGCCAGGAGGACCCGTGCTCTCAAGCCGCGCCGACAAGCTGATACGGTCCAGCTGGTGCCTTGCATCTCCAGGCGCCAACACGCGCTCACCAACACGGTCATGAATATCATAGCCAGCCATCTCCATAGCCGAGTAGCCATCATCATACCTATCCACCTGCATAGCTGCAGGCTGCTCCACCGGGTTGGCGACTGGTGCCACTGGGCGCGGCTGCTGCCTCTGCCGAGTAGGCTGAGCTGCGGGTTGCCGAGAAGAACCTGGACGCGCGGCTTCTCGGGCACGGCTTTGAGCTTGATGGGCTTGAGAGCCTGCTCTTGCAGCGTTGTGTTCCCGCCCGGGCTGCTGCGGCACAGCAACCTGTTTCGCGGCAGCAGCCGGGTCATACACCTGCATTTTCCTGTCTCTACCCGAGCGCCCGCTGCGGCTCTTCTCGCGGCTAGGATGCGGAGACGAGGCCTGGTCGTTAGATCTAGCCGCGTGCGAGTGAACCACCTGCGAAGCTCCAGCACCCGGGTTGGCCTTCCGGAACTCCTCGTTCTGCCTAGCGGCCTCCAACACCAACTCGTTGAGCCTCTCCTGCTGCCTGAGACGCGCCTCTCCATCTAGGCGCGGCAACTCGGCAGCCACGGCCTCTGCAGCTCTGAGCGTCTTGGCGGGTGTGCTGTACCTTGGCCTTGTGAAGGTGTTCGCGGTGGCGGACTGAGCGGGCACCTCCGCAACCGTTGCCATCTCGACACCCAAGTTGCGCCGCGTAGCGCCTACTCTACTAGGCCTCCTGGCGACCGGCGTGAAGCCGTGAGCCTTGTTGTACTCGAGCTGGTCTAAACTCAGCTCAAGCCTGATCTTCTCCAACTCCGCCTGCTCGGCAAGCAGCTCCTGTCGTTGCCGCTCGAGCTGCTCCCTCGCGGCTAGAAGCTCGATGTCGGTGGGAGTGGGCATACCGGCTCGCGCAGCAGACGCGGGGATGACCGTAGAGGTGGAAGGCGGCAAGTTGTTCTCCCTTTCGTAAGGCCGGTGAGTCCTGCCACCAGCAGGCGGTTCGTCAACCTCCTCGACGACGGCCGCAGCGCCAGTAGCAGCTGCGCCAGTGTTTGCCGCCAAACCCGTCACCATCACCTCAGCGCAGCTCGCAGAGCTGCATGTGGGCCTTCCGCGAGCAGCAATCACCGCGGGAGGATCCTCCGCGTCATGCACCAGCTCGGGGTACGCGCGGTTGGCGACGGTGGCGACGTAGACGAGGTGAGAGCCGAAGGAGATCACTGAGCCGCCCTCGGGCATGGCCATGCCGCCGAAACAGCCGGCGTTGTCGGTGACGAAGTCGAAGGAGCCGAATCTGTGGACAAGGCCACAGACCACGCGCTCCGCTGAAGAAGATCCCGTCCGAACAGAAACTCCAGCCAGCGCCGCTGGTTGCCCCACGGTGGGCGCCAACTGTCGTGGTGGTGTCACGGCAGATGCCATGGGATGGCTAAAGATGTGGGGACGAAGGACGCTGGAGGTGTCCGGGGAGGGATCACGCGACGTGTAGCCGCGTGAGGTAAGAACAATACACTGCAAACAACACGATCTACCCAGGTTCAGGGCCCTCGTGAGGAGGTAAAACCCCTACTCCTGCCTCTCTATATGTATTATGATGTTTCTCCGAGTAGCCACAGTACAAATGATATCGCTACCGAGTAGCCACTCTCCTCTCTCCGAGTAGAGCTAGGTCAAGAACTTAGGGTTCTAGGGTTTATGCGTGACCCAGTATGCGATCGATGTGAGCATGCCTCGCGCAGGAGGCGGCGGGGCACCTTATATACCTGGTGCCCAGCCGGATACGTCCAAACATGGACAAGTGTCGACATAGTGTGCACACCGTCCTTCTTCCGGGTTCCCGCTGACAGCTTTGGTTCCCAACCTTGGCTTCATCTGGAAAGTCGTTGGGCAAAACTAGGGGACAGACTGGTATCACTGTACCTAGGCACAGAGTAGGCCCCCCTTATCCTGCCACGGCCTGCTTCCATGCTGTCACTGTCAGGCAGGCCGGTCCCAGATGAACAGTAGTTCGAATGCTGCCAAGTACGGACCCAGGATACGCGGGATCCTGTGTCAGAACGGCTCCTTTGACTTTCTGGCCCGAGTAGGTTCCCGCCAATTGTTCCCGCCAATTGTACTCGGGCCAACTCTTCTACTCGAAAGGATAGAACTTGATTGATATCTCCTTCTGATCATCTTGAGGTGAGACCGAGTAGCAGTCGACCGGGTAGCGAGTACCAGGTAGTCGGCTACTCGACCAAACCTCTCTTCTGTAAGCCGCCTTTACCACTTGCCTTTACCCTACTCGGGGGTAACCCCCCGACAGTTGCTTTGTTGGAATTTGAGAGTGAAGGATTTGAGCACTTGTGCTCTTGCCATTTGCATCGGTTGCATCGGTTTGCTCTCTCCACGAGGATTCGTGGAAGTTGAAAGTTTGTGAGCTTGTTACTCTTGGGTCTTGGACCCTAGACGACTTGTGGTGTTCTTGGGAGCCTCCAATTGAGTTGTGGATGCGTGCCCCAAGATTGTGGTGACACCGAGAGCCTCCAATTGAGTTGTGGATGCGTGCCTCGGGTTTGAAGGTTGCCATATAGTGCAAGGTGAACTAGGCCTTTGTGGCGGGGTTCATCGGAGAATAGGGTGAGGCCTTTGTGGCGTTGAGTAGGCCTTCGTGGTGAGCTCACACCCCTCCAACGAGACGTACTCCCCTTTGTGGGAGGAACTCGGGAATACATCATCGTCTCCGTGTGCCTCGGTTATTTCTATACCCGAGCTTTTTACTTATGCAATTTACATTGTGATAGCCTTCGAGCTTGAAGTTATATATCTTGCTATCACCTTGTTACTTGTATTGCTTAGCATAAGTTGTTGGTGCATCTAGTTGACCATAGAATATTTAGGTTGTATGCTTGTTAATTTAAACACCTAGTTTATTTCCGCATTTAGCAAGCTTTAACCGGAAAAGTTTTAATCGCCTATTCACCCCCCCTCTAGGCGACGTCGTTGTCCGTTCAGCGGCGCCCCGCCGATGCGAACGCCTTCAGGGCCGAAGCCAAAGGCCTCCGTCGGCGGGGGTGGGACGCCGGAGCCCCTCTGGCCGGCGCCGCTCGAGGAGCCGGATTCGTGGTCGTTTCGTGGACGCTTGCCGAACCAGCGGGACGACATGGCGGCTAGGGTTCCTTTGGCTGGGACGCGGCCGTGGTGGATGGGTTGTACGGGCGGCGGGGACTCTTTAAAAAGGACCCGGGGGGCTGGCATGCCAACCGGCGGCCGGAACGTGGCGCCGGTTGCAGGCGGCCATGAATGCGGGGCGGGAGCCGAGGCGTGCGGCGGTTGCAGCTGGCCACGCGCGCGTGGGGAAGTGGAGGGGCGGGAAGACGAGGCGGGAGTGGGCCCTTTGACCGTCCGTGGTCTTAATTTAAGGGACCGGGAAGGCCAGCCACTAGGCCGCTGGCCAGTGGCCCCGCGAGTCGTTGACCGAATATAATAAAAGACGCGGGCCAGTGGGCCCTTTTGACCAACAATGTGGGCTTAATTAAAGACGTGGGCCTGGACGCGGTTGGGGAAGGGGAGGCCGGTTGGCGATTGCGAGGCAGGAGCAAAAAAAAATAAAACGAACCCAAAAAAAACCTTGCCGCGGCAGGGAAAAAGGGCGGAATATTTTTTTTTTAAGAAGGCATCCATCCCGGTCCATAAAACGAACCGGGACGAACTCCCTCGCCGTCCCTGGCCCAGAGTCGCCACGTGGGCCAGCCTTACCATCTCGGGTCCTGGCACAACCGGGACCAATGGGGGAGGGCCATTTGTCCCGGCTAGCCCATCCCGGTTGCACAACCGGGACAATTGGCCCTTACGACCCGGGACAAATGGCCTTGTTTCCACTAGTGGCCGTGGATGAGCGCGGACGGCGGCGGCCTTGCTCCGGCGACGCGCGCGAGCCCTCCGTGGTGATGCTCTGAGTGCTCGAACAGGGGTGCGCTGGTGAGGAGGAAGAGAATGGAAGCAATGGATCGTTAGGGTTAGGTCACCCCCTAGGTACCTATATATAGGTACGGGTGGAGGAACCTAGGCTAACGGGCGGGAACCAAAATTTTCGGGATAAGGGATACCCGTCCGAGATTTTGGGGATATGCGTTAAGGGCCCGAGAGCAATATCCGGACAAGATAAGAAGGGAGTCTCTTCTGTGATATTCGGATCAATTAATGAGCAAAGTGAGCCGGGTCTTTTGCATTCTCCTCGGAACATTGACCCAGAAAGTTAAATATGGATTTAGAGAAAGCCGGGTTATTATATGGACCACCATTGGAGTTAGGCCTAGCTGTTTATTAAAGCAACCTAACCCGGCCTCTATGAGTTTGTGTGTTTATTATTTTTGCAGGGAATAGCGTGCGCTTCAAGGAGGATCCCGTGAAGCCCAAGCTATTCTGGGGACTACTGATGGAGGGATGATAACCCGGTAGGCTAACGCCAAGGAGTAATTCGGCCCAAAGGACGCTGCGCAAGACCCGGCTTAGGATAAAGAAGCTTCTAGAAGGCCCAGGAACGAAGGCCTCGTAACCCGGATTGTGGGTTCCGATAAGGAAGTTTAGGGTTTGTAAGCAGTGTCCGGGTAGGATTCAGAGTGCGCCTTGGAGAGTAAGCCAGGGGGTCCGGATGTTATATAAGCCGATCCCTAGGTTACGGTTGGACAAGCTTTACGTGAGCAAGAACACGATCGCCAGATCGAGAGGTTCCGAGTATCCATTGTAACACCAGTATCGAGCTAATATATTTAGATCGTAGACTCGGCGACTTGATTGCCGGCTACCAGATCGCATATCACCATGGTTTCCTTTGAGCTAAACCCTCTCCCAAACACTCGAGTCGATTTGCCCCAAGACAAGTTACCCCCGGTAACGTCTTCCGTGATTATCCCACGACAGAACCTGCTGCATTAAACTTCTCTTTTCGCCAATACCGGTTATTGTACTTGCGCCTTGGGGGTGATATTGATGCTTTTGCACTACTCGGCCGATAAGCACTTTTTGTTTCAATCTCTTTTTGATATTTCTCCAATAGCTCTCTAAAAGTACCCTTTTGATTTCTTACCCTTGTGCTTATAGCGTCCTTGGTTCTTCTTGATTTCGCATGCATCAATCTTCGAATTTTCTTGTTGCCCCCCAGTGCTTGATGTCATTGGTGTAGCATCAATAGAATTTCTATCTTCAAGAATATCTTTCATGTGCTCCTGAATAATTTCTTTTCTTGAAGACTTGATCTCATCATATTCATCATGAACCTTCTTATCTTTGAATGAGTCGGCTTGAGGTAGCCGATATAAAAGAGTTTTCCCATCAAGACCAATTGAAATAGACTGGTTATCTTTATGTGTCTCACCAAAATCCAACCGTCCATTGTCAACGGCCGATTGTACTATTTGATGAAACATGTTGCAATTGTCAATATTATGCTCAAACGAATCATGCAACTTGCAATACATTCTTCCTTGGATTGGCGGCTCTATATGGTGATCAAGAATCATAATGTAATCATTCTTAAGCAAAATATCGAAGATGCGATCACACATGCTCAAACTGAAGGTACACTTTTTATTAACTAGACGATCATGTTGCGAGAACGGCTTTTGAGTTAAGTAACCGAATGGTTCAAGTTTGACACCACCCCATTCGGCTAGACTTTTGCAACGATTCTCCGATGCTTTTGAATAAACCATCATACTAGCATCGGCTTTCTCAAGAGATTCTACGCTTGGCTTTATATTTCTGAAACCAAAATAATTAGAACAAACATGTCTCACTTGAGACCAAATGTTAGCCAAGTATGAGATAAGCAAAGCCACCCATGTAAATACAAATTTTAAATGAAACAAGGGGGAAAGCTCTTGTTGTAATAATTTCTTACTATTGGTCTCTCTAAATTTTGTAATATGTTGACCAATAGTTTTTGTAGCAATTTTATCACTAACAAATAAATTACTTTTCTCGACTGGTCTTTCAATTTTTCTTATGAAAATCTTGCTAATCGATGCATCAACAATATAGTCTTGACCAAATCGGAAAGTAAGTAAATTATTTGTTGGATATACCTCTTTCAAGACGTTGGGAGAACATGATGGTTGCATGACCTTGGAAATATCTTGCCCCGTCTCTAGATGATTTTCCAACGCCTTTTCTTATTCATTTTATGGGTCTCGTACCTCATTACTTTGATGCTCAATGTCAACCGAACATGGTTAAGCTATACTTTCTTGCACTTGAAGTTCATTAATCTCTTTGGCACAGAACTTATAGGGAAACATGCAAGATCCCTTACTTCCAGAAAAATCAAGCATGGTTGTTTTTCTAAGCTTTCCATGCTCTTCGTCAATGAAGTTTGCTTTCTTTTGATTCAATAGATTCGGCACATCTAATGTTTGATTCGGCTTTTTCAATAACCGAAGCAACCAAACTTTCCGAATCATTCACACTTCCTTTATGGATTCTATCAATTTATAGAACTTCTTCATCTTGTGTAGATTTATTAGAGGGTTCACCTTGATTGTTACACGGAGTATGTAACTTGAGCTCTCCAACCGAAGTAATACTTTCTTGACGGCCCTTTTCAAGATTTGCAAGAAACATCCGCATATCTTCCTCTTCAAGCTTTTTCCTATATGCTTCATGCTCATATGTGAGTTTCTTCTCAAGCTTCTTGAACTCCTCATCACGCTTCCTCTTGTGTATTGCATAGCATTGGCGTTGTTCATCTGATAATTCCTCTAAAGTTGACTTAGTGAATTCGCTAGTGCTATGCTCTACATGGTGAGATTGCCCCCCGAAACTTTTAGTTTCTTTCGGCAATGCGTTGCCGAAACTTCGTGGCCGTGAAGGACAACATCTGCGCTCAAATTGTTGATGCTCTTCTTCACGCCTCTTTCTAAGCGCCTCTAAAGCTTGTATTGCAGCGGGATCATGGGGATTCTCTGCTGCTCTCAAATGAATAGCATTGATCTTCTTGAATTCAGCTGCAAGTCTTTCCTTGAAATTATCCAGTCATTATGCGACAGAAGTAGATGAAGATGCATGTGTTCCTGTTAAATTTTCACTTATTCGGCCATGGCCACTATGAAAGTGCGCAGCCGAATTATGAAGCTCACTAGTTGCACATGAAGATGAAATATTAGTAACATAAGGTGTAGCATATGATGGTTGGGGTTTATTGGCCAAATAGCTAGTAGTTGCATGTCCAATTCCCCTATCCATCGGCATATTTAAAGATGAACTAACATATTGCATGTCACTTGCCGATGCACAAAAAGGTGAAACACTCGCTTGCATGCTATCAAAACTTCTAAATTTGGGTGTTTCGTATTGATTAACCGAACTCGCCATGTTGTTCATGGCATATGTACTTCTGGGGTTGCCGATGCATGAGAATCAGAGTATACACGTTGCAAGTTGCTAAAATTAGTCGAAGCATGGAGATTACTTTGCATCGGCTTTTGCACATAGTAAGAACTAGGTCTATCTGACGCCTTACTCATATCAAAAGATCTAGCAACATTAACATGGGAGAAATTTGCATCTACATATGGAGATTGAGGATTCATGATACCGTTGTAGATTGCAGCTCTTGATGACGCTCTCTTCGTAGCAAAAACGGGCTGGAGACCGTTCAATGCTTCGTCCCCAGCGGAGTCGCCAAAAAGTGTGTTGACGCTCGAACACGTCACATGAACACGTCCTCGTGTACCCGCGGCGCCGAGGGAGATGCTCCGCAACTCGCACCGCGGGAGGCCTGTCGGAAGCGCGGTACGCAAGACAGTCCGGCGGGCGCTTTTGAGGCCAGACGCCCCGGTTCCTCGGGAGGGACCCCGTCAGAGGACCCGGTGACGATTGGCTGCTTCAAGTCGTCCTTAACGCCCCTGGAATCTCGTGGATCGTGGCCTCCAAACCTGAAGAACAACGAAGAACGAGAAGCAAGGTACAAGGGAGAGAGATAGATGAACACGATAAATTAGGGTTTGTGTTTGTTCGATTGGTGTTGGTTCAATCGGACGTCACCTCTCATGTATATAAGAGGCGGCTAGACTTCCCGTGCAAGTAAAAGGCTTGGATTCACGTCCAAAAGTCCTAATTTGCATCCAATTCGGATGTTTGACTCGAACCTTCTAAAACTGTTCGGTCTGAAAACTGGCTGCATCTTGCGGGTCATTTTCGAGGCAGTAAACGTCCTCAAATCGGAATCACATAGAAGACAAAGTCGTTCATCTCGAAAAGAAGAAGAACTTTTATTTTATGTGTTTTGTCATCCGAATCAATCTTGATGGTTTAATCTTGTCTGCACTGAAAAGAGTTCGAATCGAATCCGAATCTGGCAGTTCTGGCCTATCCGTATTTTGCAGATTCGGGGCTGTAAACAACCCCAGATTAAAATATCGTAGAAGACAAAATTGTTCATCTGAAAAAAACGAAGAGCTTTCATTCAATGAGTTTTTTCATTTGACCTCTCGTTGATGCTTCAAAATTAGGTGGAATAAGTTCGACGCAATCTGAAGATTTTCAACTCGTCAATGCTCCCGCCAAAGTGCAGAGTATGTCTATGGTTTGGCGGATTTGCTCGCATAATGAGATGATTTGTAATATTTTTTGGCTCTAGAAGGTGCATATGACCTCGGATTGAGATGATCCAAAAATCAAAATTGTTTGTTTCGACGAGACGTACAACTTTCATTCACATTATTTTTCCATTTGGGAACATCTTGTTGCCTTCCTTTTGTGAGGCAAAAAACGAGTGTCAACACCAAGCAATTGATATAACCATTTTTTTCAACTCATCATTATCATTTATTCGTACTTGATAAAACAATTTCATCAATACTAGCTTTATGTATATAAAATATTCATATATGTTTTCCTTGCAAAAACTATTCATGTTCCTTGTGATTTTAAAATCACTCCAACCTTACTCTCAAGACAAAATCTTGGAGTCAAAATGAATATCTTCTAAATCATGGATATATATAATAATCCAGTATAGTATATTTATGAGTTCTATTATTATTATTTATTTTTTTGCACATTGTGGTCATTTTCTTGGAATTTTTAAGACTCTATCACAAAGTTAATATTAGTTCAAATTCCCCACATTATGTTATTCACTATTAAGTTTGAAATTTTTATATCTCATACATAAATTCCTAGATAAGGTGATGAATTGGAAACATTTGCATGTTGCCCCTTTTATTCAATCCTTCTCCAAAGATTCACAATCTTAACATAATATAATTTCCACCTTCTAAGTCACGAGAAGACACTTTTATCCTTAATCCGATGTGTTCAAACAATTGGAGATTAAAGTGGAAAATTACTACCAATAATCTTATTGTTTTTATGCAAAATCCTTTAATCAATTATGCATCGTACTTGAGCAATATTGATTACTACGAACTATCATTAAAATAATTCTAAGTTCATTAATGACATATTTCCAACCTTAACAAACAAATAAAATAATTTCCTTTAGTGGGTTTGAATTATTTTCGTTTCATGCTTCCACTGTATTACACAGAGACATTTGAAAATTATAACATTTCATAAATCATTGTCCCACAAATATTTTATTATCGAGATAATTTTGAGTTTCTTAAAACGCATCATGAGTAATTTTGACTAAGAAAATTTTCTTTGTCAACGATGTTATAATTTCTATTAAGTCCTTCCTACATTAATCAAATTACTTTGATCTTAGTTTTTTTATTCAAAATACTCCCAGTGACTTTTATGAAATACTGAAGCTTCAATTATTTCATCTATTCCACTTCATCTAAATGATTAACTTACCATATTTAATATTCAATGGAATTAAGTCAATTGAGAAAATATCCATATCTTATGTGAATTTCGAAATTCACAAGTGCCTAATACTTAATGGATTTTTCCTATATTAAATGTTTTGGAATTAGTCTCTCAACCTTGATAAATCAAATAAAAGACTTATCTCTAATTTATTTAACAAGCCATAGAACTATTACTCAAACTTGCGCAATATTTTGAATCAAAACATTCAAGCCTTAATAATAAAACTTATTGACATAACACAATAAGGAATATCATAAACTTTAATTTCCCAAGCTTGGAATTCCCATAGATATTTTATAATTTGAACTCAACGGGGTTCACGAACATACACTATTCAATACATAATGATCGAACTCAAAATAACGATCATTTTGAAGTTCTAGTGTTGATCCTCTTTATTGACTTTGTACTTTGTAGATGATGCAACTGGTATGGCGCCATTATTGCGTCTTCCACTGCGCCTTCCACGCTTCCCACCTCACTTGCCTATTTTTCTTACTCTGCAATAAATTGCAAATTGAGAAATTTCAGTATCCAATACCAAAATATCTTTGAGACAAGAAAATGTCAATAACTAGTATTACTCTTATACCTCATGTGGACTTTACACTTGTTTTTGCCTTTTGGTGCAGTCATCACGGGATGAATGAAAACATCCATCTTAGCTGACATGAGCATCTAGAAGACTTCTTGAACTATCTTCTCCACTTCCATCAGATTGTAGCAAGCCACAAATCCGAAGTAATGCAACGGAAGTGACATGAGGAGTGTGCCAACTGCTTGATTTATGGAATTGGAAAAAGCAATGTCCTTGTAGTATCCTTGTGAACTTGTACTTGTGCTCCCTCAACGGCCCAAGGAAATTGAGTTTTCACCTTAACAGTTCAGCATTAAGTTCATAAGGACTCTGAAAAAATTGCATGGAGAACCGAGCCTTCAAAACTTCCATGAGACGGAAGGGGAGATAGTTGTGGGTAAAAATCACCCAGCTCGGACTCACTCTATCTAGCATATCACATAAACTTGATACTTCATAGGCCTAGTTGCAAGGATATCGCTAAGTCTTCCTTCCTCAAGTATCACACGTGTAATCCCTCTTATGTGTGCACCGCGTATGCACGCGTCAACCCTTCAGTGCTCTCACAGTCCAGGGACTCAGCACTGACAAAGAGAGACAACATTCCAGCGTGCTAATTGGTAGCTGATGTCTACGCGCGCTTCTATTCTTGTAGACAGTGGTTGGGGTCTCCAAGTGCAGAGGTTTGTAGAACAGCAGCAAGTTTTCCCTTAAGTGGATCACCCAAGGTTTTATCGAACTCAGGGAGGGTAGCGGTCAAAGATATCCCTCTCAAGAAACCCTGCAATCAAGATACAAGAAGTCTCTTGTGTCCCCAACACACCCAATATACTTGTCAGGTATATAGGTGCAGTAGTTCGGCGAAGTGAGAGTAAAATGCAAGTAATATGGATGGTTATAAGTAATAATAAAAATCTGAAATAAATATGGCAGCAAGCAAACATGTAGCAGAACAGGCGGAAAAATGTGTTTCAATGTTTGGAAATAAGGCCTAGGGCTCCTACTTTCACTAGAGAACACTCTCAACAATGAAAACATAATTGAAGGCATAAATATCATTTCTTCACTATGCTACTCCGAACCACTCCCCGGTCGAATACCGAACACTAATCATTGCGTAGGGCTTTAACAGCACCCCTCAAGTCTATATTCCCTCTCTAGGGCATCCCGAGCGCCATAAATTAGTACTAAACAAACGCCACAATTTCATAGGTTCATCTTCCAACACAAGATATAAATATCATGCTAAAACACACGGAGCACACACTGTCACCTTTACCCCGTGATCAAAGTGTTAACGGAGATAACAAAACCACTTGAGTAGCATAACAGATGAAGATCAATCTACATAGTCAACTATATTACAAAGCTCATGATCACATAAAGATCACACCATGGGAGAGAGAGATGAACCACATAGCTACCGGTAGAGCCCTCAGCCTCGGGGGAGAACTACTCCCTCCTCATCATAGGAGGCAACAACAACGATGGAGATGGCGGTGGAGTCAATGGAGATGGCTTCCGGGGGCACTTCCTCGTCCCGGCAGGGTGCCAGAACAGAGACCTGTCCCCCGAAACTTGTCGGTGGCGGCGGCGGAGCTTTGGATGTATTTTGCGGAAAAGGTTGATTCTTCTAGGGTTTATGCATCGGGGAGTATATATGGGCGAAAGGGCGATGCCTGGGAGTGGCTAGGGGGCCCACACCCCTAGCTGGCGCGGCAAGGGGAACCCGCGCCACCCCATGGTGTGGCCACCCTGTGGCCCCCCTCGTGGGCTCTTCGGGACTTCTGGAAGCTTCCGGGACTTCTAAGACTTCTGGCTTTCGAATTTTCCAATTCCGGGAACATTTCCAGAACAACTTTTCTGAAACTAAAAACAGTAGAAACAGGGAACTGGCTCTGTGACATCTTGTCAATAGGTTAGTCGGGAAAATCGATAAAAATGACATAAACTGTAAGGAAAACATGTGGGAAACAACATGAAAACAACATGGAACATCAGAAATTAGGGATACGTTTATGACGTATCAGTAGCTCTAATCAACTGTGATTAGAGCTATTATGAATCTTGAAGTTCTCAACACATGAGAGAGAAGAGATAGTTAGAGCTAGGTTGAATCGGGAGAGTATGACTCAAAACCCAATTAGAGGAGCCTCTAATTCAATTAGAGGGGCTCTAAATAGACCCCTAATTCTCATAGACACACACACACAAAGAGAGAGAAAGAGAGAGAGAGAGAGAGAGAGAGAGAGTATTGAGCGTCAATTGTGCGTTTTGCTTTGAGCCTTGGGGTGATTTATATAGTGAGATGGAGGAGGGACTTACCAAAGGGGAGAGGGAGGAATCCTAGTTTTTTTAGAAGGAGGTGGCTGCACCACCCTCCCCTAGCCCAACTCGGATTGGGTGAGGTGGAGTCAAACTCCACCTCCCTCGTTCCGTTTTTCTTGTTATCCCTTTTTGTTTTATTTTTCTCTCAATAATTTCATGAAAAATATCGGGAAAATGAGTTCCAACTTGTGAAGCCACTAGGGCCCACCTGGCATCCCCCTAAAATAGGGTGCGGCCAGGAGGGAGAAATTTGCCCCCTCCCGGTACTCCCCCCATATATGGAAAGTCCCCAAAACTCCTTCGGAACCACATGACCCCAATAGTTAAATTCATAGATATTATGTATCAATGTTAGAAACACATTTCTAAGATCATGGGACATGTCATGTCCTTTTGTTTCCTCTCAATTAAAATATGCCTAACACCGACATAATTTCTCTCTAATAGTAGCTTCCCCAAAACCAGTCCGATTGACACCAAACTTGTTTCTGTGACATCGTAACGACATCGAACATTCATAAAACCATTAACATATTAATTATGTCGATTAAATCTTGGCACGTCATAAGCGTGTGACCCATAAAGTCTCGATCACACACATACATGTTCGGGAACTTACCGAACAATAACCAACAGCGAAATCGTGGACATCATGTATGTTCACAAACAACGAGGGAACCTTACAAGTTACTGATACGTCATAAACGTATCCTTAATTTCTGATGTTCCATGTTGTTTTCATGTTATTTCCTACATGTTTGCTATACACTTTATATCATTTTTATCGATTTCCGGGACTAACCTATTGACAAGATGTCACAGAGCCAGTTCCCAGTTTACTGTTGTTTTTAGTTTCAGAAAAATTGTTCTGAAAATATTCTTGGAATTGCAAAATTCGAAGCCCGAAAGTCTTAGAATTCCCGAAGGTTCACGGAGTCCCAAAGAGGCCCGGAGGGGGGCCACAGGGGGGCCACACCAAAGGGCGACGCACCCCCTAGCCACGCCTGGGGGTGGTGTGGGGCCCTTGGGCGCACACCGCCATCACCATTTCGCCTATTTATTCCTCCCTACATATCAAACCGAAAGATATACCACTATTTTCCGAGAAACACACAAGGCCACCGTCATCGTCATCCCAAGATCGGTAGGGTTCTGGAGCTATCCTCGGCACCCTGCCGAGAGGCAAATTCATCACCGGAGGGGTCTACACCACCATGCCCTCCTCCGAAGTGATGCGTGAGTATTTCATCCCTCGAATACGGGTCCATAGTAGTAGCTAGATGGTTGTCTCCTCCACATTATGCCTCATGTTTAGATCTCGTGAGCTGCCTACACGATCGAGATCATCTCTATGTAATGCTACATGTTGTGTTTGCTGGGATCCAATGAATGTTGAATGCTATGTCCTCTCGTTATCAATCTATCATGTTATCTTCATGTATATGTTCTTTATGATCTTGCATTATCTCCGTTATTAGTAGATGCGCTGGCCAAGTAGATGCTAGTAACTCCAAGAGGGAGTATTTATGCTCGATAGTGGGTTCATGCCTCCTTTGCATCTGTGCTCGAGTCACAGAAACGTGACTGATGGAGGATGTGATGGTACAATTAGGGAGAAAACAACGATGTTTTCTTTGTTTACATTACACACTTTGCTTACTGCAATTATTTTTTGCTTGCAACGTAATATGAAACGTTTGTTCGAATGATATTCGGAGGGTGGATTATTAGTCATAGACACATTTGAATGACGGTCTATGTATCTTGTTGTAATGCCCGCATGAATCACATAGTAATATTTATGTCTTGCATATGCACTACGGTGCAGCCTTCATTTCCGTCAATTGCCCAGGTGTAATTTGTTCACCACACATGTTATTTATCTTTCACGGAGACACACCACAAGTGAACTGTGGACCGCGGTCCATTTTCTCATACTGATAATACACACACTACTTCCACTGTTTTCATACTGCTGCTACTGTTTTCATACTGTTCTCATATTGTTTTCCACACCATACGTTTAACCTCTTTGTGTTCCGCAAAACTGGTGAGATTGACAACCTCACTGCTTCGTTGGGGAAAAGTGATTTGATTGTGTTGTGTAGGTTCCACGTTGCTGCTGAAACGGTAGTGCGCCCTGCCACCTCAGCTACATCAACCTTCAGAAATTGCTTGTCCTCCTACTTATCGATTCAACCTTGGTTTCTTTTCTAAGGGAAAACTTGCCGCTGCACTCTTCACAACCTTTCTCTTGGGGTTTACCAACGTGAACCATCAACAATTTTTCTCAGGGAAATTTGGTTCTTTAAGTTTTTTTATTTGAGCAACTTAAGTGCCCCGAAAAAATTCGTCTTTACAGACTGTTCTGGTTTGGGCAGATTCTGCCATTTTTCTTGCATTTGCTCTTTTACGATGTCAGGTGGATTTCTTTGCTTCACGAAACAGCAGTGGCTGTAGCTAATGTTTAAAAGGATCAATAGCACTTGTGCCCATACAGAACCCATGGATTTTTGATTGTTGCACTAACCCTCTAATGCGAATTACTCTTTGAGTGTGGTGTGTAGGAAGTTTTCAAGGGTCAAGAGAAGAGGTTGATATATGTGATCAAGAAGATTGCAAGGTCAAAGCTTGGGGATGCCCCCGTGGTTCATCCCTCTCAAACATCTAAGCTTGGGGATGCCCAAGGCCTCCCCTTTTTCATCAACTATCTATCATGTCACTTCTAGTGAAACTATAATTTTATTCGGTCACATCATACGAAATTTACTTGGAGCGTCTGTTATTTTTTGTTTCGTTTTCCTTGCTGCAATAATATAATTGGAACCTAGCATCCTTGTTTGGGAAAGAGACACGCTCCGCTTTTTCGTATGAATACTTGTTATGCTCGTATTCTTAATTTTTCTTCTAGCTGCTGCAAAATTCCTGTTTTGCTCTTCTTTTCATTGCATCTCTTATTCAGAGATGTTAGTTTTAGTAGTATCATGGGAGTACTATCATGTTACCTTGATGTATAATTTAGAGAGTTTTTGTGAAAACATATTTTGTATGGTGCTTGTTGGAAAAATAAACTGCTGCATGTGGTAGAATTATAAACGATGCAAATAGAAGCTTGTATAGACTGTGGCTAGACTTTTTCATATCATACTATATTTTAGTTCTAAAGCTTAGTGGTTATTTAGTAGCATGATTTGTCTCAAATAGCTGAGAGTGTTTAATGCGCCATTGAAAGAATCATGAGTTGTTCTTGTCATATTGAAGCATAAATTTGTGGTGTTCTCCTTTGAATGTTTTATTTGGCTGACTTGCGCATGCTCACACCATGTTTATGACTATGAACGTCACTAATAGACTTTGTGATCATGTAGTTTTTGAACTTGTGGTACCACTTATGCTTTGATTAACGATGTTTTTGTCGCTATGCATGATTATGGCCATTATTGTTCTCTTGATTTGTCGCTCCCAGTCTTTTGTTAGACTCCACCTGTACTGAGAATGAGCTCTACTCGTGCAATCCAACTCCCAAAAGCCAAAGTATGCCAAATGTGGTAGTTAACTGCCAATCCAAAGTAAATTGCTCATTTGTTACCTTTAAAACTTTCAAAATTACTCTTGTTTTGTGTTCCTGTTTTAGCTCACGAGGACGTAAATAGAGAATCTTTATCTCACTTGTTGATTGTACTTCCACATCCTGGACTAGTGGCTTCATCCGCTTATCCAATTGATAGAAGAGCTGGCAGCGGGGTGCCCAGCCCCAAATTAATACAAACAAATTCTCTTCACTATTTTTTCCCCTGATTTATCAGTCAAAGCATAATTGTGTAAACAAAAGAGAAAGAGGGATGAACTTCTGCACCAGTTGCGTCCTTCAATGGGAGCCGCTCTTGTGAAGTCTAGTTGTCTTGTGACGTACTGTATTTTCTGTTTACCATTCGTTGACATAAGAATACACCTCCCTAAAAAATAGACACTCCTCCATGGTATGCGATTGTTGACAGGCACCCGAGGATTCGGTTAGCCATGGTTTGTGTAAGATGGTTGGGAGGAGTGTCAAACATTTTATACCTCTGTTTAATACACTAAAAGTTCTAGCACATGAGTGATCCATGATTCCCTCTACAAAGGGCCTTTCTTTTACTTTTATGTTGAGTCTCCATCTTCTAACTTTACGCACAGTTGAGAGAGCATAGTTGCCATTCTGAGTTTAATGTGCATTTGTCCTAGAAACATTATTAATTGATTCATGATGTGTTATTATTTGTTCTCAAATTATTTTTTCTAGTCTTCCTCATAAACTTTGAAAGTGTCCTGACATTTATGTTTTGCCCCACTCTTAAGGACTAGCGAAATATCACTTTGCCATGCTTTCTCTATACTTGAAACAAAAGTATAAATTTCAATGCATTGTTATTCATGATTTTTTATTTGTGTTACTTCTCATGATGCAAGTTGATTGCTACATTTTATTGTTAAAATTTTATTTATCATGCTTGTGTTGAAGTTCTATGATCTCAGCTTACATATGCTTTTACATTATTGATGATCAAGTTTATGTTGGTAGCATGTCACCTCAGAAATTTTGTGTTTTTATCGTTAACCTACTCGAGGACGAGTAGGAACTAAGCTTGGGGATGTTCATACGTCATCCTTTATTCCTGATGATCCATGTTGTTTTCATGTTATTTCCTACATGTTTGCTATACACTTTATGTCATTTTTATCGATTTCCCTGACTAACCTATTAACAAGATGCCACACAGCCAGTTCCCTGTTTTCTGTTGTTTTTAGTTTCAGAAAAGTTGTTCTGGAAATATTCCCGGAATTGGAAAATACAAAGCCCGGAAGTCTTAGAATTCCTGAAGGTTTCACGGAGTCCCCAAGAGGACCGGAGGGGGACCACAGGGATGCCACACCATAGGGCGGCGCACCCCCTGGCCGCGTCTGGGTGGTGTGGGCCCCTCTGGCGCCCACCGCCATCGTCCTTTTGCCTATTTATTTTCCCCGACATATCAACCCTAAACATATACCACCTTTTCCCAAGAAACACCCCAGGCCGCCGTCATCGTCATCCCGAGATCGGGAGGGTTCTGGAGCTCTCCCTGGCACCCTGCAGGGAGGGAAATTCATCACCGAAGGGGTCTACACCATCATGCCCTCCTCCGAAGTGATGCGTGAGTAGTTCAACCCTGGCCTACGGGTCCATAACAGTAGCTAGATGGTTGTCTCCTCCACTTTATGCCTCATGTTTAGATCTCGTGAGCTTCCCTACATGATCGAGATCATCTTTATGTAATGCTACATGTTGTGTTTGTTGGGGTCCGATGAATATTGAATGCTATGTCTTCTGATTATCAATCTATCATGTAATCTTCATGTATATGTTATTTCTGATCTTGCATGCTCTTCGTTATTAGTAGATGCTCTGGCCAAGTAGATGCTAGTAACTCCAAGAGGGAGTATTTATGCTCGATAGTGGGTTCATACCTCCTTTGCATCTGTGCTCGAGTGACAGAAACGTGACGGATGGAGGATGTGTTGTTGCCATTAGGGAGAAAACAACGATGTTTACTTCATTTACATTGTTTACATTACACACTTTTCTTACTGCAATTATTTGTTGCTTGCAACTTAATACCCAACGTTTGTTCGGATGATATTCGAAGGGTGCATTACTAGTTATAGACACAGTTGGATGACGGTCTATGTATCTTGTTGTAATGTCCGCATGAATTACATAGTAATCTTTATGTCTTGCATATGAACTACGATGCAGCCTTCATTTCTGTCAATTGCCCAACTGTAATTTGTTCACCTCACATGTTATTTATCTTTCACGGAGAGACACCACTAGTGAAATGTGGACCTCGGTCAATTTTTCATACTGATAATTGATACGTCTCCAACGAATCTATGATTTCTGATGTTCCATGTTGATATTATGCCAATTGCTACATGTTTTGTCCTTTCTTTATAACATTTTTACACGTTTTCCTGGACTAAGCTATTAACAAGATGCCAAGTGCCAGTTCCCTATTTTTCTGTTGTTTTTTATTTCAGAAAAGTTGTTCTGGAAATATACTCGGAATTGGACCCCACGAATCCCGAAGTTCCTATTTTCCCCGGAAGCATCCAGAAGTCCGAAGAGGAGTCGAAGACGGGCACCAGGGGCCCTCACCATAGCCAGGCGCGGCCCCCCTTGGTCGCGCCTGGGGGTGGTGAGGCCACCCTGGTTGCCCGCTGACGTCGCCCTTTCACCTATTTATTCCCCTCCGAGGGAAAACCCTAGGTACCTCATCAAAAATCCCCGAAAAGTTCCGCAGTCGCCTTCGTCGTCAACCCTAGATCAGGGGGTTCTGAAGCTGTCTCCCGGCACCCTGCAGGAGAGGACATCATCACCAGAGGCCTCTTCATCATCATGCCTTCCTCCGGAGTGATGCGTTAGTAGTTCATCCTTGGACTACGGGTCCATAACAGTAGCTAGATGGTTGTCTTCTCCTCCTATGCCTCAATGTTTAGATCTCGTAAGCTACCTAACATGATCGAGATTATTCTTATGTAATTCTATGTGCTGTGTTTGCTAGGATCCAATGAATATTGAACTTATGCCAAGTTGATTATAGTATTTATTGCATATGTTATTTGTGATCTTGCATGCTTTCCGTTGCTAGTGGTTGCTCTGGCCAAGTAGTTGCTAGTGACTCCAAGAGGGAGTATTTATGCTCGATAGTTGGGTTCATGCCTCCTTTTCGCGTGTGCTCGAGTGACAGAAACGTGACAGGGGAGGATGTGTTGTTTCTACTAGGGAGAAAACAGCGGTGTGAGTGCCCGCGTGCACAATCATTGCTTACATTACACACATTGCTTAATGCGATTATATGTTGCTTGCAACTTAATACCTAAGGGGGTTCGGATGATAACCTGAGGGTGGATTATTAGTCATAGATGCAGTTGGATTACGGTCTATGTATATTGTTGTAATGCCCGCACTAAATATCATAGTAGTCATCATGTAATGAATGTGCACTACGGTGCAATCTCTATTTTTCAATTGCCCAGTTGTAATTTGTCCACCCAGCATGCTATCTTTTATGGAGAGACACCACTAGTGAACCTATGAACCCTGATCCATTTTTCCTACACTATTGAACAAACCACTACAATTCCCTGTTTTCTTTACTTACTGCAAGCATACACCATTTTCCACACTATACGTCTAATCTCTGTTTTCAATAAGACCGGTGAGATTGACAACCTCACTGTACCGTCGGTACAAAGTATTTTGGTTGTGTTGTGTGCAGGTTCCGTGTTGTTGTTGACACCGGTGGGGCGCCATCACCACCGTCAGTGGCATCAACCTTCCGAAGATCCTCTTTCTCCTACTAGATTGATAACCTTGGTTCTTAACTGAGGGAAATTCTTACCGATGTACTCATCACACCCTCCTCTTGGGGTTCTCAACACGCCATCACAAGCATCAAGAATTTCTGGCGCCGTTGTCGGGGACTTAAAATTCATCATCATCAAGAAGTCTCCCCGTCAAGGCACCATCAAGGCGTAGCAATAATACACACCCTGCTTCCATTGTTTTCACACTGGTACTACTGCTTTCATATTGTTCTCATATTGTTTTTCGCGCCATATGTTTAACTCCTTTTTGTTCAGGCAAACCAGTGAGGTTGACAACCTCACTACTTCGTTGGAGCAAAGTGATTTGATTGTGTTGTGTAGGTTCCATGTTGCTGCTGACCCGGTAGTGCGCCCTGCCACCTCAGCTACATCAACCTTCAAAAATTGCTTGTCCTCCTACCGGTCGATTCAACCTTGGTTTCTTTTCTGAGGGAAAACTTGCCACTTCACTCTTGACAACCTTTATCTTGGGGTTTACCAACGTCATTCATTAGTTACTCACTCCACTTATTCCTTTAACTTCATGATACCAACGATATCACGAGGTGAGACTAAGTGATCTAACCTGATCAAACTCTTTGATCATAACACATAAAACTCGTTGACGATATCGTCCTTTTTTCTCATCCATATCCCGATGTCCTTGTGATAAATCACACTGTGTCTGGCCAGACGATATGACATCGGTGATACTGAGAGAGCCCAGAGTGTCTATCTCTCTATCTTCTAGAGGAGTTAAGTACTAGTCTTGAACGATATCAGTTCCATTACACTTTCTATATCATACCTAGATATCACCATTATGATCCCCATTTACGGCAAGACAATTGCTGATATCCAAAGCATAACTTTCAATCTTGCATTCACTAGATATTCTCATAGTATAGGCATTATAGCCAATGACAACTTCGTATTTTGCTAAAATACATTATAATTGGTTAGTCTCTTTTAGAAACAACATACACTTGGATCGGTTCAGTACTATTGTTAGCCTAACAATTAACTGTTATGTTCTGCTAGACTTTTAACCAAGTCCATGATCAAGAAAATGTGATCATCTCACAAACCATAAGCCAATCTTAGAGGCAAGATTATGAACTCTTGTTTGTTTATGTCTTCACACCCGCACAAATATTTTCTTTTGAAAACTCACTTTTCAAGTGCTATATCGGTTGTAGGCTTGTAGCATGATGACATAAACATAATTCTGAACTTGGAGATAGAATAATAAGTGAATATTATCTTCTCTAGGGCATACCTTCAACAGTGTGTGTGTGTGTGTGTGTGTGTGTGTCTGTGTGTGTGTGTGTGTGTGTGCATGCCTGCTGAATTGCTGAACACTTGGTGTTCCCCAACAAGCGTGTTGTAATTGCACCAGCAAACTGTGAGCTTTAACGTCTGGAAATTCGCACACCAAACTCATCTGTCCTGGTCTATCCTGGACCCTGGACCTATCTTTTACTCAAAAAGCAAAATAATACTGACATGGTAATTATCTATATTCACTGGCTGAGTTGGCCCACGTGTCTGTTGGGTGTATACCCAAGAGACAATAAAATACATCAGTTTCATGATTAATGTGTTATGTTTTTATACTATAACTGCGATGGCCGCTGTATATGAGATTCAGAGGAAAATCCATACGCAGATGTAGAAACAATTAATATTAGATGGTCATATTTTCCTGGTCATGGACATTTGTTATGTCAATTAATATTAATGGGAGCACAATGTTGTTTCAATATTGTGGCTGGGTAGACCCAAGTAGTTGAGATACTATGAGATTAGTTTTGCTAAATAGTATCATCATAGATTGGGCATTTTGTTTGCTTCCTTAGACCATGAGAATATTCAATGATGTTTACCGTAAGAATCATTTTGGTTTAGTAAAGTATTACATCGTAAACTGGATGATAAAAAAAGCTAACACTGGATGGTCGCGAAAGTATTCATTCATTGTGAAAGTTCAAGATTGGGAATTACTCCTCTAGTTAATAGAGAGATACATCCAGGATCCACTTGGTGAAATAGTATCCGTAAATAAGTCTGCGCATACAAGGACATGACACTAGTCATGGAGATACTATCTCATGGTAACGAGTAAAAGGAATCATACCAGATATCGGGAATAATGTGATAAGGTGATTAAAGAGTTTAATCATGATCGTATCATTTATCTCGTCCCAAGGTATTGATTGGTATCGCGAAGTAATAGGAACTTACTTCCGTATAACTTATAGGAATCAATATTGACGTTCACGGTCCCGCTGTTGATTATTGATTGGGAAATATTTTTTCCAATAATTTCTACTAATTATCGAACCTGTAGGGGTCACACACTTAAGTCATAAAAGTCTATTGTTTGCACTGGATTTGCTCGGGGGAGGGTAGGGTGTCATTCAGGTAACTCCGACATGATAGAATAAATATTCAAGAGAGATTACGGAAGACATGAAATGTCCAGAGATGTTGGAAATATGTTTCTAACATCAATATGTAATGGTTGATGTCATTACGATATCACAGGAACAAGTCCGGTGTCAACCGGAGTCATTTCCGGAAAATTATCATAAGAGATAAATAATGCCGGTGTAGGCAGAATGTTATATGATATATAATGGAGGACATGAGAGATGTCCCGGGGTGTTAGAAATGTGTTTCTAACATCGTTCGACAATATAGATGATTTTATCTATAGGGGCAACAAGATTCCGGAAAAGTTTCGGGGGGACTTTCCTTGTATGGGGGGGGGGGGGAGATTTTTCCGATGGGAAAAAACTAATTTTAGGGAATATCAGGTGTGGCCCATGGTCTCAGAAAGTGCACAAGGTTTTCATAAGTATTTTTTTCTGAATTTATTGGATAAATAAATGAGAGGAAAAAAGAAAAAGAAAAAGGAAAAGGAAAAGAAAATAAGGGAGGTGGGATTGGATTCCACAAGGGAGTCCAAAGTGCATGATAAAAAGAGAACCTGCTTGGAATATTAGATTCTCTAGTCGGTTCAAAGTGCATGAGAAAATGGGAACTTCTCATTTAATCTCATGTGGAAAGTCAAAATGCATTTGAAGGTCAAAATCTTTACGTGGCTGTGTACCAGAAATAGAATTTTGACAAAGCATAATCTCCCAAGAGGATTTGGAATGAAAATAAACAATATCATTTCTGTAGCAGGGATGAGAGGGCCGATCACTTATTGTCCCGATGCCGGTTTGCAAAAATGATTTGGCAAGTTCTTGTGTGTGCGCTGGGTTTGGTTAGACCTCCCAGTGGCATCCCTGACATGATGGATGGGTGGTTGCCCCCTCCCCCCAATAAAAATGTTGCTGACTTGGGGGGGGGGGGGGGGCGGTGGGCTGGATGATTTGGAAAACCAGAATTGATATCTGTTTCAGCCATAGATTCCCTACTGATTCGGTTGCTATAAATATATATAATATGTTCCTTGCTTAATGGTTGGACTATATTGCAGAAAAACAAGGCTCGAAGAAAATTTGAAGGAGAGTCACTAATCCAATTATTGTTGCGAGAAGTGTTTGTCAGAAGGCATGGATGGTCGAATGCGACAAGATTTATGTGATGTTTTTTTTTTAGCTTTGTACTTGTTGGTTACTACTTTGGGATGTTCGGGTCGTGTAGTTGGCTGCGAGTAGCTTCTGAATTTTATTGCGGCTGTCCTGCGAGGAGCCTTCTGCTTTTTGAAATTGATTTTTTTTTTTTTGCATATTTGTGCGATACATCATTTTTTAATTCGGAAGTTATTTTCAAAAAAATTAAACTCCTAAATATAGTTTTCAGTTTTATTTCAAAACAAGATCACTCGAGCACTCGAACTGTCAGCCCGAGTATAAGAAATCTCCACTCTTTTTTTTTTGAGAAACACAGTACAAACGCAAACGCTCACATACACGCGCATACACTCACCCCTATGAACGCACACACGCACACCCTACCTCTATGAGCACCTCCGAGAGACCGAGCCGGCGGGTCTTGAGATTGACGAAGTCACCACAAACGCCTCGCTGTCGACGGGAACATCGCCTCCCACTGAAAGAATATTCCGCCTAAATACAGCACACAGATATCAAACCTGGGGTTTGAACTCTGCTGGGCTGAAGGTATAACCACCTTCTAACCATCCAACCACCGTTTGGTTTGGATAAGAAATCTCCACTCGAACTGTCTGCACAACATGTGAAACCAATCCCCATTTGGGCGGCACGGTGTGAACGTGCACTGTCCACGGACCACCGGAGTGCAGACCCCGACACGTCTCGCCCATTTGCCCACCCCTGTTCTCTTCAGTTGAATTCACGCCATTCTTCAAGCTACCACAGAGTCCATCTCGCTCAACCATGGCGGCGGCGGCGGCGGCGGAGATTAGGCACCGGTCGGTCGAGGCGAACGGCATCACCATCCACGTGGCCGAGGCCGGGCCCGAGGAGGGCGGCGGCCAACCCGCGGTGCTGTTCGTGCACGGCTTCCCGGAGCTCTGGTACTCGTGGCGCCACCAGATGGAGCACCTGGCTGCGCGGGGCTACCGCTGCGTGGCGCCCGACCTCCGCGGCTACGGCGGCACCACCGCGCCCCCCGACCCCTCCTCCTACACCGCCTTCCACGTCGTCGGGGACCTCGTCGCCCTCCTCGACGCCCTCCGCCTCAACCAGGTACATAACTCGTCAAAATTAACGAATCCCCCCAGATTGCCAAGCTCGCTTGAGAGATCCATCGATCGGCGGTGGTTGAGTGACTGACTGACGCGTTGGCCGCGCCGGCGATGAAGTGAAGGTGTTCGTGGTGGGGCACGACTGGGGCGCCATCGTGTCGTGGAACCTCTGCCTGCTGCGGCCGGACCGGGTGCGCGCGCTCGTCAACCTCAGCGTCGCCTTCATGCCCAGGAATCCGTCCATCAAGCCAGTCGACTACTTCCGCCGTGCCTATGGCGACGACTACTATGTCTGCAGATTCCAGGTGAGGAATTCAGCCAGGTCTCTCGGCTCTCTGCTGCACATACGTATATGCGTGTCTACAATACCAACCTGATCAAATTGAAGAGCAGGTGTGAAAATGATTAGTGACTTCTGCAATTGGTATGCATGGTCTTTTGTTTCTCCATTTCGTGATGGGATGGCATTGGCCTACTGTAATTTTGGCCAATTCGGAATATGCATTGACACTGAATAAGATTGAAGGTAGACATTGAATTGAGATGAAGGATAATTCCGAAGAGATCGAATTCGATTGAAGGACAATCTTGTAGTCGTGCATTTACTGGCTGATATTTCATATCAATTAATCTGTCAGGGTCTCCTGTGCTTGTTAGTGCCTTGCCTACTTGACCTTCTCAATTTTTCTGCAAATAGCAGTTCCTCAGGTGACTTGGCCCAGTGAATAAGTTGCATTTAGCTGTAGCTAGTTGTATATCCCCCTGTCATTCATCTTGGGTTCCTCTTTTCATTTCTTCAAGTTTATTCTTTCTAGATCCAGTTCCAGACAAGTGTTTCTAACTAAAACATGCCTTTTTAAATGTCAAATTTGTTGGCAGGAGCCTGGATTTGAAGCAGGTTTTGCTAGTTTCGACTTGAAGAGGTTCTTCAAAATGGCGCTAACTGTTCAAACCACAGGTTCTTCTGCTATGTCCCTTACAAAAATGCAGGCGAGCAACAAGGAAATAACACTGCCCTCTTGGCTCTCTGAGGAGGATGTCAGTTACCTAGCAAGTGTATATGCAAAGACTGGCTTTGCTGGTGGCCTTAATTACTACCGCTGCTTAGACCTGTAAGTGTGTTTATTTAAAATTGCTTTTTGCAATAAGTCAAACCATCATCTGTGCAATCATGGATGTCACATTATCCTAAATCTGTTCATGCATACCAAGTTTCTAAACCATTTATTTCTAGACGTACTGTGTTTTTTTCAACTCACAAGCTACTAGAGAGTTGCAGCATAGAGAATCAGACTGTAATATGCTAATAACGGAAGTGGTGGAAACATTTTACCTTTGAATTTTATATGTTTTAACTTCCAGAACAGGGTTACAAGACTAAGAATACACATCATCCGTGTTCATCAATTCGTTTCATTTTATCTCATAAGCAGACATGCTTGACCGGCACTACTGCCCAATAGCTTACTCATTCTTTTGTTGGGTATAAAAGTGCTCACAACCAGCATGTAATGCAGTTAGCAAGATGTGATAACGATCTTATCATTTTACTCGATGCTAGAAACATTCGCCATGATTCTCAAAATCATCTTCTGACTATAGTTGCAGATAAATATTAACGCCTGGTTTCGGTTGTAGATTATTTGCACTAGTAGGTTAGTTCCAGATATTGTAGCCCTGGACATGCTTCACAATTGTACATAATAGTGCACCATATATGAATCAGGAACATTTTTAACCTCTGGACATGTGTACACAGGAATTGGGAACTGATGGCACCATGGACAGGAGCAAAAGTTCAGGTACCAACCAAGTTTATTGTGGGAGATGGCGACCTGGCATACCATCACCCAGGAGTCAAAGGCTACATACACAAGGGTGGTCTGAAGAGAGATGTTCCTCTGCTCGAGGAGGTGGTGGTCATCAAGGGTGCCGGGCACTTCATCCAGCAGGAGATGGCGCACGAGATCAGCGATCACATCTATGACTACATCAAGAAGTTCGACACAACACCGAAATTGTCGAAATTGTGAGATAATAGGCAGGGCCGGTCCTGAGATTTCCGGGGCCCGGGGCGAGACGAAAATTTAGGCCCCCTTAGTACAAATAGACATATATATATATATATAAGAGAAATGAGACATATTTTTTTAGTGGAAACCCCTCGCGGGGAAAAAAAATTACGGACGTGCGAAAGCGTAATTTATTATGGAGTAATACAACAACTTCGGTATACCCTAAATTTTTCTCCTTACATTTGTAGAAGCAAAGTGATGGAATCAATGTCAATCTCATCCAATAACTTCTTCTCGATGCATAGAGTTGACAAACCATTTAGTCTCTCGTGTCTATAGATCTTAAATAGTTTTTCAATAATTTCAACTTTTAAAAGCTTCCTTTAGCTGATGCAACTGTCACGGGCATGCAAATAAGATCCGATAAACAACATACATATTAGGATAACAATCTGCTTCTCAGACAAACTAAAATATTTTCATAGCAGTCATTGTTCTATCTAGCAAGCTCAACTGCATAACACTTAACTCAAAAATTAGATAATTTAACCTGATATCATATTTCTAATCTAGATAGAAAGTATTTACAAATGTAGCGCAACTGTTTCTAATTTGAGAACCATCCATTGACTTCAAATTTGTTAAACTCATTAAAAATCTAAAAATATTTCTGAACGACTATAGTTCTTCAAATCTACTTTTCAATTGCCATATCTATGACAATGAATCACAAAATCAACTAAGTTGTGACGGACATGCGACGGTGGGCGAGCAGACGAGCGGTGGTAGAAGCGGACAAGTGGATGGTCGATGTGATGCGATCCTAAATACTTTATATTTACGCGACATACACATGGTTCCGAGTCGATCACCTATTGGCCCCTGTTATGTATTCACAGGAAAAACTACGAGCCGACCAACCTATTAAGCTAATTAATTTTTTTCTTTGCATACACACGAACTAAGCCTACTAACACATATCTGAAATGGGCCCCCAAATTTTTTGGGCCCGGGGCGGCCGCCTCTCTCGCCCCCCCTCAGGACCGGCCCTGATAATAGGTTGATATACATAGTTAATAAAGGGACTTATGTGTGTGTGTGTGTGTGAGAGAGAGAGAGAGTATGTGACCGTGAGATACTTGTATGCAGCTTGAAAACTTCAAGCTTGTACATTCCTGCACGGAAATCAGGATAACATGAGACCGTAGGTGTACGCTTACAGAGATGTTATTTCTGTAAAAATAACATTTTGCAAGTTCTGCTATGGCTGAGGAGAAATGAGGGTCTGGCCACTCAATCTTTACCTTTATTAACATAATAGAAGTGCTTGTTCACCTTAATTAACCTTCAGTAACATGTTGCAGAGACACGAAGGTTTAGGCAAAGGCATCATGGCACGCCTGGAATTATAAATCGCCTGGAGCTTGACACAGCGATTTATAATTGCAGGCTCGCGAAATTGCAGCTGCTCAAAGGCTGTCGTGATTGATCAAACCTGATGTGAATTTCTGTGGAAAAATGCCATGGTCGAGAGATATCCAGGATTTGTTAACTTCTATAGATCTTCTAGTCTAGATTAATCACAGTAGAGCATCTACACTTGGCTATTAATCAGATCGAGAGAAGACCGAGAGGGAGAGAGGGAGACAGAGAGAGGGGGAAAAGACCACCTTCTGAACCTTTAGACGACGATGGCGTGTCAGTGGTGGACATGGTGGCGCGGTGGTGCTTCCCGTGAGCACTGCGCTATCCCAGATCGGAAGGGAATATTGGTGGGGTGTCTGGCGGCGCGGTGAACCTAGTACTGCGTGCCCCAGCCCCCACCACCTTTATATATCGCAGGTCACAGGGGCCCACCAACCATTAGGGTTGGGCGCCCCCGATCAGGGCGCGTGAGAACAAGTCCGAGCAGGCCGTTGGGCCTTCTCGGGAGAGATCAAACTAACATTCTCCCCCTTGATCTCAACTTTTACTTTTATCTTTATACCTTTTACTTTTACTTGTTTCATCACATATTGGTACAATTGCCGATAGAATCAGACAGACACAATATACCTTTCTGTTTTGAAACAAAAATTGTTCCTTTTCGGGCCTCTCTCAATCCAGGAATCATAGGATTTCCATTAAACCCATGCCGGCTATGTGATCTTTGAACACACTGGGTGGTAAGCCTTTCGTTAGCGGATCCGCAAGCATATCCTTTGTCTTTATATGCTCGAGACTTATAGTTTGATCCTGGATTTTATCCTTCACAACATAATACTTTATTTCTATTGGCTTTGTAGCATTACTCGACTTGTTGTTGTGAGCATAGAATACTGCGGGCTGGTTGTCACAGTACATCTTTAGTGGTTTGCTAATGCAATCTACCACTTTCAAGTCGGGTATAAATTTGTTTAGCCATATTGCCTGCCCCGTGGCCTCATAACATGCTATAAATTCTGCATACATCGTGGATGATGCAACTATTGACTGTTTGGAGCTTCTCCACGAAATAGCTCCTCCTGCGAGAGTAAACACGTATCCTGACGTGGATTTTCTATCATCTTTGTCTCCCGCAAAATCAGCATCTGAATACCCTCTTATCTCTAGGGAATCAGACATTCTGTATGTTAGCATGAGGTCCTTGGTGCCTTGCGCATAACGCAATGCTTTCTTTACCATTTTCCAGTGCTCTGTGCCTGGATTCTCTTGATATCTACCGAGTACCCCGGTGATAAAAGCTAAGTCAGGGCGAGTGCACACTTGTGCATACTGTAAGCTTCCAACAGCCGAAGCATATGGTACTGATTTCATTTGATCGATCTCATATTGGTTCTTGGGACATTGGAATTTCCCAAAACTATCACCCTTGACTATAGGAGCAGGTGTAGCAGAACTCGCATGCATATTATACTTTTTGAGAACTTTCTCAAAATATGCCTTCTGCGATAGTCCTAAGACTCCATTCGTTCTATCTCGGTGAATCTCTATGCCCAAAACATATGAGGCTTCACCAAGATCCTTCATATCAAAGTTCGAGGATAAGAACTTCTTTGTTTCTCGTAGAAGACTGACGTCACTGCTAGCAAGCAAGATATCATCCACATACAAGATTAGGAAAATGTATTTCCCACTTTTGAACTTTGCATAAATGCAGTTATCCTCAACATTTTCTTTAAATCCAAAACTCTTTATTGTATCATTGAATTTTAGATACCACTGTCTAGAAGCCTGCTTTAATCCATAGATGGATTTCTTTAGACGACATCCCATATCTTCCTTGCCTTCCATGATAAACCCCTTGGGTTGTTTCATGTAGACCTTTTCTTTTAGATCTCCATTCAAAAATGCCGTCTTTACATCCATTTGATGTAGCTCTAAACCAAAATGTGCAACTAGTGCCATTATGATTCTAAAGGAATCCTTACATGATACCGGAGAAAATGTCTCATTGTAATCTACCCCTTCTCTTTGTGTAAAGCCTTTTGCCACAAGACATGCTTTATACTTTTCTACATTCCCATTAGAGTCATACTTTATTTTGTAGACCCATTTACAGCCTACTGTTTTGGCTCCTTTAGGAATATCCTCTAAGTCCCAAACATCGTTGGAACTCATTGATATCATTTCGTCTTCCATAGCCTCCACCCATTTAGATGAGTGACGTCTTCTCATGTCTTCTTCATATGAGGTGGGATCACCTTCCTTATGCGTTGTTTCTGTGTTATAAACTTTATAATCACTAGAAATAGCTGACCTTTTACGTCTTGTAGACCTTCTGAGGCCTTCATTCTCTTGTTCATGTCGTGGCTCAACTTCTGGCACATCCTCTTGAGAAGACTGCTGCTCCTCCCTTTCATGCTCAACTTCGGGTTCAGTCGGCTCCTGACGGACAGGTTCCGATTCTTCACCTCTAGTTGTCATGGTTGGAGTTACAACAGGTGCTTGCACCGCAACCTCAGGGGTTGACGATGCAGGTACAACAGGTAGCGAGAAAAACGGCTCTTGAATCATCGGATTAGGTGCACACACCCTCTTCTCCTCAAGATCAATTTTCCGAGTTACCATGCTCCCCCTCATCATTTCGTCCTCTAAGAAGACTGCATGTCTCGTTTCTACAAACTTTGTGTATCTGTCTGGACAGTAGAAACGATAACCTTTTGATCTATCAGGATAGCCAATGAAATGGCAACTCACTGTTTTGGTATCTAACTTTGCAATGTTTGGATTAAACACTTTTGCCTCAGCTGGGCTCCCCCACACCCTGAGGTGCTGTAAGGATGGAACTTTTCCTGTCCACAGCTCGTACGGTGTTTTGGGCACCGACTTGCTTGGTACTCTATTGGGAATGTGAATGGCGGTTTTAAGTGCCTCCATCCATAATCCCAATGGCAAAGTGGAATAAATCATCATACTGCGTACCATATCCATAAGAGTACGGTTACGCCTTTGAGCTACTCCATTTTGCTGAGGTTCGCCCGACATTGAATACTGGGCTACTATGCCATTCTCCTGTAAGAACCTTGCAAAAGGTCCAGGGACTTGGCCATATGGAGTGTGTCTGCCGTAGTACTCCCCCCACGGTCAGATCTCACTATCTTTATTCTTTTATCATGTTGATTTTCAACTTCAGCCTTGAATATCTTAAATTTATCCAATACTTCAGATCTTTCTTTAATTGGATATATGTATCCATATCGGGAGTAATCATCTGTGAACGTTATAAACGAATCATAACCATCCACACTTTTCACAGGAAATGGTCCAAAAATATCGGTGTGAATAATTTCCAGTGTTGTTGTACTTCGGTTTGCACCCTTTTTAATTTGCTTTACATACTTTCCTTTAATGCAATCTATGCATCGCTCTGTTTCTGAGAACTCTAGCGGTGGAAGAATATCATTTTTGATTAGTCTTTCTATTTTCCCCCTCGAAATATGGCCCAAGCGACAGTGCCATAATTTCGATGAGTCATGAGTTATCTTTCTTTTGTTTTGTTCGTTATTCGACCCAGATTCTTTCTCATTCACTTTAGACACAGAATAAACTTTTTCACGCAAAGATAATAAATAAAACTCATTGTGGAGGTAAGCAACCCCCACATGAATATTATTACACCATAAGGCACATTTGCCATGTCCAAAATAACACTCATAATTGTCTTTGTCTAAGCGTGATACACTGATAAGGTTCCTATGTAGAGAAGGAACAAACAAAACATCTCTAAGCAGAATAGTGAAACCATCAGCTAGCTCCAAGGAGATGTTGCCAACAGCTTCCACTTCTGCTTGAACTCCATTAGCGACCTGAATGCATCTTTCGCTTCTTAGCGTGGTCCGGGTCGAACTGAATCCCTGTAAAGAATTTGCAACATGAACAGTTGCACCTGAGTCAATCCACCACGTAGATTTGGAAAACTGTGTATACAGGGATTCATTTACAAAGGAAACAACATTGTTACATTTCTTTGCCATTATGTACTTTAGATAGTCTGCACAATTTTGCTTGTAATGGCCAGTCTGTTTGCAGTAGAGACAAGTGTCTTTGTCCACTGGAAAAGACCTATGTGGGTACTGATGCTGCTGCTGATGGGGACCTTTCCCATGTGGTTTTGAAGGAGAACCTGTCGTGGGATAATCACGGCAGACGTTACCGGGGGTAACTTGTCTGGGGGAAATTCGACTCTGGTGTTTGGGAGAGGGTTTAGCCCAAGGGAAACCATGGTGATACGCGATCTGGTAGCCGGCAATCGAGTCGCCGAGTCTCCGATCTGAATATATTATCTCAACTCTCGTGTTACAAAGGATACTCGAATATCTCGCGATTGTATGATTTCTGCTTAATCTAACCCTAGGGGCCGGCTTATATAATATCCGGACCCCCTGGCTTACCTCCCAAGGCATAATCGGAATCCTACCCGGACACTGCTTACAAACCCTAAGTTTCCCTATCGGAACCCACAAACCGGGTTGCGAGGCCTACACTCTGGGCCTTCTAGAAACTCCTTTTCCCTAAGCCGGATCTTGCGCAGCACCCTTTGGGCCGAATTACACCTTGGCGTTAGCCTACCGGGTTATCATCCCTCCATCAGTAGTCCCCAGAATAGCTTGGGCTTCACGGGATCCTCCTTGAAGCGCATGCTGTTCCCTGCAAAAATAACAAACATGCAAGTTCATAGAGGCCGGGTTGGGTTGCTTTGATAAACAGCTAGGCCTAACTCCACTGGTGGTCCATATAGTAACCCGGCTCTCTCCGAATTCATCTTCATCTTTCCGGGTCAACATTCCGAAGAGAACATAGAAGACCCGGCCCATTTCGTTCGTTAATTAGCCCGGATATCTCGGGAATGTTTGCTCTCATAATTTCCGGATATCACGCACAGGCACTTAACTGCTTATCCCAACAAATCCGGAAAGATACCCCTTATCCCGAAATTTTTGGTTCCCGCTCGCCGGCCTAGGTTTCCCCACCCGTATCTAAAAATAAGGGCCTTGGGGGGGGGGTGACCTAAACCTAACGCCTCATTTCTTCTCCATCTTCCTCCTCTCTAGCGCTCCCTCACCCGAGCTCGCCACCGCGCCGCCACGGAGCCCACGGCCGCGCCGCCGGAACCGAGCCGCCGCCAACTGCGCTCGTCCACGGCCCGCGCCGCACCGCCGCCAGCCTCCGTCGCCGCGCCGTCGAGCTGCTCACCGGGGGATCCCGCAGGTCACCGCGGTTGCGTCATCTGCCTCCGCCGCAACCTCCTCCAAACCTCATCGGTAAATTTTCCTCCATGAATCTTATCTTCAAGTTTCTCACTCGATGTAGATTGGATCTAGTCCGCTCATAAGTTATCTTCTTACTCCGTGCCGATTTGAATTGCATGACTCCATTCTTGCTTACCTACTTGCTCAATGGTAGATTCAATAATGCTCCCCTATCCCTTGTGGCCATTAATTTCTCCATAGATTTCTCCGCAAAATTTCTCAATCTAGATGTAGTTTGTCAAGATTTTCCGTAGTCGTTCTTTCGATACCCGGGTAATCCACTATTCCCGGATTTCTCATTTACTCTCTAGGTAACCAGATAACCAACCCTCTTTCACAATTACTCACTGATGCTTGAACAACCCGCAATTTCCGTACTGCTAGTCGATACTACCTGTTGATACTCGGATAACTCATAGTTTCCGTACTGCTTATTGATACTCGTGTAACCTGTAGTTTCCGGGTCTTAATTACTCATGTTTTGTACTCTTTGCCCTATATTTTGCAGACCGAACAAATGGCTCCCAAGAATAAGGGGAAACAGCCGGCCAAGGCTAGGCCGACTCAAGCTATTTCCGCCAACTGGGCCAAGTCCACCGTGACCCAGGCCAAGCTGGAGGAGCTTGCCGAGTCAGGCGTCCTTCCTCCTCAAAAGGAGATCCACTGGCGCGTTCCGGGTGATGAAACCCGGCCATCCCCTAATCCAAATGAGGTAATATGTTTCGTAGAGCATGTGATCCGGGGATTTCGTCCCCCGGGCACTCTTTTTTCCGCAAAGTCCTCCGCCACTATGGCCTCCGAGTTTTCGACATAGGGCCTAACTCTATGTTGAATATCACCCATTTCATCGTCCTCTGTGAGTCGTGCTTGTGCGTCCCACCAAACCTTGCTCTCTTCTTAGAACTATTCCAATGCAAACCGTGCCGCGAAAGCGGCGACGGGGCCCTTTTGGCTTGCGGCGGAGTATCCATCCAACGCCGAAAAAACTCGCCTATGCCGACTCTGAGTCTTAACTCGCATGTTAAGCACTGGCAACAATCTTTCTTCTACTGCCGGGACACCTCCCCACCCGGCGAAAGGAAATTGTCGGGTTTCTCGGAGGGTCTCCTTGACCTCTCCGACACTTTCAACGCATTTGCCTCAGAGTCGGACAGAGAGTCCATCCAGCCTTTGCTAGCTAAGATAGCCGTCCTTTCCGCCCACGGTCTCCTTGGGCTCAACCTAGTTAAAACCTGGGTAGATTTCCGGATTCAGCCCAACTACATTCGCTCAAAGCTGATGTGCGAATACTCGGGACACGTCACGGATGCGCTCCGCAACTCCTCGAAGAATTATCCGGCTGGCGATACCAACAAGACCATCAAAAGCTTCCTAACTGAGAAGATGGAAGTGATCAAAAATATAGCCGGGTTAGAACCGTTCACTCGGGACAACCCGGCTCCAGCAGTAAGATCCGACACTTATTCACTTATTCTTGCACTTTTACTTGATACAACTACTAACTCTCACTTTTATGCCTTTATCTCAGGCTGATAACGCTTTTTGGAACATCGAGACCCCGCCCAACTCCGGGAATCCAGAGGAGGACGAGGAGGCCGTTGACTCGGAGGAAGGTACTTTCCGGGTTTCACCCAACCCAATTTCTGCTAACTTGTTTCTCCACACTTTATCCTTTTCCGACTGTATGCTATGTTACTCAGGAATGGACGACAGGGAGGACAAGGAAGAAAAAGAAGATCCGGAAGATGAGGAGGAAACCCAAAGTGATGAGAGCGAAGCAGAACCGGTCATCGAGGCCGGAGCCAAGAGGAAAGCCCGAGGGGTTGTTTTTAAGGTTCCATATCGCTCCCTCGCTTCCAAACCATACACTTTTGCTAATATGTGCGAGCTAAACCGAAAATTATCCGACTGGCCACACTTGAAGGAGCCGCCCATGGTCAAGCGCAGGGTGACCCGGAACTCTCCGGGTGAAACCGCACTCAACCCGGGTATCCCCTCATCTCCAACCCGGCGCGCCGGTACTTCTCAATCTCAACCTTCCCATTTATCTCAAAGATTTCCTTCTCCCAGTCACCCTTTACGCGGAAAACTCCGAGTCTCACTTTCTCATTCTTTATCAGCCTCATCCGGGTCTAGCAGCGAGTTCCCCTCAGACTTCATGGTGAACTCCGGGTAAGATACCTTTCCTGTTATTCTAACATTTTTCCATAGTTTTCTTCACTGTTCAAAATATCATCCGATATGCTGATTTATCGGCCGATTTATCGCTTATCGGGTGGTGACCGATAAGATAAATGAATAACATTGGAGTTTATCATTCGAGCCACTTCATCGGTCTTACAAGCGAATTATCGGTCGATATGCCGATATATAGATTTTCCATCACTTGAGCATTTGATTAATGACATCCACCACAGAATTTTTAGTATTATTGAATACAATATCTCTATATATAATAATTTAGTGATTTTAGTGCCGATATGATTTATATGTATAGCATATTTTAGATATTTTAGTGCTACAACTTGGGATTTACAAGAAAAATGGCCGATAAATAGTCGACCGATAAAATCGATTTATCGACCGATAAGCCGATATATCTCTTATCATGGGCCGACCGATAAGTTAACGATAAGCGATATCGTGAACATTGGTTTTCTTTAGTCATATACTAACCGTTTGCTTGTACTTTTCTTAGATCTAAGGTCACAACCAGTGACCCAGATAATATGGAGACTGATGACCCGGCCAAAGAAGACCCGGTTGATGATGTGATGGCCGCGGCTGGTGACGATGGAGAACAACAAGCGCCACTGAAAGACCCGGTCGATCAAGAGGCCGAGTATCCGATGGCCTCGCATGCACGTGAGGAAGAGGAGGTCATAATCCTGGGCACAGGGAGGAGCGAGCCGATCTCCGACACTCAAGCGACTCGGATGCCTTCCCCCATGAAGGAAAAAACTCCGTCTCCGGTTGACCAGGATCCCGGGTCTTCCAATCTGGGTTTGGGCGACCGCTACTTTGACCAGATGATGAGCGCCCTCCTCGCCATGAAAGCCACAGAGAAAGATATATTAGAGCGCATGGCTGCTGAACACCAGGTAACGCTAATTGATATTTCATAGTACTCATCTAGTCCCCAAGTTCCGAGTCTAACTTGTCAAAGTTTTACTCGGTACTTCCTTTGATACTCGGCTTATTGTTATATCCGGCTAACCTTCACCTTTCCTTTCCTTATAGGCACAGATGGCCAGGTCCGAGGAAATTTTGGCCAAGACTAATCTACTCCTGGAGACTGAGGTAAAGCTGCGAGAGGCGCTTGAGGATGAGGTGGAAACACTTAACAAGGATGTCGCGAAGTACAAAAAGAAATGCAACACCGCTCAAGCTGCCCTGAAGAAATTATCAGCTCAAGTTGCCGACACTTATCGTGTCCTACTTGGTAAGATTTTATCACTTGCTATTTTGTAACTCAGTTTCTTCTTGATCTATGATACCCGGGATTTTTGCTTTAGCCTTTGTTGTTTATACTGTAGGCCCTGGTCTTGCGCCCCCAGAGGAGGATGATATCCAGAAGGCAAAGAATTTGAAGACTGTGCTCCAGAGGTTCTGCGCAGGCACTAAATGGATCCTAGACGCCGTGCAGTGACCGGCTGATGGATATCCGGGTATGGACACATTGATCCATGCGTGCTCCACAGTCCCCTCATGGATAGAGATCTGGAAACGCTCGGCATGCCGGGTTGGGATGACCCGGGGGCTTATGCTGGCTAAGGCTTACTTTCCTAAGCTTGAGCCGGCAAAGCTGGTGGCCGAGTTTCCAGAATTCAAGGTCGATGGCTCCAAATTCTCCGCCAAGGACTTCAAGGCTATACAGCATGAGGTGCGCCCCTCGGCATCTGTAATTGCCGGTACTCTGGACCTGGATAGATTTGCGTCTCCATATGATGCCGAAGATAACCGGTGAAGGAAGATATGCCCTTGCCCTTTGATATCCTAGAGAAGTGGAACGCAGACTCGGCCAAGAGGAAGGAGGAGGCTGCAAAGAGGAAAGCCGAGCTTGAGTCTGCGCCTACCACCTCTACTCCGGCTGTCCGCCCGCCTGTTCGTCCTGACACTGCCAATCCGGGTGACGACGCTGGGAAGGCCCCTAAGGAGCGAAACCAGGACCAAGACCCTGAAGACAAGGGCAAGGCTGTAAACCCGACTCAGGAGGCCGAGTAAACCTTCATCCGCAACCATCTCAAGCACTTTGTTCGGCCGATGGCCTTTAAAACAATTATTCTTTTGATAGTGCGCCTGTGCCCTTTTTGATACTACTATCGTGGCTTGTAATACATTTAAAACCTTAATATATTTCGTGGCCCTTCTGGCCTTTTGCTTGAATTTGATATTTCTTAACTTTGAGCTTTTTCATCCTTGATTTTCCAACTTTCTGCTATGGTTCCTTTTGTGAGACTCGGTTTCCGGGTTTCGTGAGTTTTGACTAGTGGACTTTTTTCTAAATCCCCAAGTCCCCAAGACTCGGATTTTTGGGTTTTGAGCTGAATAGCTAGATAATTTGTTTCTTTTTTCAAATTCCCAAGTCCCCAAGGCCCGAAATTCCGAGTCTAGGGTATTGGGTCTTTTGAAAGGAACAAATTGTTACTGCTAAGCCCCAAACCTAGAGTCGTTTCACATAGGATTTGAAGTTATGCTTAATATACTGTGAGTTTCCGGCTATTAACCTTGTACTCTGCATAACTTGTGGTTTAGATGACCCTTTTGACCTTCTTCTACTATAAGCCGGCTTTCGCGTGGATAAACAATGTTGCTACAGTTGTACGAAGACAGGGTCAGGCAAGTCCCATTGGGCATCATGACTGATTGTAATCATACGCTAGCAAAGCATGCCACTTAGTGCGAGTCACATCAAGCTTAAGCAAGAAAAGTCAAGAAAGTTTGGCTCCTTTGTCCGGTTATAAGCTTGCAGCCGTACTTATTGCAAGTAATCGGCCCTTATAACTCAATGGCATCGTGGCCGGGTCTTTGAGTTTGCAACTGTGCTATTCAAGCAATCAGCCCCCAAGACCTAGATACATGCAATTTACTAGAGAAACTAATATACTAAAAGCAATAAATAATACTTACTTGGAAGAAAAATAAGAACACAACAAAAATATAAAAACTTGATAAAAAACACGCACAAAAAGGAATAATGTATTGTTTAACCATCTCTTTATTGATACGAGAAAAGTTAGGTCAGCAAGCCGCCTCATTAAAAACCCTCCAGTCCCCTTAGGTACCCTGGATAGGAAAAGAGTGCGTCTGAAACCTGCTGCCTGTTACATCGTGTAATTCCACTTGTGAATCTAGCCTAGACTAGGTATAGTAGGGACGCAGCTGAGCTACGTTCCATGGTCTTTGTCTTTCTTGCATAGATGAAGTGGTAAGAGCGATGTCATTAACAGTAGCCGACTCTTCTCTTGCATCTACCAAGTAATATGATCCGTTGTGCAGATTCCGGCTTATGATGAACGGTCCCTCCCATGGTGGGGATAACTTGTGTTTTCCTTTCTTTGACTGTACCAGGCGAAGAACCAGGTCTCCTTCCTGGAAGACCCGGGTTTTGACTCTCCGGCTGTGATATCTCCTCAGGTCCTGCTGGTATATGGCTGATCTCTCCAAAGCTTGTTCCCTGTGTTCTTCTAACATATCGACGGCGTCCTGCCGGGTCTTCTCGTTGTCCACCTCGACGTAAGCCGCCACTCGAGGCGAATCATGGATAATATCACTCGGTAATACCGCCTCTGCACCATAAACCATGAAAAACGGTGTCATCTGAGTAGATCTGTTAGGTGTGGTGTTAATTCCCCAAACCACTGAAGGTAACTCCTCAACCCATGCGCCCGCAGCTCTGATGCATGGGACTCATAGCCGTGGCTTTAATCCACGAAGTAACTCCTGATTTGCCCTCTCCACTTGTCCATTGGCTTGTGGATGGGCTACGGAAGCTATGTCAAGCCGGATTCCATTGTTACCACAGAATTTCTCCATCTCACCAAGGGACATGTTGGTTCCATTGTCGGTAATTATGCTGTGGGGATACCCGAACCGGTAGATAATCCTTTTCAGGAACTTGACTGCCGTAATCGCTTCACAATTGGTAACTGGCATAACTTCAACCCATTTGGTAAACTTATCAATAGCCACCAAGAGATGTGTCTTTTTGCAAGGTGACATGTGAAAGGGGCCAACCATGCCCATACCCCAAACGGGAAAAGGCCAGGTTAAAGGAATTGTTTGCAACTCCATAGCCGGCACATGGATTTGGCGGGCGTACCTTTGACATCCATCGCACCTTGCCACCAAGCGTTCCGCGTCTGCTAAGGCTGTGAGCCAGAAGAAACCGTGCCTATATGCTTTGGCCACAAGGGACCTTGTGGATGCGTGATGCCCACAATCACCTTCATGGATCTCCTTCAGAATCTGTCGGCCTTCCTCTGGTGCTACATAGCGCAAAAATACTCCTGCAGCACTCCGTTTATATAACTCCCCATTGATAATGGAATAACCTTTTGCTCGCCTCAGAATTTGCCTTGCTAGTACCTCCTGCTGTGGTAACTCGCCCCGTGATAGGTAGGCCAGAAACGGCTCTGTCCACTCGGGAACAGCACGTACTGTGGCCACGAGCTCCAAATCCGGGTCTTGGTTTGCCACCTCTTCTTCAGACTCGGTTTTAACTGATGGCCGCCATAGCTCGTCCAGGAAAACATTGGGTGGGACCGGCTCTCTGCGCGAGCCGAGTCTGGCGAGTGCATCTGCTGCCTCGTTTTTTCTTCTATCTACGTGCTCCACCTCATACCCGGAAAAACACCCGGCAACCCTGTCCACCTCTCTGCGGTATGCTGCCATAGTTGCATCTTTTCTATCCAAAGTTCCCGAGACCTGCTGTACCACAAGGTCCGAATCTCCATAGCATCGTATCCTCTTAATGTTCATCTCCTTGGCTATCTTTAATCCATGCAATAATGCCTCATACTCGGCCACGTTGTTGGAACAATCAAAATGAATCTGCAACACGTAGCTTAACTTGTCTCCTTTGGGTGATGTGAGCACCACTCCAGCTCCTGATCCCTCGTATTGCTTGGAACCATCAAAGTGCATTATCCAAGACTCGGAACTTGGAGTCATTGTGGGCATGCCTGTGTGAGTCCAATCATTAATGAAGTCAACTAGGGCTTGAGATTTGATTGCTGACCTGGGCTCGTAGTTGATGTGATAATCTCCCATCTAGATCGCCCACTTGGCTATTCTACCTGTTGCATCCGAGTTTCTGATGATATCCGACATTGGTATAGAGCTAACCACTGTTATGGGGTGTTCCTGAAAATATGGCTTCAATTTCCGGCTGGCCATGAAGACCCCGAAAACCAGATTCTGCCAATGTGGGTAGCGCTGCTTTGCTTCTGATAATACTTCGCTGACATAATAAACCGGCCTCTGAACCGGGTGATCTTTCCCATCCTCCTTGCGCTCAACAACAACCACTGCGCTAACCGCCCGGGGCCCGGCTGCAACGTATAATAACATGGGCTCTTTAGGACCCGGGGCTGCTAGGACTGGTGCTTCAGATAGCTGCTTCTTTAGTGCCTCGAACGCCTCGTCCGCCTCTTGGTCCCAAACGAATTTGTCGGATTTCCTCAAGAGCCGGTACAAGGGTATTGCCTTCTCTCCAAGTCTTGATATAAACCGGCTCAGCGCTGCAACACACCCTGTAAGCTTCTGATCATGCTTCAGGTTTTCCGGTTTTTTCAGACTCTGGATAGCTTTGATTTTATCCGGGTTGGCCTCAATCCCTCTCTCTGAAACGATGAAGCCGAGTAACTTCCCTGTTGGAACTCCAAACACACACTTTGTCTGGTTAAGTTTCATCTGGTATCTTCTCAGGTTCTTGAATGTTTCCTTTAGATCGTCAATAAATGTCTCCGCTTTTCTGGTCTTGATCACCACATCATCCACATAAGCATGGACGTTGCGTCCGATTTGGTCCTCGAAGCACTTCTGAATACACCGTTGATAGGTTGCGCCAGCGTTCTTCAATCCAAAAGTCATGGTCTTGTAACAAAAGGCCCCAAAAGGGGTTATGAACGACGTTTTCTCCCAGTCTTCCTTTTTGAGCTTGATCTGATGATACCCGGAATATGCATCCAAGAAACATAATAGGTCACTTCCAGCCACTGCGTCTATGATCTGATCTATCCTTGGAAGTGCAAACAGATCCTTTGGGCAATGCTTGTTGAGACTCGTATAATCAATGCACATCCTCCACTCATTGGTCTTTTTCATCACGAGAACCGGATTTGCCAACCACTCCGGGTGAAATACTTCCATGATAAAGCCGGCTGTCAACAGTCGAGAAATTTCTTCGCCTATAGCCCTTCTTCTTTCCTCATTCATCTTTCTCAGGCCTTTCTTCATAGGCCTGGACTTGGGGTCAACATGCAAGCTGTGCTCTCCCAACTCTGTGGGGATGCCCAGCATGTCTCTAGGCGTCCAAGCAAACACATCCTGATTCGAACGAATAAACTCCACAAGTGCATTTTCCTGCTCATCGTCCAAGTTAGATCCTATAGCAAATTGCTTAGAAGGATCACCCTCGACAAAGGCCACCATCTTGGTATCTTGTGCTGTTTTGAATTTTGCTCTCTCATCCTCAATGTTTGGCCTTTTTAACGTTGTTCTGTCATCCGGGTCTACTTGAGACCGATAATACTTGAGCTCCTCCTTTCTACATGCTTGTTCCGCCATTGCCGCATCTCCTTCGTCACACTCAGCCGCTATATCCCGGCTCCCATGTATGGTGATGGTCTGCTTAGGACCCGGGATTTTTAGCTGTAGGTACACGTAACACGGCCTGGCCATGAACTTGGCGTAAGCCGGCCTCCCAAATAGCGCGTGATAAGGGTTGCGTAATTTCACCACCTCAAACGTGAGTCATTCCACCCGGAAATTATCCTTTGATTCTCCAAAAGCAACCTCCAAGGTGATCTTTCCTTAAGGGCACGCCGAGTGACCTGGCACAATCCCGTGAAAAACTGTTGAACTTTTCTGTAGCTGAGACTCCTTGAGACCCATACGTAAGAAAGTTTCCCAATATAGGATATTGATGCTTCTTCCGCCGTCCATTAAGACCTTTTTCAACTCATAACCATTAACCTGTGGCGCAACCACCAATGCTAGGACTCCCGGATGTTCTATCCTTTCCAGGTGATCTCTTCTGCTCCATGTTACATCTTGCTCCGACCACCTCAGGTATCTCGGGACAGCCGAGGAGACCGAGTTTACTGCCTTTTTTAGTATCTTTCTATCCTTGTTAGAAGTTCCTGTGGTGTGAACGTGATACTGGCCCAATTGCTTGGGGTCGGCTTGGAAACCTCCAGCTCCTCCCTGGTTATTACCCAGATTTCCAACTCACGGGTTGCCTGCTGGGGGTGGGCCGTTGCCCGGGTTTCCACCCGGACCCGGTCCTCCTCCCCGGCCTGCACCTCGCATAGCCTTGTTTACTTCCTCGTTCTTCCACCTTTGCAAATCCACACACTGCTCCAATGAGTGGTTAGCCAGCCTTCCGTTCCTGCTGTGTTTCGGGCACGCCATTCTGAAGATATCCCAGTTGTTACCCGGCCTTGGTGGCCCTTGATAGTTTCCTCCGTTATGATTTCCTGCGTTGAAATTTCCTTCTGCTCTGGGCCTCGAAGACCCGGCTTCTGTGCTGGCAACAAACTCGGAATTCCCCTCGAACGGGCGCTTATTCTGGTTGTTCCCATTGTTACCTCCATGGTTACCCGGTGTAGATCCATTGCCGGCTCTTCCATTATTACCCGTATTTGCTTTTGCTTTCTTGTCATCAACGTCCTCTTCTGTGGTATCCGTTGCAGCGTGCTTGTTGCATGCATCCATTAGCTCTCCCATCGTAACCTCTGAAGCATTCCGACTAGATTTCATGCGAGTTAACTTCTGCACTAAAGGCGTGTACTTGCATGTCTTGGCCATAGCTTGCAACGCGTCCTTTGGCTGAATATCTGTAGATGAATGCAGTAACTCCATAACCCGGCGCACCCAGCTGCGCACCGACTCTCCCTTCTTTTGCACACACCGTTCTAGATCGTCGATAGTAAACAACTTCCTGCATGTTCCGTGAAAGTGCTTGATAAACGCAGTTTTCAACTCACCCCACGACTTGATAGATCCTTCCGGTAAATTGTTGAACCACAACTTTGCTGCTCCTTCCGACATCATTAAGTACATGAACTTGGCTTGAAGATTTTCGGATGCGTTGCTAATCGACATAGCCATCTCATAACTGCTCAACCATGTTTCTGGGTCCATAGTCGGCTCATAATTCACTACTTTGCCCGGTTCCTTGAATTTATCCGGATAAGGCTCAGCCCTGATGTTATCCGACAGACACTTAGGCCCAGCGAGATTAGTCGGTGCTGGCCTCACCCGGGAAACATGCGATCCTGCGGGGGGCACGGCTGGACGTGGCGCTACTGCTGGTCCGTGCACCGCCGACCCGGCCGCGGCTCGCCTGGCTCTGGAACTATCCACAATAGCTTGTGCTGCTGATACTGCTGGTGCTGCTTGAACGCGGGGAGGAGGCGGCATTTGCCGCTGCTCTGCCCTCCGCCGTGCTGAACTTGTTTGAATATTGCCGGCGTTGCCATGTTGCTGGCTGATATAAGGTGTTCCATGCATTCCACTCCTATTATCCGGGTAATTAACCAGCTGAGCCACTGCTGTATGCAGCAAATCGATCGCCCGCCGGGTCTGCTCCGCATGGGGTGACTCTCTTACGGGGATCTGATTCAATACTAACGTTGCGGCATACACGTTATCCATGGGGTTATTGAAGTGACCTGGTGGCGTACGAAATCGTGATGGTGGTGGTGGTGGTGCTGTGTTGCCGACAGTGACCCCCGTCTGCAATGTGGGTAACCCGTCCTGCACGTTTGCCGGCTGTACTCCTCCGGTTGCCGGCTGATGCGCCGTTTCCTGATTCACAGCCGGAATCGGCTGATCCTGGGGTGTGATGAATAGTTCGTTAGGGTTTATGACTCCACCCATCGCCGGTAATCTTGTCTGGTATCTTTGATGCACCCTGCTTGTCTCAGCCCGGAGCCGGTTCTCCAGCGCGTCCAGTTCGCGTTGGCGCGTGGCTACCCCTTGCTTTTCTGCTTCCACATCCCTTTTTTGTTGCTCCAGCGCGCGGCGTGCTACCTCCAAGTCCCTGGCACGTGCCGCGGCGTTTTCCGGGGTTATCACAGTAGCTAACACTGTTGGGTCCAAGACCATTTTGTTACTGAACAGGGCCGGGTGTTGTGGATTTGAAGGACCCGCCCCTGGCGTCCTGTTAGCCAGGAACCCAAACATATTTGCCTGCAGCTCGCTATCCGCCGCTCGGCTGGTGACTGAAGCCGACTCTCCGTCAATCCGGGTCAGAACCGGATTTCCGTCAGCCGGATTTTGCTGCTGGGCCAATGCTTGCACCGCTCCGACCGCGGCCGTAGTCACGTTCCCCTGATTGAGGTTGGTTGCAGGGGCCGTGTAGACCGCGACCTGGCGCGCAATGCTTGGTGAAGATTCATACTCCTCCTCATCACAGCTATCTTCCTCGTACCGGTCCTCCAGCAGGTGCAAGATAGACTCGGTATCATCTTCTCTCATGACCCGGCCACGCGGGGTCCATGCCGGCTCCTCCGGCTGTTCCCTCTTTGTTGTGGGCTCTTCTATCGGATCCACCGTCCCGACCGATTCTTCTCCGTCCGACTGAACGTGGGTGGCCTCTCCTGACACAGAATCAAATCCAAAATCGTCAGGGATTGAACCGAACGCACGTACCATGCCGACGAAGACGTTGACCCGGCCGATCGTGATGACAGATCTGGATTCGAGCAGATCCGACTCTGGCCCCCAGCCAAAATCGTCCACCATCTTCTCTCCTTCGGGGTCTGTCGGGGGGTTACCTATGCCTTGGTGCTAGATCCTACCTTCCTGGGTCCCGAGAAGAATGTGAGGTTTAGCAAGGTGCTAATCGACAACGGCAGCAGCATCAACATTGTGTACAAGGACACACTCGAGAAGCTTGGCCTAGCCGAGAACATGATGCTGCCCAGCAAGACCACCTTCCATGGCATTGTGCCCGGGATCTCATGCAACCCGATTGGCCGAGTGTGGATTGATGTGCTATTCGGTACCCGGGAGAACTGCCGCACAGAGCGCCTGCAGTTTGAAGTGGTGGATCATCAGAGCCCTTATCACGCTCTACTCGGCAGGCCTGCTCTGAGCAAGTTTATGGCCTCTACACATGTGGCTTATCTAAAGATGAAGATCCCTGGTCCCAATGGCATCATCACCATCTCGGGAGATTACAAGAAGTCCATGGAGTGTGCCTCTGCTAGCTCCCAGCTGGCGGAATCGATGGTGATCGCTGCCGAGAAGAAGAAGATGTACGAGGTGGTGGCCATGGCTCAGTCCGCACAAGCTGGCGCACAAGGTGTGCCGAGTACCCAGCATGGTACTGCTTTCCAAGCTGCCAAGGAGACCAAGACAGTCCAGGTTGACCCCGAGTTCCCGGAGCGCGTGGCCATCATTGGTTCCGGGTTGGCGGAGAAATAGGAAAGCGCGCTCATCCACTTCCTCCGTGAGAATCGGGATGTGTTCGCCTGGACCAATGAAGATTTACCAGGAGTCCCGAGGGAGTTGGTTGAGCACTCTTTGCATGTGTGTCCTGACGCCAAGCCCGTGAAGCAGGCTTTGCGCCGTTTCGGAGATGAGAGAAGGAAGGCCATCGGTGATCAGATCACCAAGCTGCTGATAAGTAACTTCATCATGGAATTACTGCACCCGGATTGGTTGGCCAACCCGGTCATGGTCGAGAAGAAAAAGGAAGATCCCAAGGCTGCCACTGCATGGCGCATGTGTGTCGACTACACCGACTTGAACAAGGCATGCCCCAAGGATCCTTTCCCGCTACCTCGCATCGATCAGGTGATCGATTCCACTGCCGGTTGTGAACTGTTGTCTTTCATAGATGCCTACTCTGGTTTCCACCAGATTGCACTCAACCCTGCTGATCAAATAAAGACTGCTTTCATTACCCCGTACGGGGCTTATTGCTATCGTGTCATGTGTTTTGGCTTGAGGAATGCGGGTGCAACCTATCAGAGATGCATGCAGAAATGCTTGCACGACCAGCTCGGCAAGAATGTGCAGGTGTACGTAGATGACATTGTCATCAAAACGAATAAAACACATACTCTGCTTGCCGACCTGGAGGAAACCTTTGCTAACCTACGCAAGTACAAAATGAAACTGAATCCGAGTAAGTGCACCTTTGGTGTACCGGCTGGAAAGCTACTCGGCTTTCTGGTTTCTAGTCGGGGCATTGAAGCCAATCCTTCTAAGATAAAAGCTATCGAGAGCATGTCTTTGCCGAGATCATTGAAGGATGTGCAGAAGTTCACGGGTTGTCTGGCATCTCTGAGCCGTTTTCTGGGCCAAATGGGCGAGAAGGCTCTGCCTCTGTACCAGCTGATGAAGAAAAGCGACAAGTTTGTCTGGACTCCGCAAGCGGACGTGGCATTCAATGAGCTGAAAGCAATGCTGGCTAGCGCTCCCGTCTTGGCTAGTCCGCTACCCAAGGAGCCTATGCTGCTGTACATTGCTGCGACTAACCGAGTAGTCAGCGTGGTGATAGTGGTGGAGCGAGAAGAAGAAGGCAAGAGTGTGCAGCGCCCAGTCTATTATCTCAGTGAAGTGCTGTCCAGTTCCAAGCAAAACTATCCGCACTACCAGAAGATGACATATGGTGTGTACCTGGGCGCCAGGAAGCTGAAGCATTACTTCCAGGAGCACCCCATCACGGTTGTAAGTTCTGCTCCCATCTCGGATATCATGGGTAACAAGGAGGCGAGTGGCAGAGTAGCCAAGTGGGCGATTGAGCTAGCCGCGTACGCTCCCGCGTATGCGAGAAGAGAAGCAATCAAGTCTCAGGTCCTGGCAGAGTTTCTTGTGGACTGGGCCGAGATGCAGTATGAACCTCCCGCTCCAGTTTCCAACTATTGGAGGATGCACTTTGATGGCTCGAAAGTAAAGGAAGGCCTTGGTGCTGGTGTCGTGCTCACGTCACCCAAGCGAGATCAGCTCAAGTATGTGTTGCAGATTCATTTCAAGGCATCCAACAATGTAGCCGAGTACGAGGCAGTGGTGCATGGTTTGCGAGTAGCAAAGGAGGTTGGTGTGCAGCGCATTATATGCTATGGCGATTCAGATCTAGTAGTGCAGCAAGTCTCGGGTACCTGGGATGCTTTGGATGCCAACATGGCATCGTATCGATTCCTGGTGCAGTCAATGACTGGGTTTTTCGAAGGCTGTGAGTTCCAGCACATTCACCGAGCAGAGAACGAAGCGGCAGACGAGCTATCCAAGTTGGGATCTTCTCGGCAGTCCATCCCGGCAGGGATTGCCTTGGAGCATTTGAGGAAGCCATCCATCAAGCCTTCCCCCAACTCGGAATCCATCTTTGTTCCTTCTCTGCCAAGTGAAGAATCTGACCCAATGGAGATTGACTGGGAAAGTGCTGCAGGGAACCCGGGGACTGCCGTTCCTTACTCGGGGACTGCCACTCCTTACTCGGGGACTGCCACTCCTTACTCGGGGACTGCCACTCCTTACTCGGGGACTGCCACTCCTTACTCGGGGACTGCCGCTCCGTACTCGGGGACTGCCGCCCTCAACCCAGAGGCTGTTGCATTCATTGAAGAAGTTCTCTCCAATCGGTCTGGGCTGCAAAGAAGCGCTCCTACTCCCCTTGTGCAACCGCAAGAGCCTATCCCAATGGAACTGGACGAACCAGTGTTTCCCATACGGGAGACACCGAGTTGGGCTATGCCCATATTATCCTTTCTAAGGGACGGCACTTTACCTGAAGATGAGGTGACTGCGAGGCAGATTCAGAGAAGATCCAAGGGCTACACTATAGTCCGAGATGTGCTGCACAAGAGAAGTGCCACTGGTGTGTTGCAACGTTGTGTGAGCCCGGAAGAGGGAGAAGAAATCCTGGTGGAGATACATCAAGGGGAATGTGGACATCACGCCTCATCTCAGGCTTTGGTCAAGAAAGCTTTTCGGCATGGCTTCTACTGGCTCACTGCACTGCAACAAGCCGAAGATATCGTGAGGAAGTGCAACGGCTGCCAGATGTTCGCAAGTAAGATTCACATGCCTGCTTCCGAGTTGAAAACAATTCCTATCACATGGCCATTTGCTGTTTGGTGCTTGGATATGGTTGGTCCTTTCAAGCCGGCTAAAGGCAATATGACACATATTTTGGTCATGGTGGACAAGTTCACCAAGTGGATTGAGGTGAAACCTATTCGGAAGTGCGATGGGGTCACAGCTGTGAAGTTTGTGAAGGATGTGATCATGAGATACGGCTACCCGCACAGTATCATCACCGACAACGGCACCAACTTTGCAGAGGGGGCAATGGTGCGATTCTGCAGAGATAAGCATATCCGACTAGACGTTGCGTCAGTCGCGCACCCTGCATCCAATGGGCAAGTTGAGAGAGCAAATGGGATGGTACTGGCAGGCATAAAGCCAAGGCTGATTGAGCCATTGCTGAAAACACCTGGATGTTGGCTAGAAGAGTTGCCAGCGGTGTTGTGGAGTCTAAGGACTACCCCTAACCGGTCAACCGGCTACACGCCATTCTTCTTGGTATACGGGGCTGAGGCCGTGTTGCCAATAGACTTAGAGCATGACTCCCCCCGAGTAGCCCTCTACACTGAGGTGGAGGCGAGAGAAGCTCGAGAAGACGATGTTGACCTGCTTGAAGAAGCAAGAGAGCTGACTCTGTCACGTTCGGCTATCTACCAGCAAAACCTGCGGCGTTATCATAGCCGAAAGGTGAACCCAAGGGTTTTCCGAGAAGGAGACATGGTCCTTAGGCTGGTGCAGCGCACAGCCGGGATGCACAAGTTGTCTCCTCCTTGGGAAGGGCCTTTCATTGTGAGCAAAGCGCTGCACAATGATGCATACTATCTTGTAGATGTGCGCCCATCGCAGGCGAACAGGGCAGATAAAGCTGGAGAGGAAACCAAGCGCCCTTGGAATGTAGCTCTACTTCGTTGTTTTCATTCGTAAGCAAAGATGTGTATGTACCCTCTTATCCGAGTTGAAATTCTACTCTGCAATCTGAAATTGTTCTCGGGGACTGCCCTCGTCCAAATTTGCTCTAAGTGTTTTTACTCGGCTTGATCCTTTGTCTATTCGGTTGCTCCACTTCAGAACTCATAAGTGCATTGAGTACTGTGTTTAAACCTATATGCCAACTCTTCGACTCTGCTGCTGTCCGAAACCCGGCTTCATGGCAAGCAAGAGAACAAGCAAAAGGTCAATGAGCACACGAAAATCGCTAAGGAAGAAAGAGTGCAGGAACCGAGTAGATTGTTTGTTACTTTTGTTCCCTGCTTCCGTCTTCTCGGCTAAGTGGTGGGCTGCGTTACCATGATTGTTTCTAACGGCTAAGTATTTGCAGCCCTACTACTTGATTCTTGTGACTCGAATACCAAAAAGCGACAAGTCGCGGGTAGAGCAGAGATGATAAGATAGGGTGAATAAGAAATGCAACTCGGGGACTCGCATGGAAACGCAACTCGGCATTGAGCCAGCGTTGTTCAAATTGATTAATGTCGAAATAAACAGAGTGGGCATAAAAACTGAGTAGCAAGCAAAACAAAGATAGTCTATTACATCTGCTCCCGGCATCCCGGGGATCTGATAAGTGTTCGAGTTGAAAGAGATTGCAGGTTGCTTCAAGATGAGGAGGCAGTGTTCTCGGCGCTGGCCTTGGCTGCTGTTTCTTCGGCGGCGGTCTTGGCAGCAGCTTCTTCGGTGGCGGTCGTGGCAGCTGTTTCTTCGGTGCTGGCATGGGTGGCATCCGCTTCCGTCTGGACGGTGGTGGATTCCTTCATCTCGGCATCATCCTGGGTGGCCGCCTGCTCAGAAGTGGCCGTGGCCACCGAGACGAGTCCTGGAGCCGAAGAGGAGCCTGAAGCCTGGCCAGGAGGGGGCACCGTATCGTCGAGAGCAGCACCTGAGGAGGTGCCAAAGTCGAGTGCGGCGGTGTCGATGTGGGCGTACTCGTCCTCATCGCTACTCGCGACGGCGACGTTCTTCCCCTTCCCGGCCTTGCCCTCAGGAGATTCGAAGAGGCCTTCCAAGTCGGATTCTACTTCGTCGTCCTCTTCCTCTTCCTCTTCGTACTCGGTGTCGGGCTCGGGGAGGCCCTCGATGAAGGTCTCCGTCTCAGCGCACTCCGCGACCTCGTAGGCGATCTGCTTGCGTGTGGCCACGCAGTCGGGATCTACCTCCCACTTGGAATTATTGCGCTTCCCGCGGATGAGCTGCATGTTGAGGTTTTCATACCAGGATGCTATGCAGAGAAGCATCACGTCCGCACCGGCCCGGGCTCCCGAAGCACGCCACTTCTTCAACTCTTTCTTCACATTCTTCAGCTTGAAGGCTAGGCCCTTCATGGTGGTTGGCTGAAGATCATGAGGCCAAAACAGCCTGTGGAGCTCAAAGCCCTCGTGCACCAAGTCAGTTCCGACGCCAGCCAGCTGTTCGAAATAGCCTTTGAGCACCAGCAAGCTGTCCTCAATCTCGGCTCTGGTATCTGCTGCCGCACCTTTTGCAAGGCGAGCTGCTTTGGCCTTGGCCACCGTAGGCGCAGAAGGGGAGTCAAGATGAGGCCAGATCTCTGAAATAGCATGTGGTAACTTCAGAACCGAGAAGAGAAGAACCGAGTAGAAGAAAACCGAGAAGAAATACGACCGAGAAGAAAAGAAGCAGCGAAGAAAAGACTTACCGGACAGTTCGTTGCGCAGCCGCTGCAGCTGGGTCTTCCAGGACTCCTCGTTAGAAATGTGCTTTTCTTGGATCAGGCGCAAGGAATCCATCTGAGCGAAGAGATCAGCGTTGGTCTTCTTTAAAGTTTCGCATTCCTGCTCAAGGGCCCTCTCCTTGGCTCTGAAAGTGGTCTCGGCCTTGGCCTTCTCGGCGTTTGCTCTGTCCCTCTCGGCGCCAATGTTGATGGCATCCTGGAGTGCCTTTTGCAACTGGAGTTGCAGCTTCTCGGTCTCGGTGGCGTGATCCTTCAGCAACACAGCGGCCTGGTTGGACAGTTGGTTCTGCACCTCTGCTGGTTTGACACAATCTTGGTGTGCCTCAGCAAACAACTTGTGATCTTCTGCGAAGAGCCAAACAAGGTCAATAGAGAAGCAGCGAAGGAACAGATTCAAGATCAAACCGAGTAAACAACAAACTCACCCTCCAGCCTTTTGATGGTGACTTCGGCGTTCTTCACGAAAGCGCGGCATTTCTCGTGCTCTTCGGCTAGGCTCTTCAGTTTCTCTGCAGAGTAGAAAAGGTTAGCGCAAAAGAAAGCATAAGCGAGCGTAAACAAAAAACGCATGAATCGCACAGCTAAAAGCGTACCTTGCACTTCAGTCAGCTGCTGGGTGCTGTCGTTGGCGTTCTTGCTGGCTGCCTCCGCAACTGCCTTTTCCTTCTCTAAAGCAGCAATTCGCCTCCTGGCGATAGAGTGCTTCCAGAGAAGATGGCGGTATAGGTTGGTCCGCTTCAGGACGCTATCCTGAGAAGCGAGAAGAAGCAAGTTAGAGAAAGCAAAGTAGATTCAACCCGAGTAGGAGGCTACTCGGAGAGTATCCACCTACTCGGCTAGAATCTCGGGGACTGGGAGTGATGGAAAGGAGCAGAAAGGCGAATAGAAGAGAAGAAAATTCAACTCGGAAAAGATAAGGAAAACTTACTGCGTAGGCCTGCTCGATGTCCTCGGCATTCTTGCGATGCAGGAACATCTTGGCTGCGAGTGTCGCGGTCTCGGTGGAGACGGACATGGGATTGCGTCCCAGGTCAACCTTGTTCCAGTCCACGCGCATGTGGTCGATGCCGCCAAGGCTAAGACCGTGCCACTTCTCCACGCCGAGAACCTTGCTATCCCATTTGGCGTCGATGAAGCCAATGGTGTCCAGTACCTGCTCAAGGCCTTTTGAAGTTATTGGTTTGTCTTGGACTCCACGAGAAGCGATGTTGACAGACTGGGGTTGGCTTGGATCTGGAGGAGAGGAGTTCATGGCTACAACCTTCCTTCCCCTCTGGATAGCTAAAGCTTTGTCCTTGGGAGGGAAGCCGATTGAGTGCTGATGGCTAACCTCAATCATGTACTCCGGGTAGCAAGGCTGGCCAGCAGCGCGAGCATCAGCTGAGAGCGCGGCAGGAATCGGGCCAGACTCGTGGATCACGAGTGCTCCACCTGAGGCTGGTAGTGGCACTTGGTCTCTGGACCGCTTCTTCGTCCTTTCCTTCTCGGGATCTTCAGTTTTCTTCCCGTCAGCTTTGGCCTTCGCCTTCTCGGCGGCTTCCTTCTCGGCCTTGGCCTTCTCAGCAGCTTCCTTCTCGGCCTTGGCCTTCTCGGCAGCTTCCTTCTCGGCCTTGGCCTTCTCAGCAGCTTCCTTCTCGGCTGCCATTCTGACAACCTCATCCTTCAGAGCATCCAGGGCCCGCTGCCTGGTTACTCGCCCGGCAGGAGGGCTGGATGCATCCTTGGTCTGCGGAGACGAGGAGGAGTTTGGCGGTGTAGGGCCTTGCACAGTGGGTGGCACCACGGATCCATCGCTTTGTGCAGCTCCTGGCTGGGCGCTACTCGGTGCGCCGCCCGGCTGCACGCTGCTCAATGGATAAGCATCTCTCGTGGTGGCATCCGTGGCGGTGGTGTCTTCTACTCGCTGCTCGGTAGCGAGATTCTCTTGTGCAGCAGCCCCTGTGGTGGGCTGCTCTTGCTCTGCTTCAGGCCGCTTGGCGGCGGTGTTGTCTTGCATCTCTTGATCTTGGTTCTCCTCGGCATTGCTAGCCGGAGGAGAAGGGGGTCTCTCATCGTGGACGGTAGTGTCCTGTGCTGCTGGTTCTGATTCTGCTTCTGGAGTATCAGCAGTCTGTGCGTTGGCAGCAGCAACGTCGACGGTGTCGTCCTCATCATCATCCAGATTGACCAGAGGTACTGATTTTTCCTTAGTGTGGTCAGACGCGAGAGCTGCGTTCGCGTCCATAGGAGGTCTGCAGAGAAAGGGAAATCACAAATTAGAAGAAGATTGGGGAAAATAGCACAGCGCGAGAAGGGAGGCGACCGAGAAGAGGGCTTACGCGGTGGTGGACTTGAGCTCTCGTCTAGACCTCTTCACGACCACCTTCTTCTCGGCGGGCTTCTTCCTCTTGGCAGGAGGCGCTGGTGCTCCGCTACCAGTCCGTTTGCGGGTCTCAGGAGCGGCGACGGACAGAGGCTTGACGACTAGGGGCGCATCGCCCTCGTTCTCGTCTTCGTCCTCGTCGTCCTTTTCCGCGGCAACTTCATCTGAGAATCCAAGAGAAAAGAGGAAAGAATCAGAAACAACAAACGAGGGACTGGTGCTTCTCGGAAGCAAACAGAATGAAAGTGTAGTTACCATCAAAGTCTTCATCAGACCAGGTGCGGAGAGCGTCACGCTTGTCAGTAGTGGGGGAGCGAGAGAGGTTGGACTGCTCCGCGGCATCGAGAGAGGGCACATCGTCCTCCTCACGATCAGGAGACCAGTTGCCCTCAAAAACCTCGCAGCTCTCGATTATCTGGCGAGTGAGAACCTGAAAAACAGAGAAGGATCACAGACTAGCCGAGTACCAGGAAGGAATTCTACTCGGATAGACGTGCAGGTGCAAAGCACACAAAGCCTAGGCGGTTTACTAAGCATTCTACCCGGATAGGCGTGCAAACACAAAGCATACTAAGCCTAAGCATGTTTGCTGAAAGGTCTTACTCGGAAGGGCGTGCAGGTATAAAGCACATCGAGCCTAAGAGTTGTTCTCGAGTAGGCTATCCGACAAGGCGTGCAAGCACGAAGCACATTAAGCCTACGCAATTCGGCTAGGTACCCTACTCGGTGCAGAAGATGATCGCTACTCGCGGCAGGAGGAGGAATTAACTACTCGGAAAGTAGATGCAGAGAGCAAAGTGAGAAAGGCGTACCCGCTCAATTGGCTTTGTACGGCTGTACGGGACGAACCCGTATTGCCAATGGTCGCCAAGATTCGTCGTCAAGATGTTCCTTGCGTGCCAGGGAACGTCGATGTTGTCGATCTCGATGGTGGTGGTCCTGGTGCAGTCGCGGGGGCCTCCCATGTAACACATGAGATGGCAGCGCTCCTGCAAGGGCAGCACTCGGCGCTGGATCCAGCAAGCCACCGGATCGTCATTCTTGAGACCTTGCGCCTTCAACCAGCCAAGTCTATTCTCCATCTCGATGGCGTCCTCGTCATTGACGGGCTTATCCTTCCAGTACATCCCGATCGGAGCGCGATTGCTCCATACGGGCAAGTTGATTCGATCGTCCACCCTGGCTCCTTCCGCGGCGGCAACGTTCTTGACGTAGAGGAACGTCTTCTGCCACAGCTTGACGGAGTCCAGCCCCTTGATGCGGGGGTGGTTCGTCCCGGACCGCTGCACCATCATGGCGCAGCCGGTGTCGGTGGCGCGGGCGACGCCCGCGGAGTCCTTCTTCCCGGTAGATTGCTGGCGCAGGTGGAAGTACCTGAGCCACGTCTCCCACGTGGGCCGGATGCCGAGGAAGGCCTCGCAGACCACGGCGTGGTAGGCGAGGAAGACGACGGCATTGGGGGGCAGATGGTGCATCTGGATGCCGAAATGATTGAGGAACTTCCGCAGGAAATCGGAGGCGGGCAATCCGAACCCGCGCTCAAAATGCGACAGGAAGACCACGCGCTCACCCTCCCGCGGGGATGGCACGATTTCACCGTCTGGCGCCCGGCACTCCACGCCGGGAGGAACTCGCATGGTATTGACGAGCCAGGCGCAATCTTCCGCGGTGACGGAGGAGCCGGCCCAGCCAGCTTTGGCCATTGCTGCGGGTGGAAGGAGTGGAAGATTTCGAGGGGAGTTGTTTGGGGGATTGAGTCTGCGGCGGCGCGAAAGCTTGCGCGGCGGCGGAAAGCTCGGTGGCGGAGAAGAGCAGGAGACGAAGAAGGAATAGTGCAAGGGAAGGGGAAAAGGAAGTTACCGGCGGGGGTATTTATATCTCCTCCGCGAGTTTACCGTTACCGTCGTGGAAGTGGGATCGATTGTGGCGTGTGGTGGATCCTGTGGCCGGCTAGAAACGCACACAAGCGCCGGTTGCGCGCGTAATGGCCACAGTTGATCCCACCACCGAATCGTGGCCTATAACTACACTTGATGGGACATGACGGCCGGTGGGCCCACTGCGTGAAAACTGGACGCGTGGCAGGTCATGTCCTGGGCAACGAAACGACGAGGTCGTGGATGCTTGTCACGTGTGCAGTTGCTGCGCGAAGGGCTGGATTGTGCTCTGCGCTGCAGAGACTCAATCTAAGAAATTTCTCTAAGTCTTTTTACTCGGTTACAGAGTAGAAAGCAAGCGCTACTCGGAAGAGAGGAAACTCAAGGTACTTTCCAGATAGCTACTCGGAGGTTCTACTCGGCATCTTGAGGTTCAAGGGCTGAGATGCAAAGGCTGGTTTTAAGCTGGCAGAGCCTAGTGAACAAGTTCGCAAGACTCAACCAGCTTCGGGGACTGCTGTCGGGGGGTTACCCCCGAGTAGGGTAAAGGCAAGTGGTAAAGGCGGCTTACCGAAGAGAGGTTTGGTCGAGTAGCCGACTACCTGGTACTCGCTACCCGGTCGACTGCTACTCGGTCTCACCTCAAGATGACCAGAAGGAGATATCAATCAAGTTCTATCCTTTCGAGTAGAAGAGTTGGCCCGAGTACAATTGGCGGGAACAATTGGCGGGAACCTACTCGGGCCAGAAAGTCAAAGGAGCCGTTCTGACACAGGATCCCGCGTATCCTGGGTCCGTACTTGGCAGCATTCGAACTACTGTTCATATGGGGCCGGCCTGCCTGACAGTGACAGCATGGAAGCAGGCCGTGGCAGGATAAGGGGGGCCTACTCTGTGCCTAGGTACAGTGATACCAGTCTGTCCCCTAGTTTTGCCCAACGACTTTACAGAAGCAGCCAAGATTAGGAACCAAAGCTGTCAGCGGGTACTCGGAGAAAGGACGATGTGCACACTATGTCGACACTTGTTCGTATTTGGACGTATCCGGCTGGGCACCGTGTATATAAGGTGCCCCGCCGCCTCCTGCGCGAGGGATCTTGCTCCACGTTCATTTTGGAGCCCTAGAAACCCTAAGTTCTTAACCTAGCTCTACTCGGAGAGGAGAGAGAGGCTACTCGGTAGAGATACCAATTGTACTGTGGCTACTCGGAGAGACATCGTAATACATAGAGAAAGGCAGGAGTAGGGGTTTTACCTCCTCACGAGGGCCCTGAACCTGGGTACATCGTGTTGTTTGTGTTGTGTGGATCTTACCTCACGCGGCTACTCGTCGCGTGATCCCTCCCCGGACACCTCCAGCGTCCATCGTCCCCACATCTTTAGCCATCCCATGGCATCTGCCGTGACACCACCACGACAGGGTCGGTGTAGATCTCGCCGATGACGAGGTTCTTCATGTTCTCCCGAGCTTCTCCCGTGATGTAATCACCCTTGGACGTAGGCCCCACGGTGGGCGCCAACTGTCGTGGGATAATCACGGCAGACGTTACCGGGGGTAACTTGTCTTGGGGCAATTCGACTCTGGTGTTTGGGAGAGGGTTTAGCCCAAGGGAAACCATGGTGATACGCGATCTGGTAGCCGGCAATCGAGTCGCCGAGTCTCCGATCTGAATATATTATCTCAACTCTCGTGTTACAAAGGATACTCGAATATCTCGCGATTGTATGATTTCTGCTTAATCTAACCCTAGGGGCCGGCTTATATAATATCCGGACCCCCTGGCTTACCTCCCAAGGCATACTCGGAATCCTACCCGGACACTGCTTACAAACTTGAAGTTTCCCTATCGGAACCCACAAACCGGGTTACGAGGCCTACACTCTGGGCCTTCTAGAAACTCCTTTTCCCTAAGCCGGATCTTGCACAGCACCCTTTGGGCCGAATTATACCTTGGCGTTAGCCTACCGGGTTATCATCCCTCCATCAGAACCAATATGGCTTTGACTATAGTTTCTTTTCTTATTCTCCCTCACATAGTTCACAGAACCACCATGTGAGGCTTTAAGTATGTCCTCCTCTTGAACACACATAGCAATAGTCTTTTCAACATCCCACTTTTCAGGGGCCATGTTGTAGTTTATCACAAAGTTGTCAAACTGACTTAGCAGTGAAGCCATGATCAGATGGACAAGTAGTGCTGGCTTGAGCTCAAGATCAGCATCCATGGGCTTAAGTTTCGCAGCCATGTTGCTCATCCTCAGTATGCGCTCCCGGATGCCATGTGCACCTCCGGTGTACTTTTCAGTTACCAGCTGTTTTATCAACTGGGTGGCATAAACCTTTGAAGAGCCAGTGAACTGGCTCTTTATCTTTTCTAAGTACTCCGTAACGGAATCACACTCTGCAATTGAGCCCACGATTGCGTTCTCAATTGTATTCTTTATAAATGCCATGCACTTTTTATTGGCTGTTTGCCACTTTCTGTTTTCAATAGAATATGCCAACTCCAAAGAAGCATGGTCTCTTTTCTTTCTTTCCCATGCAGCATCATCATTAGTTGCCTCTTTAATAGGCTCTTTTGGCTTGCCAGGCTGTGGAGTGTCCACAACCCAGTCAACCTTTGCACAGATGAAGGCAAATTCCACCTTCTTCCTCCACTCACTGTAGTTGTCGCCTCTCAGGGTCGAGATGTCCTTGATGCATGTCATCAAGTAGAACCCTCCTGAAAACCACAATGAAGTGAGAAAAACAACAACAATTGCATGTATAATCCAACGTTGGTTAAAATTATAACACACAACTATTTATGCAATTATGACTATATCACCGTTGGGCAGAAAATAGCAATAAAAGCATATATGACACTATAACAATTAATCATGATAATGCTATTAATAACGTTGGTTATTTAATAACATAAATCATAACTATCACTTTAACATGCTCTTAAAATTAATTCTCACTTTAATCCTATTTTCTTTATTTAAGAGCACTTTTATTCAATTTGCAGCGGAAAACATGAATAATAAATTCATACACTTTTTACTTTATACAAGTATTTCATTTACTTTTGTAAATCCTAAACAATAATTTCGTTGGAAAAAATTGAATAGAAAAAACTAGACTTAATTTGCCCAAAAAAAATGGACCAATTACCATTAATTCTGTCTGTGTAAATAAAAAATGACAGAACAGAAAAAAATGCTCTCCTCGGCCCGGCCCACGGCTTGGCTATCGCTGCCGCGGCTGCGCGACCGTTTTGTATCTGTCGCCCGCGCGCTCAAGGGAAAAATGGCCCAGCGCAGCGGCCACGGCCCGCTTGGGCGCGGCAGTGCTAACCGTCGCTCGCGTGCACCCCCGCCCTCTCCTTTTCTGGCCGAAAAAACCGCCCAGGCCCAGCCAACGCGGGGCCTTTCTTTTCTCTCTTGGGCCACAGCCCGCCAGGAGCTAGGGTTTTGATCGTGGCCGTCCATCTTGATCGGACGGCCATGCACTGTTTTCGGCAGAACAAAAAAGAGGCAGCGACCAAATCATGGGGAAACCCTAATCATTCTTTCCCCTAGCGCCCCCTTCTCTGTTCCTCTGCTCCCGCACCCGCAACGCCTAGGGCTTGGGCCGCCGGTGGCCACCGCGCCGTGCGCGCACGCCGCCGGTGAGCTCCGCGCTGCGGACACCGTTCTTTCGCCTTTCCCCTCCCACTGCCAAAACAGCGAGAGAGAGAGAGAGAGAGAGAGAGAGAGAGAGAGAGAGCCACGCCACGGGGAGCTTCTCTGCTCCTCCGCGCGCCGCGGCGGCGCCCGCAGCCCCTTTCACGCCGTGTCCTTCCCCCTCTCCGGTCGCGCATCCCTTTAGCAGTGGGTGCGCCGCCGTCGAGCGGTTAGGCCGCGGTGCCTTTTCCTCTTTCCTCCCCGGCGGCTCTTCGTCCCGCGCCTCCTAGGATGCGCACGAGATCGAGAGGAGCGGCGCGGCCGTGGTGGCGGCGCACTGTTGCCGGTGAGCAACTCTGTTCCCCTCCCCTCACCTCTGTTTCTTTTTGGGTTTCTTTCGGGAAAGGATTTACTTTTGCAATATCTCTTCATCGGATGCAATCTAGAACCTAGATGTGCTCTGATACCAATTTTAACTTCTATAGATCTTCTAGTCTAGATTAATCACAGTAGAGCATCTACACTTGGCTATTAATCAGATCGAGAGAAGACCGAGAGGGAGAGAGGGAGACAGAGAGAGGGGGAAGAGACCACCTTCTGAACCTTTAGACGACGATGGCGTGTCGGTGGTGGACATGGTGGCGTCGGTGGTGCTTCCCGTGAGCACTGCGCTATCCCAGATCGGAAGGGAATATTGGTGGGGTGTCTGGCGGCGCGGTGAACCTAGTACTGCGTGCCCCAGCCCCCACCACCTTTATATATCGCAGGTCACAGGGGCCCACCAACCATTAGGGTTGGGCGCCCCCGATCAGGGCGCGTGAGAACAAGTCCGAGCAGGCCGTTGGGCCTTCTCGGGAGAGATCAAACTAACATGATTCAGAATAGAGGCATTATATTTATCACAGCAAATATCTCTATATATTTGCCACCCAAGTGAGAAATTATCCGGTCACCTATTCACCATCCTTCGATCTCTCAAATTAACTTTTCAATACATCAAAATGAAAGAAATAACATAAATTGCTTTATAATATGTGACGATTACATTAGGTATTCTAACAGGAATAAATTGGAAAAATACACAAAGGATCTCTAAAGATAAGCCAAGGCATCCAAAGTCAACCTAACATAAGGCAGCTGCACAGAACCCATGTACAACTTGCTATTGTCCTTATTGGATTATCTTCCCCTATGCATAAATCCTTATGGCAAGGTGATGTCTATTGCGGTCAAAGGGCGCCTCATTTTTGTCGTGATGTAACACCAGCCAATAGGGGCGGAGCTCCCCATAGGGCAAGGTAGGGCACCGCCCTACCTTGATTTTGGGCAAAAAGTTACATATACTAGATGATACCCCGCGCGTTGCTGCGGGAATTTTTAGTAAAAAAGATCTAGATAAATTGATGCATGGAAAGAAAATTGTTTCTATTCTTCTATTACGCATGACTATGCAATTTAATTATTTTTTGCTATAAAAGTGATTTTTGTTAATAAATTATAAGGTCTTTACAATCATCGAACATAAGCTTAAAAATAGCAGCTATACGCGGGAAGAACAGAATTGCATAGAAGCGTGTGCAAATCTGATCATTAAAGATGGAATGACTCTAGATACTATCACCGTGGAGTTGGAAAAGCTCAAAACTGCATATGTTGAAGTAATGCGGTAATATAGGTTTCCTGACATCCTACAACCTCATACCCAAGTGATTGAATAAGTATTTCAATATGTATAAAAACCACTCAAATAAATACAATGATAATAATAAAGAAAATAGTTGCACGGTGACCGAACTGTGAAAATCCGTAAAGAAGGTGTGATATGTGAAGATGGAGATACAAATAAAAATCCATGTTAATACATCGTTAATTGAAGTGGCAGAATTATTTTTAGTTGGCTTTCATTTTTTATTGGTGAGGTGGCAGGGGAAGTTAGCTGCATTCAGTTAAGAGTTAAGACTAATATCTTAGTACTTGGATCTGTAAGAGTAATAATTATGGTGAAATGGTCATCAACAGACTCCAGCAAAAGTTGCTGCAATATAATAAGAAATATACATAATAATTAAGCTATGATATGACTTGGAGCCGCATTCCTGTTAGAAGAAAAGGTGCGAAATTATTAATTACTGATGAAAGGGTCCCTGTAGTAACACGTGGATAAACAAATGAAGGTAAAGGTTTGTGATGATCAACATAGACTAACAACAGTAACCGAAGCGACTTTCTTGTTGGCAAAATATGCGACAGGGATTTATAAATCAACGGAAGTTATTAAACTGTGCCCAATCCGACAAATCAGATGTGTTATTTTCTGGATGGATGGAAGAACAATTGAGTGTTCCATCGGCTTGATACCTGCACAGAGAACTCTGAACCATATAGCATGGTAATTTTATAGAGCTCTGATTCAGTAATACATATATTGTCCCTTGCAAGTTGAAGTGCCGTTACACACAAAATGAGGAAGCTCTTCCTCACCATCCATATCAACGAAATAGAAGTACAACTGCAAAACCACCATCAGCCAAAACAGCTGTTATCAAAGGAGGTAGTGATGCATTGCTGCTGATCACACAAACACACAAAAATCATTTCAGTTGTAGACTACAGAACGCCACCAGGAGCATGTAGTGAGAATTTCTAGGCAAAAATAAATAAAAACATGAGCAGCACAAAACGTAATCAAGTTTTCATAAGTTTATACCATCGATCAGCGATGTGTTTGCCTAGCGACCATCTCCACATTTCATCAAACAACGTCCTTGCACCTTCCAACATGGCAACGCTGTCCAATTCATTCAACACCTTGGCAGTCACCTGGAGAATATTTGGGCATAAAAAATACTACGTACCGAGGAACATCATGGCATCAACACCTTTGCATTCACCATGGAAGCCGAAAAGTGAGGTAAAAAACATCAGGGCATAAAAATATATGTAAAATCTGGGAGTCCAGAACTGGTGGAGTGCGATTGAATGGTTCGTTTCGCATAGCAATATGTACCAAAGAAAAATCGTCGGTTCGGATGCCTTCATTAATTTCTTGCCCGACCCCGGGGGTGTTTCTGCGCCCTGATTATTACAATTTACTTTCGTGCCACAGATCGTGGAGAAGAGGAAGTGCGTGAGTCGTGAGATGGAAGGAAGCGATGGGAAATAAATAGCAGAGAAGATGAAAGGAACATCGGCTCGTGTTCTCAGCCTTATTTTATTTGAGGAATACATGGGCTGGGTTAGACGTTCTCGAATAGGATAATAGAATGGCTTTAGTGAAGATGGGCTGGCAGAGGCTTTAGTGTTGCAAGCAGCCCAGATCCACGTAATACACGTGGTTAATTGAAGTGGCAGAATTACTTTTAGTTGGCTTTCATTTTTTTATTGGTGAGGTGGCAGGGTCGGTGAGCTGGGAGCCTTGCATGTTGAGAGAAATAGAATTAGTGGGTTCCTCCCATTTAGATATGTTAGATATATATAGTCATTTCCTATTTGTATATAGAGAAATCCGTAATTCATGCTCGTTTTCAATGAGAAAGAAGGAGAAATGGGCCACATTGCTTGCGCTCTCGGCCAGCATGGGCTTTATGGGCCCCGCGCGGATGCAGCCTCGGGTGAAATGGGCTTTTAGATCGCTCGTTTCTGTAATACAGACAACGCTCGCTCGTTTCTTCCAGGCGATCGATCTATGGAATCGTCATGTAGTTATTTTGTCCGCGTCAGCCGCTCTGCAACTGCTTGCTCTGCTCGTTTGAACGCCTGAATAGGGAAACGACCGATAGGCAGTAGGCCAGGCCGGCATCCAGAGGAGAACGGCAGCGCGTAGCAAAAAAGGCGCGGCAGGGTTCTTCCACAGTTGTCTCGAGGTAGAGATGGATAGAAAAAGAAAGGGATCGGCAGCTCCAAAAGGGGTGCCGAGTATTTTGTGCTGAATTGGATTGGGAGATGTAGATTGATAACATACTCATATCTTTCAATGTTGCCAATTGCAGATTTTCTTTTAAAAAGAAAAACTCTACACCAATTTTGATTTTTAAAAAGAGGGTGGAGCTTTGCCATTGCTTGGCCCTGTAGCAGCATTGAAGCTTCATTACCGCTACGTATTTCTGTTGTACTATGTGTCATTACGTCTAGGATGGTACGTATAAAATATCAATACATGTCTAGAGTATTTAGATTTTTGCGTCAAACATTTTTCATCTTTCGAGTTCGCCCGACCATAATTTTTTTCCGTCCTCCATCCAGCCAATAGCCCCCCTTCTGTCGATGCTGATGGCGACGCCATTTGGGTATGTCATGTCCGCTTGTAGCACCTTTTTTTTTTTTTTTGATAAAGGGTTTTATTACTTAAAAAGTTCAAGCATTACATCCGGCCTCCGCATCATGAGATGCACACAGCCGAAATCTGAAACTGAAAATAAACAGAGCGACAATGCTACAAAACATCCGCTGTAGGCTGTCGATGCTATGGAGCCTCTATCCGTAGATCAAGCGGCCATCCATGTGGGATAAAAATATCCCTCGCCACCTGCTCCAGTCGTGCACATGCCTGCGTAAAAAGGCCTCGTAACCCCCCTCGCTGTAATGTGGACCACGAACGGAGAATACCTGTGCTCCTGAATAGAACCTGCATACGAGAATTTTTTTTATCATTGAAAATCTTGTCATTTCTATATAGCCTGTCGAGACATCGTAGTAGTTTTCATAGACTGGGGTGCCATGAGACTACGGTAGAGACGTGGGGGTAACGGAATAGCGTAGTCACACAGAACACGGGATTTTACCCAGGTTCGGTACGTCGCGACAGTACGGCGTACCTACTCCTGCACTTCTCACTAATTGGGACTAAAGCCCGTATAACAGGGTTACAATGTGAGGGTGTAGATCCAGCTACTCGACGAGGATGAGCTTCTCGGCGAGTTGCGTAGAGCTTGAACTTAGAACTTGTGAAACTTGAACCTATCCAATCTATCTCCCGTCCGGCTTTATATAATAGCCGGATTAGGGCTTACAGAACAAGAAACCTAGAAGACTACGTTTAACTTGCAACTTGGAAAGTAAGGAATCCGTCTTCTCCTCCAAGCCAGATCACGTGGGCCGTGATCCGGGTTCTTCTAGAATCCGGCCTCTGCGCGTCGGACTACTGGGCCGCCCAATGGACCTAAGCCCATTACCATGTAGGCCACCCTGGTAGTCCGGCTCTTTGTCTACCATCTTCTATACCCCTATTCAGTATATATCCGACAGTAGCCCCCAGGAAGGATCAAAACTCTGATTCTCCGCCTTTCGTCAAATACATTTTGTCCGGGAAAACTTGATTCAGCAGTCTTGATTCTTTCTTCTTTCCTTTTGAAGGAGATGGTAACATAAAACTCGGAACTATGAAAATCCGGCTTTTCTTCTCGCGATCCTTCGCGGAAAAGGAACTCATGATATCAGCGCTTTAATCATGCTGACGCAAGCGCCGCTTGGTTTCACGCGGGAAACCCTGCAACGTATCTCTGACAGATTCTCACGAGAAACGAGGAGATAGCCATCATTCCCCTGTCGTTTCGTTTCCCGGATTTTCCGGCGAGCGACACGCGTCGAACATCCAACGGTCGAAAGAGCCGTTGGCACGTATCTAAACGGTTTTCCGGCTATAAATAGCCATCATCGTCTTCACCAGAAACTTTCCTCACTCCCTCACTGCCTACGCCATTGACGCAACCGCGAGCTCGAGAGCAAGTCCTTGTCCCAGGCGCACTTAGCATCCAAACGCACCGAAACGCGCCACCAAAAGATGGCCTCCTCGCCGTCGTCACTGACCCGCGCCGCCATCGACGAGCTCGTCGACGATCTGGATCCGCAATCGGGAGCACAAAAGCACACCGGTGGTGAGCCGGAGAAGACCACGGCTTCCGCGGCGGGCGGAGAAAACACTTCCGCCGCCGCGGACATTGCGGGATCTAGCTCCGCAGTATCCCCGCCGTTCGTCCCAACGACGGAGAGGGTCAAGATCCCTTCCCGTGGCGATGAGCGCTTCGCTACCGGAGCCAACAACGAAACAGAAATTGTCGGCAATTGGAATCCGAGCAATACTTCTCTCGTTCTTCTTCGTCGGATGTCAAAGGAAGGTTACATAGTTAAAGGCAAATGGCGGATCTCGAAAGATGAACCCGAGCCCAAGCCAAAAGTCGGAGAATGCGTCATCCTTACTTCTCATATCGCGAGAGGTATGGGTTTTCCCCCTTCCGCCTTTTTTCTGGACATCCTTAACTTATATGGCGTCCAACCACACAATATTTCTCCGAATTCCATCCTCTACTTAGCCAGTTTCCAAGCCCTTTTCGAAGGATATCTCGGGATAACACCCGACCTAGATTTCTGGCAATATTGTTTTGAGGTAAAGCATAACATCACAAACGGCATATCGCCTATTTGCGGGACCATATCTTTTATCCTCAGAAAATTTAGGGAGGAATGGTATCCAAAAATAGAAATGCCGGAACCAGACCAATCTTGGCTAGGTTCTTTCTTTTATCATCAGGATATTCCATTCCCAGGAAGGACAACCGGGGTTCCTCCCTTTGTTAACTCTGCTGCTATTCCTCGCGAGAACTGGACAACCACAGTAGTAGAAAATTTGCCAGAAAACCTGATGAAAATAAAGCGGCGCATCGCCAAACTTTCTTCCTCTCAACCTTCTTTGGTTGGGAAGGATACCGTTATGTGCTGGTTCGGACGCCGTATCCAACCTCTCTCTTTTCGTTCCCGACTCCTTTGCGAATACCAAGGGCCAGAAGATAGCATGAGAGGAACAGATAAGGCCTTTACCAAAAAGGATTTTATAGGACGACTTCACCAACTGGTTGCCGCCAGTAGTCAGGTTGAGGAAAATCTGGCGATCTATCACGTGGAAAACCCGGTCCCTAAGGTATTTATCTTTCCTTGTTTCCGAGTTTTTCCTCAGATTATCTTCTCTCTCTGCTTTTTAACATATTGTTAACTCCTTTCTAGTTTGATGAACTTGGAGAAAATGATCTTGCTTCCGACGCTGAACTCAACAAATTACATGCCGAGTTTCACAACAATCGGAAGCGCAAAAGGCAATCAGCTATCAAAGAGGAATTTATTCCCAACCCGGACGATACCCGGATAAAAGAAGAACCATTCGACGAACTCGGATATATTCGTCCAGAAGCCAAGAAATTCTTTGCTCCTGCGCCTCTGATTCGCCCTTGGCCACAAAACGGGTTAGTTATTCGCAATGATATCGCTTTTTCACCTCGTCAAGTTATACACGATGGCCTTCATCACGTTGGGATTCTCTTTGCGGAATATGCCAAAGAATTCAACGAGGTTTTGACCGACTTGCGAGAAATGAGCCAGGTAATACTTCTAGCCCCCAAGCATTAAGTTGAAATATGTATTCTTCTTAATGTTTCTTCATATGCCTGTTCAAACTTAAGCATCTGGCTTTCATTTCCATGTTTCAGCATTCCGCAGAAGCCATAAACTTGGAAGTTTTTAAGAAGCTTAGTCTCAAGAGCAGAGAAGTAAAAACCCTTCAATCTGTTATTGAGTCTAAAAGCAACGAACTATCGTCAACTCAACGGCAACTATCAAAAACCACCGGTATTTTATTTTGTGCTATTTGTTTTCTCTGGAAAATGCTTGCTGAATTGTTTTGTAAACTCAAATTAATTATTGCCCTCCAGCTGTTTTAAACAAAGCCAACAAATTAGCAGAAAACGCTGTCTATGTTTCTCGGCTTCGTGAGGAAAACTCAAACCTCCGAAAGGAACTTCTGAAAGTTCAAGAAGACCTAGAAGCCAGTAATATGGCCCTTGGGATTGCTCAATCCAAGGCTTCTTTACAGGCAGCGGAAGATAAATCTGTTATCAATGATTTGGAAAGTATGCTACTCCCGCGCATGAAAGAAAGTGACGAAATTGACAAAGTTCTTGGTAAGTTAAATTCTTTTTACCAATGTCTTCATGTCTTATTTCTTGTATCTTTTCATGTAATCCTTTGCTTTTGTCAAAAAAGCAGGAAATTTTCCAGAAATTTCTCGGACTGAAAAGATACGGACATTTGGGGAAGTCTGGAATTCGATCAGAAGTGCAGGAATGCAGCTGATTAGTAAATTCCTTCCCACAAGTATTGTACAATTTTCGGAAGTCTACCGACTTCCAGGTGCCATCACAGAGGTAGCAGAGTCGAAAGAATCCATCCTTCGCTCTGCCGCACGAGGTGGTGCACGCATGGCACTTGGCCTTATGCGTCTACATTACCCTAATGTTAAATCATGGCGCGTAGCATCCGGTATCCCTCAAGGATATACAGAAGCGCAACGAAATGCAATTTTTGATGAAGTTAAAGGGCATCCTTCCAAGATTGCCTCTATGGTTAACATTTCCATTACTTATCCGGAAGAAGAAGTGCCCGCAGCCCCCGAGAATGATAGTAGTGATGAAGACTCGGATGCTTAAGGGAATACACTTGATTCGAATGATGGATGTGTATAAGAGCATTTATACCATGCAATTCATATTGTAATGCTTTTATGTCCTTTGTCGAAACAAGAACTCCGCCTTTCGCAATTTCAAGTTTCTTGCAAAGTTTTTTCGGGTTTGACTGTTCCTTTATCTTCTAAGTAATCTGGCAAATGTGTTTTAACTGCTCTAGTGTTAAAAAATGGCTCAAATAGCAATATGAATCTTCATGCCGAATAACTGCGGTCGAACCAAGCAGTTTTGAAACTCGGAAACATGGACCATGCTAAAGGCATTTTTACTAACTAGTTCCAGTAACCCAACACACACACAATGAGATAAAATTTAGAGAAAACAAGGAACTATTTTGAAACTTGGGCACGCAGGCACAATCCGAGTTTCCTTTAACCTTTAACAGGCCGAATCATTCAGCTTTTAAACACCGAGAACGCAGGCACAATTCGGGTTAACATTGAGTATTTGTAAGATCATTGGGAAATAGATGAGGCGGAAATATTTTGTACTTATAATGAATATGAATTCCGACAACTTTATTTCATGGTCTCAAAGATGTTTACATAGAAATTGAACTAAGTATAGAAGGGACGTAATTGCTGGATGCTCCAAGGCCGCTTTGTCTCTCCTAGTTCATCATCTATTTTTCTCTTTCTCTTGCGATTCGGCTTTTCGGGATCATCCTCCGTATCTCGAATGTCGACAAGATAGTATGATCCATTCTTCATGGCTTTACTGATGACAAATGGTCCTTCCCATACTGGGGCCAATTTGTGCTTCCTTTGCTGCACCAATCTCAGCACTAAGTCACCTTCTTTAAAAGAACGATGCCTGATTTTCCGACTGTGATAACGTCGTAAACCTTGCTGGTAGATGGCGGATCTTTGAAGCACAAGTTCTCGTTCTTCTTCTAGGAGATCGACGGCATCATGTCGTGCTTCCTCGGCATCCGAGTCGTCAAAATTCTGCACTCTTGGGCTATCATGGATCATGTCCGTTGGAAGAATAGCTTCCGCACCATAAACCAGGAAAAACGGGTTTGTTCAGTTGACCTATTTGGCGTCGTTCGAATACTCCATAATACGGACGGTAGCTCTTCTACCCACGCTCCAGCTGCTCTATGGAGAGGAGATTCGAGTCTTGGGCGTATTCCTTGCAGGATTGAGTTGTTCATTCTTTCAACCTGTCCATTAGATTGCGGGTGTGCCACAGATGCAAGATCTAAGCGGATTCCCGTTTGTTGGCAATATTTTGCCAACTCTCCAATGGAGAAATTTGTCCCGTTATCAGTTATTATGCTGTGTGGGACGCCATACCTCATTACTAAATCAATAATGAAATTTCTGGCAGTTGCGCCATCCAGCTTTTTGATGGGTTTAGCCTCCACCCATTTTGTATACTTATCTACCGCTACGAGTAGATGTGTAAGTCCACCTCTTGCAGTTTTGAACGGTCCCATCATATCTAGCCCCCAGACCGCAAACGGCCATGTGATAGGGATAGTTTTAAGTGCTTGGGCCGGCAAATTGGTCTGCTTGGCGTAATATTGACATCCTTCGCACGTATTCACTATGCGCTCGGCGTCTGACTTGGCTGTTAACCAGAAAAATCCCGCTCGGAATGCTTTTTTGACTATGCTTTTTGATTGAGCATGATGTCCGCAATCGCCGGCATGGATTTCTTCCAGTATTTCTCTTCCTTCTTCTGGTGAAATACACCGTTGAAAGATTCCGGAAGTACTGCGTTTATACAAATGGTCGTTGATCACCACGTATCCTTTGCATCGACGCTGTATTTGCCTTTGCAAGACTTCGTCTGCTCCTTCCGGGTACTTCTGATTGACTAAGAAGTTTAAGTATGGGATTGTCCAATCCGGTTTAACGAGCATGACCTCAATTGTTTCAGATGCCAGAGGGTAATCAATGTCTCCACCTTTTATGGACGGTTCATGCAAGTGCTGGACGAATACCCCTGGTGGTAAAGTTTTTACTCTTTCTGATCCCATGCGGGCTAACGCATCCGCATTCCAATTTTCCTCCCTTTTTATGTGAAGGACTTCGAACCCGAAGAAACAGATGGCGAACTCATCCACCGTCCTCCGATATTCGGCCATTATAGGGCTTTTCGCGTCCCAGGTTTGGTTGAGCTGATGCTGTACCAAATCCGAGTCTCCATAGCACAAGATGCGTTTTACCCCTATTTCTTTTGCAATATGCAAGCCATGAAGCAGAGCTTCGTATTCTGCCACATTATTACTGGCGTTGAAGTGTATTTGCAATACATACTCCATTGTGTCTCCCTTGGGAGATTTTAGAACTACGCCGGCCCCAGCTCCTTCCTTCATCTTGGATCCGTCAAAGTGCATGATCCAGTACTCGGATTCTGGCATCGGCGTATTTTCCACTGCTTCTGTCCAGTCGGCGACGAAATCTGCCAAAACCTGGGATTTTATTGCCGTCCTTGGCTGGTACTTAATGACGAAGGCTGCCAGCTCGATGCCCCATTTAGCTACTCGGCCGGTTGCCTCCGCATTGTTTATAATATCCCCTAGTGGTGCTTTACATACCACTGTTATGGAATGCCCTTGGAAGTAATGGCGCAGTTTTCTGGATGCAAAAAATACGCCATATGCCAGTTTCTGGTAGTGCGGGTATCTTTGTTTGGATTCGGAGAAAACTTCGCTTATGTAGTATACCGGATGTTGATCTGGTATGCTTTGCTCTTCCTTTGTCCGTTCCACAACGATTACCGCACTAATAACCCGATTAGTAGCCGTAAGGTATAGTAACATGGGTTCTTCGTCTTTTGGAGATGCCAAGATGGGAGCGTTCATCAAGGTTTCCTTCAACTGGGCCAACGCTGCATCGACCTCTTCTGTCCATTCGAACTTGTCGGATTTCTTCAACAGTTTGTAGAGTGGTAAGGCTTTATCCCCCAGCCGACTAATAAATTTGCTGACGGCTGCAGCGGAACCCGTCAATCTTTGGACATCTTTTACACATGTAGGTTTTGAGATATTCAAGATTGCCTTGATCTTTTCCGGGTTAACTTCTATTCCTCTGTGAGAAACAATGAAACCCAGAAGTTTTCCTGAGGGAACCCCGAATACGCACTTAGATGGATTCAACTTCATCTTGTAAGTACGTAAGTTTTCGAAAGTTTCTCGCAAATCCTCAAGGAGTGTATCTTTTTCCTTGGTTACGACAGCAATTTCGTCCACGTAAACATGGACGTTTCTGCCAATTTGACTATGCAAACAGCGTTGCATGCAACGCTGGTAGGTTGCACCTGCGTTCTTCAGGCCAAAAGGCATGGTTACGTAATAGTACGTCCCATACGGGGTTATAAAAGAAGTCTTGATTTGATCTTCCTTTTTCATGCGTATTTGGTGGTACCCGGAGTATGCATCCAAAAAGCATAAAAGCTCAGAGCCTGCAGTGGCATCTATTATTTGATCGATTCGCGGTAATGCGAACCTATCTTTCGGACACAACTTGTTCAATCCTGTGTAATCTATACACATTCTAAGAGCAGTAGTGTCTTTCTTCGGCACTAATACCGGATTTGCGGACCAATCAGTATGTATTACTTCCTTGATGAAATCCGCTGCTAAAAGCCGGATAATTTCCTTGCCAATAGCCTTCCGTCTTCTTCCGTCAAATCGACGGAGACCTTGTTTGACGGGTTTTGATCCGGGAATAACCTTGAGTTGGTGCTCAGCAAGTTCCCTGGGTACGCCTGGCATGTCAGCTGGACACCAGGCAAAAATATCCCAGTTCTCACGGAGGAACTTGATGAGCTCGCCTTCCTATTTGTCGGTCATCCCAGTCCCTACGACGACAAATTTTGTCGGATCTTTGGGATCTAGGATTACCTGTCTTGTATTCTCGGACGCCTTGAAGCTATCTGTTGGCTTCCGAGTTTCTTTTCCTGCCGGCATTTCTTTCGGCGATACCTCCTTGGCTAATTCCTTCAGTTCCTCCTTTGCTATAACTCTCTGAGCGCAAAGGGCGTTTTCTTTCTCCAACTCGTGTCGAGACATCGTAGTAGTTTTCATAGACTGGGGTGCCATGAGACTACGGTAGAGACGTGGGGTAACGGAATAGCGTAGTCACACAGAACACGGGATTTTACCCAGGTTCGGTACGTCGCGACAGTACGACGTACCTACTCCTGCACTTCTCACTAATTGGGACTAAAGCCCGTATAACAGGGTTACAATGTGAGGGTGTAGATCCAGCTACTCGACGAGGATGAGCTTCTCGGCGAGTTGCGTAGAGCTTGAACTTAGAACTTGTGAAACTTGAAACTATCCAATCTATCTCCCGTCCGGCTTTATATAATAGCCGGATTAGGGCTTACAGAACAAGAAACCTAGAAGACTACGTTTAACTTGCAACTTGGAAAGTAAGGAATCCGTCTTCTCCTCCAAGCCAGATCACGTGGGCCGTGATCCGGGTTCTTCTAGAATCCGGCCTCTGCGCGTCGGACTACTGGGCCGCCCAATGGACCTAAGCCCATTACCATGTAGGCCACCCTGGAAGTCCGGCTCTTTGTCTACCATCTTCTATACCCCTATTCAGTATATATCCGACAGTAGCCCCCAGGAAGGATCAAAACTCTGATTCTCCGCCTTTCGTCAAATAAATTTTGTCCGGGAAAACTTGATTCAGCAGTCTTGATTCTTTCTTCTTTCCTTTTGAAGGAGATGGTAACATAAAACTCGGAACTATGAAAATCCGGCTTTTCTTCTCGCGATCCTTCGTGGAAAAGGAACTCATGACATCAGCGCTTTAATCATGCTGACGCAAGCGCCGCTTGGTTTCACGCGGGAAACCCTGCAACGTATCTCTGACAGATTCTCACGAGAAACGAGGAGATAGCCATCATTCCCCTGTCGTTTCGTTTCCCGGATTTTCCGGCGAGCGACACGCGTCGAACATCCAACGGTCGAAAGAGCCGTTGGCACGTATCTAAACGGTTTTCCGGCTATAAATAGCCATCATCGTCTTCACCAGAAACTTTCCTCACTCCCTCACTGCCTACGCCATTGACGCAACCGCGAGCTCGAGAGCAAGTCCTTGTCCCAGGCGCACTTAGCATCCAAACGCACCAAAACGCGCCACCAAAAGATGGCCTCCTCGCCGTCGTCACCGACCCGCGCCGCCATCGACGAGCTCGTCGACGATCTGGATCCGCAATCGGGAGCGCAAAAGCACACCGGTGGTGAGCCGGAGAAGACCACGGCTTCCGCGGCGGGCGGAGAAAACACTTCCGCCGCCGCGGACATTGCGGGATCTAGCTCCGCAGTATCCCCGCCGTTCGTCCCAACGACGGCGAGGGTCAAGATCCCTTCCCGTGGCGATGAGCGCTTCGCTACCGGAGCCAACAACGAAACAGAAATTGTCGGCAATTGGAATCCGAGCAATACTTCTCTCGTTCTTCTTCGTCGGATGTCAAAGGAAGGTTACATAGTTAAAGGCAAATGGCGGATCTCGAAAGATGAACCCGAGCCCAAGCCAAAAGTCGGAGAATGCGTCATCCTTACTTCTCATATCGCGAGAGGTATGGGTTTTCCCCCTTCCGCCTTTTTTCTGGACATCCTTAACTTATATGGCGTCCAACCACACAATATTTCTCCGAATTCCATCCTCTACTTAGCCAGTTTCCAAGCCCTTTTCGAAGGATATCTCGGGATAACACCCGACCTAGATTTCTGGCAATATTGTTTTGAGGTAAAGCATAACATCACAAACGGCATATCGCCTATTTGCGGGACCATATCTTTTATCCTCAGAAAATTTAGGGAGGAATGGTATCCAAAAATAGAAATGCCGGAACTAGACCAATCTTGGCTAGGTTCTTTCTTTTATCATCAGGATATTCCATTCCCAGGCAGGACAACCGGGGTTCCTCCCTTTGTTAACTCTGCTGCTATTCCTCGCGAGAACTGGACAACCACAGTAGTAGAAAATTTGCCAGAAAACCTGATGAAAATAAAGCGGCGCATCGCCAAACTTTCTTCCTCTCAACCTTCTTTGGTTGGGAAGGATACCGTTATGTGCTGGTTCGGACGCCGTATCCAACCTCTCTCTTTTCGTTCCCGACTCCTTTGCGAATACCAAGGGCCAGAAGATAGCATGAGAGGAACAGATAAGGCCTTTACCAAAAAGGATTTTATAGGACGACTTCACCAACTGGTTGCCGCCAGTAGTCAGGTTGAGGAAAATCTGGCGATCTATCACGTGGAAAACCCGGTCCCTAAGGTATTTATCTTTCCTTGTTTCCGAGTTTTTCCTCAGATTATCTTCTCTCTCTGCTTTTTAACATATTGTTAACTCCTTCCTAGTTTGATGAACTTGGAGAAAATGATCTTGCTTCCGACGCTGAACTCAACAAATTACATGCCGAGTTTCACAACAATCGGAAGCGCAAAAGGCAATCAGCTATCAAAGAGGAATTTATTCCCAACCCGGACGATACCCGGATAAAAGAAGAACCATTCGACGAACTCGGATATATTCGTCCAGAAGCCAAGAAATTCTTTGCTCCTGCGCCTCTGATTCGCCCTTGGCCACAAAACGGGTTAGTTATTCACAATGATATCGCTTTTTCACCTCGTCAAGTTATACACGATGGCCTTCATCACGTTGGGATTCTCTTTGCGGAATATGCCAAAGAATTCAACGAGGTTTTGACCGACTTGCGAGAAATGAGCCAGGTAATACTTCTAGCCCCCAAGCATTAAGTTGAAATATGTATTCTTCTTAATGTTTCTTCATATGCCTGTTCAAACTTAAGCATCTGGAACTGTTCCTTTATTTTCTAAGTAATCTGGCAAATGTGTTTTAACTGCTCTAGTGTTAAAAAATGGCTCAAATAGCAATATGAATCTTCATGCCGAATAACTGCGGTCGAACCAAGCAGTTTTGAAACTCGGAAACATGGACCATGCTAAAGGCATTTTTACTAACTAGTTCCAGTAACCCAACACACACACAATCAGATAAAATTTAGAGAAAACAAGGAACTATTTTGAAACTTGGGCACGCAGGCACAATCCGAGTTTCCTTTAACCTTTAACAGGCCGAATCATTCAGCTTTTAAACACCGAGCACGCAGGCACAATTCGGGTTAACATTGAGTATTTGTAAGATCATTGGGAAATAGATGAGGCGGAAATATTTTGTACTTATAATGAATATGAATTCCGACAACTTTATTTCATGGTCTCAAAGATGTTTACATAGAAATTGAACTAAGTATAGAAGGGACGTAATTGCTGGATGCTCCAAGGCCGCTTTGTCTCTCCTAGTTCATCATCTATTTTTCTCTTTCTTTTGCGATTCGGCTTTTCGGGATCATCCTCCGTATCTCGAATGTCGACAAGATAGTATGATCCATTCTTCATGGCTTTACTGATGACAAATGGTCCTTCCCATACTGGGGCCAATTTGTGCTTCCTTTGCTGCACCAATCTCAGCACTAAGTCACCTTCTTTAAAAGAACGATGCCTGATTTTCCGACTGTGATAACGTCGTAAACCTTGCTGGTAGATGGCGGATCTTTGAAGCACAAGTTCTCGTTCTTCTTCTAGGAGATCGACGACATCCTGTCGTGCTTCCTCGGCATCCGAGTCGTCAAAATTCTGCACTCTTGGGCTATCATGGATCATGTCCGTTGGAAGAATAGCTTCCGCACCATAAACCAGGAAAAACGGGGTTTGTTCAGTTGACCTATTTGGCGTCGTTCGAATACTCCATAATACGGAAGGTAGCTCTTCTACCCACGCTCCAGCTGCTCTATGGAGAGGAGATTCGAGTCTTGGGCGTATTCCTTGCAGGATTGAGCTGTTCATTCTTTCAACCTGTCCATTAGATTGCGGGTGTGCCACAGATGCAAGATCTAAGCGGATTCCCGTTTGTTGGCAATATTTTGCCAACTCTCCAATGGAGAAATTTGTCCCGTTATCGGTTATTATGCTGTGTGGGACGCCATACCTCATTACTAAATCAATAATGAAATTTCTGGCAGTTGCGCCATCTAGCTTTTTGATGGGTTTAGCCTCCACCCATTTTGTATACTTATCTACCGCTACGAGTAGATGTGTAAGTCCACCTCTTGCAGTTTTGAACGGTCCCATCATATCTAGCCCCCAGACCGCAAACGGCCATGTGATAGGGATAGTTTTAAGTGCTTGGGCCGGCAAATTGGTCTGCTTGGCGTAATATTGACATCCTTCGCACGTATTCACTATGCGCTCGGCGTCTGACTTGGCTGTTAACCAGAAAAATCCCGCTCGGAATGCTTTTTTGACTATGCTTTTTGATTGAGCATGATGTCCGCAATCGCCGGCATGGATTTCTTCCAGTATTTCTCTTCCTTCTTCTGGTGAAATACACCGTTGAAAGATTCCGGAAGTACTGCGTTTATACAAATGGTCGTTGATCACCACGTATCCTTTGCATCGACGCTGTATTTGCCTTTGCAAGACTTCGTCTGCTCCTTCCGGGTACTTCTGATTGACTAAGAAGTTTAAGTATGGGATTGTCCAATCCGGTTTAACGAGCATGACCTCAATTGTTTCAGATGCCAGAGGGTAATCAATGTCTCCACCTTTTATGGACGGTTCATGCAAGTGCTGGACGAATACCCCTGGTGGTAAAGTTTTTACTCTTTCTGATCCCATGCGGGCTAACGCATCCGCATTCCCATTTTCCTCCCTTTTTATGTGAATGACTTCGAACCCGAAGAAACAGATGGCGAACTCATCCACCGTCCTCCGATATTCGGCCATTATAGGGCTTTTCGCGTCCCAGGTTTGGTTGAGCTGATGCTGTACCAAATCCGAGTCTCCATAGCACAAGGTGCGTTTTACCCCTATTTCTTTTGCAATATGCAAGCCATGAAGCAGAGCTTCGTATTCTGCCACATTATTACTGGCGTTGAAGTGTATTTGCAATACATACTCCATTGTGTCTCCCTTGGGAGATTTTAGAACTACGCCGGCCCCAGCTCCTTCCTTCATCTTGGATCCGTCAAAGTGCATGATCCAGTACTCGGATTCTGGCATCGGCGTATTTTCCATTGCTTCTGTCCAGTCGGCGACGAAATCTGCCAAAACCTGGGATTTTATTGCCGTCCTTGGCTGGTACTTAATGTCGAAGGCTGCCAGCTCGATGCCCCATTTAGCTACTCGGCCGGTTGCCTCCGCATTGTTTATAATATCCCCTAGTGGTGCTTTACATACCACTGTTATGGAATGCCCTTGGAAGTAATGACGCAGTTTTCTGGATGCAAAAAATACGCCATATGCCAGTTTCTGGTAGTGCGGGTATCTTTGTTTGGATTCGGAGAAAACTTCGCTTATGTAGTATACCGGATGTTGATCTGGTATGCTTTGCTCTTCCTTTGTCCGTTCCACAACGATTACCGCACTAATAACCCGATTAGTAGCCGTAAGGTATAGTAACATGGGTTCTTCGTCTTTTGGAGATGCCAAGATGGGAGCGTTCATCAAGGTTTCCTTCAACTGGGCCAACGCTGCATCGGCCTCTTCTGTCCATTCGAACTTGTCGGATTTCTTCAACAGTTTGTAGAGTGGTAAGGCTTTATCCCCCAGCCGACTAATAAATCTGCTGACGGCTGCAGCGGAACCCGTCAATCTTTGGACATCTTTTACACATGTAGGTTTTGAGATATTCAAGATTGCCTTGATCTTTTCCGGGTTAACTTCTATTCCTCTGTGAGAAACAATGAAACCCAGAAGTTTCCCTGAGGGAACCCCGAATACGCACTTAGATGGATTCAACTTCATCTTGTAAGTACGTAAGTTTTCGAAAGTTTCTCGCAAATCCTCAAGGAGTGTATCTTTTTCCTTGGTTACGACAGCAATATCGTCCACGTAAACATGGACGTTTCCGCCAATTTGACTATGCAAACAGCGTTGCAAGCAACGCTGGTAGGTTGCACCTGCGTTCTTCAGGCGAAAAGGCATGGTTACGTAATAGTACGTCCCATACGGGGTTATAAAAGAAGTCTTGATTTGATCTTCCTTTTTCATGCGTATTTGGTGGTACCCGGAGTATGCATCCAAAAAGCATAAAAGCTCAGAGCCTGCAGTGGCATCTATTATTTGATCGATTCGCGGTAATGCGAACCTATCTTTCGGACACAACTTGTTCAATCCTGTGTAATCTATACACATTCTAAGAGCAGTAGTGTCTTTCTTCGGCACTAATACCGGATTTGCGGACCAATCAGTATGTATTACTTCCTTGATGAAATCCGCTGCTAAAAGCCGGATAATTTTCTTGCCAATAGCCTTCCGTCTTCTTCCGTCAAATCGACGGAGACCTTGTTTGACGGGTTTTGATCCGGGAATAACCTTGAGTTGGTGCTCAGCAAGTTCCCTGGGTACGCCTGGCATGTCAGCTGGACACCAGGCAAAAATATCCCAGTTCTCACGGAGGAACTTGATGAGCTCGCCTTCCTATTTGTCGGTCATCCCAGTCCCTACGACGACAAATTTTGTCGGATCTTTGGGATCTAGGATTACCTGTCTTGTATTCTCGGACGCCTTGAAGCTATCTGTTGGCTTCCGAGTTTCTTTTCCTGCCGGCATTTCTTTCGGCGATACCTCCTTGGCTAATTCCTTCAGTTCCTCCTTTGCTATAACTCTATGAGCGCAAAGGGCGTTTTCTTTCTCCAACTCGTTTGCCAGCTTGAAATCACCGGCAATGGTGATTACTCCTCCTTTGGGTCCTGGCATCTTCAGCTTGTTGTAGATATAGCAAGATCTTGCCATAAATTTGGCGAAAGCCGGACGTCCGAGTATTGCGTGATACACGCTTTCGAACGGCACTACTTCGAAGGATACTTTTTCCTGCCGGAAGTGATCTTTATCTCCGAAGGTGACATCTAGGGAAATTTCTCCTAGGGATCGTGCTTGCCTGCCAGGAACAATGCCATGGAAGCGTATATTGCTGTAGTTGAGCTGGGACTCGGAGATCTTCAAGTGCTTCAGTGTATCCAGGTACATTATATTGATGCTGGATCCTCCATCCATCAGCACTCTTCTTAGCCTAGTGTTTTGAACAATAGGGCTTACAACAAGAGCTTGTGTGCCGGGTTCAGGGATATTTCCGGGATGATCAGACTGATCCCAGATTATTGGTGTGTTGGAGTACTTCAAGAATTTCGGGGTTGCAGGGATAACTGCGTTTATCTCCCGAAGTGTTCTTTTGGCCACCTTTGCTGACGGGGTTGCTAGGAAAGTTAGCATTGCTTCTCCATCAACTCTTGGAAATTTGGGTTCGCCCTTTCGCTGTTGTTCCTGGATTTTGTCATCAGTGTCCGATTCACTGTCTTCTTTTTCAGCTTCTGGCTTTTGTTTGGCAGGTTTCCTTTTGGAACCCTTCCCTTTATTTCCGGATCCTGCATTGCCTTTCATATGCTTGTTTAGCCGGCATTGCGCATTTGTGTGGGTTGGTTTCCCAAATTGCGAGTGGTGGACGCAGGGTTCCGACTTAATTCTCTCCCATTCTTCGGGAGTGTAATTGTGTCGAAGTTGCGTATCAACAAATCCCTCGGATGAGCCGGTAGGGTTTCGAGTAGAGGAACGATGTACGCGCTGGTGATCTCTACGGCTAACAAGGAGAAAGATTTACCCAGGTTCGGGGCCCTCGTAGAGGTAAAACCCTTACTCCTGCTTGTCGGATCTGTATTATGGCGAGATAGTCGAACTGTTACAATGGCGATGCCATGGTGAGGCGTACGGGGTATCCCGTGTATTGCCTAGTCTAGTTGTGGCTTGTATCTTCCTCTCTCTAGATTGAATCCCTAGATTGGTTGTCCATATTCTCTCCTCCCTCCTCGCTTTATATATGCAGCCAGGAGGGGGTTACATGAGTCCTAGTAGATTACGTATAGGAGTTCTTGTCTTGACCCGCAAGTCTTGCGGGTGGGCTTCTGTTGGGCCTTCTAGAATACTCCAAGGGCTTCAGTTCTTGGGCCTTAACGTCGGGCCTGAGATGGCGTGTCCTTACCCGCAGGGTCCAGAATCCATATCTTCGTCAGTAGCCCCCGAGCGTTTGCTCGATTGAGAATCTGTCGGGTAGACGCTCAAAGTCCGTTCTTGATATCTTCGATTGGTTATTCAATCGTCTGGTTGTGAGGGTGTATACCCTGTGTGCGATGCGCTTTCCCATACTCGAGTATCGAGTGGTAAATGTGCCTGGTGTTGGCTGTTTTCGCAGAAGGATGTGGCTCAGTCGCTTGGCTCTCCCGAAAGATCAGGGCCAATTAATTGCATCTAGGGCAAAAACGGTTCTGGCCTACACGAATTCAAAACCTCCGACTCGAATCCGGCGAGGTGATCGTTGCGACTGGGCCGTGGAGGTCTTACCGAGTCGAACTTAACCTAAAGGGCTACCCGGCGCGTCCGCTAGGATTTTTCTTCGTGTTGTTGACACGGAAATTTACCGGAGGACGCAGCTTGAGTGCGATTCCAGGCCCTCAAGAGAGATCTTTTGGGTCTTACCTTCGTACTCGAGAGAATACGGCATCCGGATGTGCCTAGTCGGCCGAACGATCCAGGATAAGGATGTGTAAATACATCGTGTGGTTGAGTTGCGGGAGCCGCACACTCGCGATTTTGTCTTGATGTGCCTATACGAAAGAGATTTCGTGTCAGGGTGACTATGCGAAAGAAATTTTGCGTCTTGATGTGCCCATACGAAAGAGATTTCGTGTCAGGGTGACTATGCGAAAGAAATTTCGCGTCTTGATATGCCATACGAAAGAGATTTCGTGTCAGGGTGACTATGCGAAAGAAATTTCGCGTCTTGATATGCCCATACGAAAGAGATTTCGTGTTATGAGGTGCGCAACGACGTAATTATGCGGTGGAGATGTACTCGACACGGCGGATAGAGTCGACGCGGTGGAGCTATACTCAACACGGCGGATAGAGTTGACGCGGTAGAGGTGTACTCGACACGGCGGATAGAGCCGACGCGGTGGAGGTGTACTCGACACGGCGGACGGAGTCGACGAGACGGATGATGTCGACGCGGTGGAGGTGTACTCGACACGGCGGACGGAGTCGACGAGACGGATGACGTCGACGCGGTGGAGGTGTACTCGACACGGCGGACGGAGCCGACGAGGAAGTCGTGTAGTTGACGTGGACGTGGCGGAGTCGCACGACGACGTGGAAGTCGTGTAGTTGGCGCGGACGCCCAGCCACCTAGTCCACACAAGAAGATGGACCCGAAAAGTCTTCAAGATGTTCTGATTTCGCGAATTGGCCCGCGTTGTCATATGCGTCTCGTCGAGACGGACAAGTTTGATGTTTTGCTTTTCCTCATCCGAGTTAATATGCGGTTTGTACGACCAAAATAAGGACATGGATGAAGAAATCTGACAGAGCTCCTCAGATACGCGGCTAGCGTGTTAGATGCTCCCGATGGGAGTACGTCGAGTGAGCGTGTAGCGCTCATTGGGTGCGCGGCCAGCGCTCCCGATGGGAGTAGCCCCCGAGTCTATGTGCGATTATTTGTAATCGGGCATAGACTCAAAGATCTTGTAACGTTGCTTCTTCGATTTGTCGGGTGCACGGCAGTGCTCCCGATGGGAGTAGCCCCCGAGTCTATGTGCGATTATTTGTAATCGGGCATAGACTCAAAGATCTTGTAACGTCGCTTCTTCAATCTATCGGGTGCACGGCAGTGCTCCCGATGGGAGTAGCCCCCGAGGCTATGTTCGACTCGCAGAGTCGGGCATAGGCTCAAGTTGTTCTGAAGCTAACCCCGTGTGCTTGTCTTCTGTTGGCTCGCGGAGGAGGACATACGTCGACTCCCGGAGTAGGATATGCGTCGACTCCGAGCGAAGGATATGTGTCGACTCCGAGCGGAGGATTGTGTCGATTATCGACTCCGAGCGGAGGATTGTATCGATTGTCGACTCCGAGCGGAGGATATGTGTCGACTGTCGAAGTTGCAGCCGACGTTGTGGTTCTTATCTTTGTATGACACTGTCGTGGTCGGCGAGGCGGTGCTGAGTGATATTGCCGGAATCGATGAACCGGACTCGTGTGTCGAGTGCGGCTGTTTCGCGCCTCAGCCCCCGAGTGTCGAGTGCGGCTGCGGCGAATTCTCGAGTGCGTCTACTTTGCAGCGTAGCCCCCGAGCAACGAGTGTGGCTGCGGCGAAGGACAGCCCCGAGAAGCTTAGTCGAGAGAATTCGATGTAGCGGAGTTGTGCGACGGAGTCGCGATGTTTCTCGGAAGGACCCGACGAGGCGGACAGAGTCGACGAGGTGGAGTCGCGATATTTGTCTGAAGGACTCGACGCGGCGGACCGAGTCGACGCGGCGGAGTCGCGATGTTTGCCCGAAGGACTTCGACGCGGCGGACCGAGTCGTTGCGGCGGAGTCGCGATGTTTATCCGAAGGACTCGACACGGCGGATCGAGTCGACGCGGCGGAGTCGTGATGTTTGTCCGAAGGACTCGACGCGGCGGACCGAGTCGACGCGGGGGAGTCGCGATGTTCATCGGAAGTACTCGACGCGGCGGAGTCGCGATGTTTGCCCGAAGGACTCGACGCGGCGGACCGAGTCGACGCGGCGGAGTCGCAATGTTCATCGGAAGGACTCGACGCGGCGGACCGAGTCGACGCGGCGGAGTCGCGATATTTGCTCGAATGACTCGACGCGGCGGACCGAGTCGACGCGGCGGAGTCGCGATGTTTGTTGTGTGTACACGGAGGGCAATGTTGATGTCGAGCCCCCGGGCACTATTATGGCGAGTCGCCATGTTTTGTTGGTTGACCTTTGTGTCGACTCGCAGATTGACGAAAACGGATCTGCGACTTGAATTCGCGGACTCGCAGATATCCAAAACGTGTCGCAGTGCGCGAGACGCTGACGGAGATCTAACCGTTGGAATTGGTTCAAAAAAGACGGAGTGGTGCGGGATTGTATTCCGCAGCTGTTCAACGGTGTGATTGTCGAATTGATTTCCGAGTCGACTGTGAGAATTGTTTTCCCGAAGTCGCGCGGAGTTCCGTCAGATTCTGACAGGGCTTCGGTGTTCGGGTCATCAACGGAGATCTAACCGTCGGAATTCGCCGTTTCTTTTTGGAGACTGTAGATAATTTGATTTCGCATCTTTCCACCGAAGGAATTTTCCAGATGAGTTTCGAGCCGCCGTTGATGTCGTCCGCAATATGTACGTTGCTGCTGTCCTGCAGCCTGCGCGTGAAGAACGGTGTTGATTTCCGATTGTAGATGATGAAGGCCATGCGCGAGGCCGGCGAGTGCTCGATGAAGTTGAAGGAGCCGAAAGTAGATAGAATCCATGGGGTCGAAGACCCGAAGCTTGATGTAGATGAGGCCGGCGAGACCGTAGATCCAACGCGTGTCGTTCCCACAGACGGCGCCAATTGTCGAAGTTGCGTATCAACAAATCCCTCGGATGAGCCGGTAGGGTTTCGAGTAGAGGAACGATGTACGCGCTGGTGATCTCTACGGCTAACAAGGAGAAAGATTTACCCAGGTTCGGGGCCCTCGTAGAGGTAAAACCCTTACTCCTGCTTGTCGGATCTGTATTATGGCGAGATAGTCGAACTGTTACAATGGCGATGCCATGGTGAGGCGTACGGGGTATCCCGTGTATTGCCTAGTCTAGTTGTGGCTTGTATCTTCCTCTCTCTAGATTGAATCCCTAGATTGGTTGTCCATATTCTCTCCTCCCTCCTCGCTTTATATATGCAGCCAGGAGGGGGTTACATGAGTCCTAGTAGATTACGTATAGGAGTTCTTGTCTTGACCCGCAAGTCTTGCGGGTGGGCTTCTGTTGGGCCTTCTAGAATACTCCAAGGGCTTCACTTCTTGGGCCTTAACGTCGGGCCTGAGATGGCGTGTCCTTACCCGCAGGGTCCAGAATCCATATCTTCGTCAAATTGATTGGATCTGGACTGCGGCCTTTCCACTTATTCACCTTTTCTCCTCCAAAGGCCATGTTGACCTCCTTGGGCTTTGTCGTTGACTCCGGAGTTCCCTTTTTGTCAGAACGAGGGGTTTTCTTGGCGAGTATTAGTGACTCAATATTGCCTCCTCTTGCTCTGATATCATCTTCGGCTGCAGCATGCTCATTGGCGGTTGTAAGCATAGATCCGAGATCTTTGTGCTGTTTAGAACCAACCATGAATGGTACGAGTCCGGGTTTCAGGCCATTGACGAAAGAATGCATTGCTTGTACGTCAGTTACTCCAGAACAACTATTCTTCATTGCGGTCCATCTGGAGATGAAATCCACGTATGGTTCGTCCTCAAATTGGGTGCAACGGTTGAGCTGGTTGATGCTATTTGGGCGTTTGTATGTTCCCCGAAAATGCTGAGTGAATACTCTAGCCATATCATCCCAGCTGTCGACAGTTCGTGATGGTAAACCATTGATCCAATCTCTGACTCCGTCTAGCAATATTAGGGGAAGAAACTTGACAGCTTCCAGGTCTGTCCCATTGTTGATCTGGACGGCTGTGTAATAGTCTGAGAGCCAGGTATCCGGGTTTGTGCTGCCCGTATATTTTTGATAGGTTGGACCAACTTTGGCGAAGCCAGAGTGCAGGGTTATCCTTCGGATCCTGTCAGTAAAACACTTAGGACCAAAGTATAGATCATCCTTTTCTGCTCTATCAATGTGTGCAGAATATCTTCCGGCTGAATGGACAGAAGGGGATCTACTCCTCTCTTTTCCATTGTTGCGCTGATGCGCTTTTCCGGGGTTGTTTCTATCTCTTCCGTTGTAACGCCCCTTGGGATTAGGTGGAGTTCTGCTCCTGTACCTTTCCTTATCCTTAGGCGGTGTCCGAGATCTTTCACGTCTGTGAGGTATATCATATCTTCCAGCTTTCTCAGCTGGGTTTCTTGGAGGTGGCATTATTTTGCCGTCATTCCAGTGTTTGTCTTCCCGATCACGTGGTTTATGTCCATCTTTCGGGAGATGAGGTCCGGTTCTAGACGCTGCGTCCCGGTTGTCGGGGTTTTTCTTGTCTTTTCTCGGATCCTCTTTTTTATCCGAATCTCCGGGTTCTTCCGGTCCAGGTGCTCCAGTAGCGCAAGTAGCTGTTTTGCAGAGGGCGGAATTATCATGCAGCCTCCCTGATCGTTCTTGGCCTCGCTGTTGCTGCTGTAATGCTTTTCCTAAGAAAGCATACACCCCTTGGAGTTTTTCCCCGTTGGAGTACAGATCATTGTTTAGGATGGCGAACGCTGCTTCCGCGTTTTCATCTGCGGTTTTGTATATTGGTTCGCCCTTGGCATCTTTGCCGTTTAACTGCTTTTGCCAAGATGGGTTATAGAACCTTTCTTTTGGCGGCAATTCTTCCGGTCTTGCGATTCCGGGTAACCTAGTAGGTTTTAATGCAGATCTATTCTTTCTCTCGTACTCCTCTATTTCCTCCTTCATGATTTTGATATCATGCTGGGTTTGTTGGAGATGTTGCCGAGATCGGAGTAGATGTTGCTGTTGCCGTTGGAAAGCTTGTCTCCTGGCTTCCAGCATCTCAGGGGGTTCATTGGGTCCCACTGGAGTTTGTAATAGATCCTGTTCTTCTTGCTCTGTCATTGGCACAACAAGGATTTCCTTTTTCTTCTCCGCTGGTTTTTCTCTGCTTGCTTCTCCTATTTCCGGGTTTTCTTCAGCTGCATAAGCTAGCTTTTTCTTCCGGAGTTTTTTAGCAGATTTGTGCCTTTTCTTGGAAGAGGGAGGGTTTTTGACAGGTTCATCTTCTGTCATCTCCTTGACATTAGGGAATATCGGAGAAGTTTCTCCGTCTTCTCTCTCTTCCTCTGGCGGAGGGGTTTTAGGGCTTTCCTGGCTGCCGGCGCCCGTTTTATCAGCTGGTTTTTCCATTAGCACTTCATGGAATCCCTCTTGAAAGGACTTAACCTTTCTTACGAAGGCATCCTCATCTTCGTCTTCGGAGTCGAAATTATCCGATCCGGTTTCCGACTCCAACCTCGCCTCAATGGCGGCAAGCACGGACTCTGCTTCCGAGCTCATCGTCTTGTTGACGGATGCCGGATCTTCCGCCTCTGTGATGGGTGTTTGTTCTTCCGTCTCTATGACGGGAACGTTGTTATCTGCCTCTTGCACGGGATTTCCGTCATCCGTGTTTTCAGCGATTTCGGATTGCACCATGCCGATAAAGTGTGTATCACTTTTTTGTTGGCGATTTGAGAAAAATCCGACATCATAGTCATCTTCGACTGGGTATAGGGCGGGTGGGATAAATTTACTTCCACCGCAAAACCCCATTGCCTCTGCAGTTAGTCCGATAAAGATGTTAGCAGATCCGATCAGTAACACGCAGGCACTTACCAGGTGGTTTTGCGCCGGTATGTAGGATCCGTTGTCGAGGAAGCGCCCGACGTCGTCGTCGAACTCCAAGCTTCCGACAGTGATCGATCTTCCAATTCCGCCGAGTATCCCAGATCGGAATTTCACGCCTGACGTCGTTTGCCCCACGGTGGGCGCCAACTGTCGAGACATCGTAGTAGTTTTCATAGACTGGGGTGCCATGAGACTACGGTAGAGACGTGGGGTAACGGAATAGCGTAGTCACACAGAACACGGGATTTTACCCAGGTTCGGTACGTCGCGACAGTACGGCGTACCTACTCCTGCACTTCTCACTAATTGGGACTAAAGCCCGTATAACAGGGTTACAATGTGAGGGTGTAGATCCAGCTACTCGACGAGGATGAGCTTCTCGGCGAGTTGCGTAGAGCTTGAACTTAGAACTTGTGAAACTTGAACCTATCCAATCTATCTCCCGTCCGGCTTTATATAATAGCCGGATTAGGGCTTACAGAACAAGAAACCTAGAAGACTACGTTTAACTTGCAACTTGGAAAGTAAGGAATCCGTCTTCTCCTCCAAGCCAGATCACGTGGGCCGTGATCCGGGTTCTTCTAGAATCCGGCCTCTGCGCGTCGGACTACTAGGCCGCCCAATGGACCTAAGCCCATTACCATGTAGGCCACCCTGGTAGTCCGGCTCTTTGTCTACCATCTTCTATACCCCTATTCAGTATATATCCGACAACTCGTTTCCCAGCTTGAAATCACCGGCAATGGTGATTACTCCTCCTTTGGGTCCTGGCATCTTCAGCTTGTTGTAGATATAGCAAAATCTTGCCATAAATTTGGCGAAAGCCGGACGTCCGAGTATTGCGTGATACACGCTTTCGAACGACACTACTTCGAAGGATACTTTTTCCTGCCGGAAGTGATCTTTATCTCCGAAGGTGACATCTAGGGAAATTTCTCCTAGGGATCGTGCTTGCCTGCCAGGAACAATGCCATGGAAGCGTATATTGCTGTAGTTGAGCTGGGACTCGGAGATCTTCAAGTGCTTCAGTGTATCCAGGTACATTATATTGATGCTGGATCCTCCATCCATCAGCACTCTTCTTAGCCTAGTGTTTTGAACAATAGGGCTTACAACAAGAGCTTGTGTGCCGGGTTCAGGGATATTTCCGGGATGATCAGACTGATCCCAGATTATTGGTGTGTTGGAGTACTTCAAGAATTTCGGGGTTGCAGGGATAACTGCGTTTATCTCCCGAAGTGTTCTTTTGGCCACCTTTGCTGACGGGGTTGCTAGGAAAGTTAGCATTGCTTCTCCATCAACTCTTGGAAATTTGGGTTCGCCCTTTCGCTGTTGTTCCTGGATTTTGTCATCAGTGTCCGATTCACTGTCTTCTTTTTCAGCTTCTGGCTTTTGTTTGGCAGGTTTCCTTTTGGAACCCTTCCCTTTATTTCCAGATCCTGCATTGCCTTTCATATGCTTGTTTAGCCGGCATTGCGCATTTGTGTGGGTTGGTTTCCCAAATTGCGAGTGGTGGACGCAGGGTTCCGACTTAATTCTCTCCCATTCTTCGGGAGTGTAATTGATTGGATCTGGACTGCGGCCTTTCCACTTATTCACCTTTTCTCCTCCAAAGGCCATGTTGACCTCCTTGGGCTTTGTCGTTGACTCCGGAGTTCCCTTTTTGTCAGAACGAGGGGTTTTCTTGGCGAGTATTAGTGACTCAATATTGCCTCCTCTTGCTCTGATATCATCTTCGGCTGTAGCATGCTCATTGGCGGTTGTAAGCATAGATCCGAGATCTTTGTGCTGTTTAGAACCAACCATGAACGGTACGAGTCCGGGTTTCAGGCCATTGACGAAAGCATGCATTGCTTGTACGTCAGTTACTCCAGAACAACTATTCTTCATTGCGGTCCATCTGGAGATGAAATCCACGTATGGTTCGTCCTCAAATTGGGTGCAACGGTTGAGCTGGTTGATGCTATTTGGGCGTTTGTATGTTCCCCGAAAATGCTGAGTGAATACTCTAGCCATATCATCCCAGCTGTCGACAGTTCGTGATGGTAAACCATTGATCCAATCTCTGGCTCCATCTAGCAACATTAGGGGAAGAAACTTGACAGCTTCCAGGTCTGTCCCATTGTTGATCTGGACGGCTGTGTAATAGTCTGAGAGCCAGGTATCCGGGTTTGTGCTGCCGGTATATTTTTGATAGGTTGGACCAACTTTGGCGAAGCCAGAGTGCAGGGTTATCCTTCGGATCCTGTCAGTAAAACACTTAGGACCAAAGTATAGATCATCCTTTTCTGCTCTATCAATGTGTGCAGAATATCTTCCGGCTGAATGGACAGAAGGGGATCTACTCCTCTCTTTTCCATTGTTGCGCTGATGCGCTTTTCCGGGGTTGTTTCTATCTCTTCCGTTGTCACGCCCCTTGGGATTAGGTGGAGTTCTGCTCCTGTACCTTTCCTTATCCTTAGGGGGTGTCCGAGATCTTTCACGTCTGTGAGGTATATCATATCTTCCAGCTTTCTCAGCTGGGTTTCTTGGAGGTGGCATTATTTTGCCGTCATTCCGGTGTTTGTCTTCCCGATCACGTGGTTTATGTCCATCTTTCGGGAGATGAGGTCCGGTTCTAGACGCTGCGTCCCGGTTGTCGGGGTTTTTCTTGTCTTTTCTCGGATCCTCTTTTTTATCCGAATCTCCGGGTTCTTCCGGTCCAGGTGCTCCAGCAGCGCAAGTAGCTGTTTTGCAGAGGGCGGAATTATCATGCAGCCTCCCTGATCGTTCTTGGCCTCGCTGTTGCTGCTGTAATGCTTTTCCTAAGAAAGCATACACCCCTTGGAGTTTTTCCCCGTTGGAGTACAGATCATTGTTTAGGATGGCGAACGCTGCTTCCGCGTTTTCAGCTGCGGTTTTGTATATTGGTTCGCCCTTGGCATCTTTGCCGTTTAACTGCTTTTGCCAAGATGGGTTATAGAACCTTTCTTTTGGCGGCAATTCTTCCGGTCTTGCGATTCCGGGTAACCTAGTAGGTTTTAATGCAGATCTATTCTTTCTCTCGTACTCCTCTATTTCCTCCTTCATGAGTTTGATATCATGCTGGGTTTGTTGGAGATGTTGCCGAGATCGGAGTAGATGTTGCTGTTGCCGTTGGAAAGCTTGTCTCCTGGCTTCCAGCATCTCAGGGGGTTCATTGGGTCCCACTGGAGTTTGTAATAGATCCTGTTCTTCTTGCTCTGTCATTGGCACAACAAGGATTTCCTTTTTCTTCTCCGCTGGTTTTTCTCTGCTTGCTTCTCCTATTTCCGGGTTTTCTTCAGCTGCATAAGCTAGCTTTTTCTTCCGGAGTTTTTTAGCAGATTTGTGCCTTTTCTTGGAAGAGGGAGGGTTTTTGACAGGTTCATCTTCTGTCATCTCCTTGACATTAGGGAATATCGGAGAAGTTTCTCCGTCTTCTCTCTCTTCCTCTGGCGGAGGGGTTTTAGGGCTTTCCTGGCTGCCGGCGCCCGTTTTATCAGCTGGTTTTGCCATTAGCACTTCATGGAATCCCTCTTGAAAGGACTTAACCTTTCTTACGAAGGCATCCTCATCTTCGTATTCGGAGTCGAAATTATCCGATCCGGTTTCCGACTCCAACCTCGCCTCAATGGCGGCAAGCACGGACTCTGCTTCCGAGCTCATCGTCTTGTTGACGGATGCCGGATCTTCCGCCTCTGTGATGGGTGTTTGTTCTTCCGTCTCTATGACGGGAACGTTGTTATCTGCCTCTTGCACGGGATTTCCGTCATCCGTGTTTTCAGCGATTTCGGATTGCACCATGCCGATAAAGTGTGTATCACTTTTTTGTCGGCGATTTGAGCAAAATCCGACATCATAGTCATCTTCGACTGGGTATAGGGCGGGTGGGATAAATTTACTTCCACCGCAAAACCCCATTGCCTCTGCAGTTAGTCCGATAAAGATGTTAGCAGATCCGATCGGTAACACGCAGGCACTTACCAGGTGGTTTTGCGCCGGTATGTAGGATCCGTTGTCGAGGAAGCGCCCGACGTCGTCGTCGAACTCCAAGCTTCCGACAGTGATCGATCTTCCAATTCCGCCGAGTATCCCAGATCGGAATTTCACGCCTGACGTCGTTTGCCCCACGGTGGGCGCCAACTGTCGAGACATCGTAGTAGTTTTCATAGACTGGGGTGCCATGAGACTACGGTAGAGACGTGGGGTAACGGAATAGCGTAGTCACACAGAACACGGGATTTTACCCAGGTTCGGTACGTCGCGACAGTACGGCGTACCTACTCCTGCACTTCTCACTAATTGGGAATAAACCCCGTATAACAGGGTTACAATGTGAGGGTGTAGATCCAGCTACTCGACGAGGATGAGCTTCTCGGCGAGTTGCGTAGAGCTTGAACTTAGAACTTGTGAAACTTGAACCTATCCAATCTATCTCCCGTCCGGCTTTATATAATAGCCGGATTAGGGCTTACAGAACAAGAAACCTAGAAGACTACGTTTAACTTGCAACTTGGAAAGTAAGGAATCCGTCTTCTCCTCCAAGCCAGATCACGTGGGCCGTGATCCGGGTTCTTCTAGAATCCGGCCTCTGCACGTCGGACTACTGGGCCGCCCAATGGACCTAAGCCCATTACCATGTAGGCCACCCTGGTAGTCCGGCTCTTTGTCTACCATCTTCTATACCCCTATTCAGTATATATCCGACATAGCCAGAGCGACCAAATAATGGCAAGCGCTCCTACCCGAATAATAGTCTTAAATCGTTTATCAACCCCATTTAACCAATTGCCGAATATATTCGCAACGGAAGTAGGGGGATATAGATTCGAAGCCATTTGGATAGCGGACCATATAGAACGCGCAAATGTGCAATCAAAGAATAAGTGTTTAATTGTCTCATCATGAGAACAAGAAACACACTTAGAGCTCCCATGCCAATTACGTTTGACAAGATTATCCTTTGTGAGTATGACCCCCTTACGAAGGTACCACGCGAAGATCTTAATCTTCAGCGGCACTTTCATACGCCATCCTTTTTTTAAGATATCGACTGGCATATCCGATTGGATCAGAGCCCTGTACATGGAATCCACTGAGAACATACCATTCTTAGTGATCTTCCAACGAAATTCATCAGCGCCTGGTGTAAGAGTAACCCTCGTTAATCTATCAACCAGGTTTTGCCAAGACGCAAGTCGAGACCCGAGTAAATCTCGTCGGAACGTAACATTAGGAGGTGATGTTTGCATGACTGTAGCCAGCGTATCATCCTTATGTCGCGCTAGCGTGTAGAAGGCCGGATACTGTTCTCTGAGTGTGGTATTACCTAACCACTTATCCTCCCAGAACCGTATCTGTGATCCATCCTTAATCTTAAATACCCCATAGCGAAAAAACTTATTTTTATTCGCCATGAGTCCAGCCCAAAAGTGTGAATCACCTGGTTTCCACATAACCTGTGATATTGCTTTCGAACCTATGTATTTACGTTTCAGGATGGTCTGCCATATGCCATCTTCGGTAAGTAATTTAAAAATCCATTTATCAAGTAGGGCTGAATTCTTGACTTGCAGGTCATGAATACCAAGCCCTCCCTGATCTCGTGGACGACAAACTACATCCCATCTGGCCAATCGATATTTCTTTTTCTCGTTGTCACCCTGCCAAAAGAATCTTGATCGGAAGTAATCCAATTTTTTTAAGACTCCTTTAGGTAACTGAAAGAATGATATCATATACAGTACCATATTAGTAAGGACTGAATTAATGAGTACCAGTCGTCCACCCAGTGACAACAATTTTCCTTTCCAACTCGCTAGCCGTTTCTGCAAACGCTCTTCGACTTGAGCCCATTCTGCATTAGTCAATCTCCTGTAATGTATTGGTATTCCCAAATACTTAATAGGAAACTGACCTTACTTGCAACCAAATAGCTCGGTATACTGTGCAACTGCATCTTGTGCCTCGCCAAAGCAGAACAATTCACTTTTATGGAAATTGATTTTTAATCCGGATAAACGCTCGAACGCCGAAAGAATTAATTTCAGATTCGCCGCTTTCTCCAAATCGTGTTCCAAAAAGAGAATTGTATCATCTGCATATTGAAGCATAGACAATCCCCCATCGACTAGATGTGGAATTACTCCCTCAATTAGGCCATTTTCCTTGGCTCGATCGATCATGATTGTTAACATATCTGCCACAATATTAAACAATACGGGCGATAGCGGATCACCTTGTCTCAAGCATTTCTTAGTTTGGAAGTATCGGCCAACATCATCATTGACTTTGATAGCCACGCTACCTCCAACTACGAAGCTGCGAACTAGAGTACACCACTCCTCTGAAAATCCTTTCATTCTCAGAGTCTGTTGTAGAAACTCCCAGTTCACTTTATCATAGGCATTTTCAAAGTCTATTTTAAGAATTACCCCATTAAGCTTTTTCGTGTGCAACTCATGTACGGTTTCGTGTAAGGTCACGACCCCATCTAGAATATTCCTACCCTGCATAAAAGCAGTCTGTGTAGGTTTTACCACACGACCTGCCACTGAATTTAGCCTAATAGTTGCAACCTTTGTAAAGATTTTGAAACTAACATTAAGAAGGCAGATTGGTCGGTACTGTTGTATCCTTTCTGCATTCAAAACCTTAGGTAACAAAACGATTTCCCCAAAATTAAGGCGATACAACTCCAGATGTCCACTCTGTAAGCAATCAAACATCTCGATGAGATCATGTTTAATGATTTCCCAGAAATGCTGATAGAACTCCGCTGGACAACCATCTGGACCAGATGCCTTATTATGTTCCATTTGGAATATAGCCTTCTTTATCTCCTCTTCAGAGAAGCGAGCATTAAGAAAAGCGTTTTCTTCCATTGAAACTTGGGGAATATCATCTGTGCGACTCTCATCCATGGTAATACTACCTACTTCAGGAGGCCCAAACAGATCTTTATAGAACTTTGTGATATAGGCCTTGAGAAACTCTTGTCCCTCAATGATACCTTCATCCTGATGGAGACATTGAATCCGCTTTTTCCTATGTCTGCCATTGGCACCGTGGCGTCTGATGTTCTTGGATCGTACCTCAAGAGCAGCAATGGCTTCACCATCACTGATAGAACATAACAAACATGCTACCTATCCATAGCTGCATGAACACAATGAGGGCAAATATGGTGGACCAGATACACAGACGGCTAGGTGAACAAGGTTGTGACATGAACGCCATAGGCCAGAATATCACTAAGTTGTCAACTTGATGGAATTTGGTTGTCTCTGATATCTCATGGAAAGAGATTTGAGTATGATAAAATAGTGGCACAACTATAATCACGCTTAATTTTTCACCTTCACACAATGAAATGGTCTGTATATATATACGCTACCCCAGGCCATAGCCGCTAGCTAGAGTTCGACATGGTATTTCCATGTGCGGAACACTTTGAGTGTGAGTGCGAGTTTAAGACACATTTGGTGATTTTATTATGATGAAGTGGTATCTTGAAATGGATATTGTGTGTAATAATATAGTATTGCTCATTGCCATGCCCTTGGTACATGTATGTGAAAATGAAAATGAAAAAAAAAAAATTGAAGATCTAGCAACCCAATCATCACCTTTATTAACATATTAAAAATGCTTGTTCGGTATTGACATGTTGCAGAAATACAAAGCCCCTGGAAGCATAGTTTACTACTCCCTCTGTTCCACAATGTAATACAGTATGACCCAGTGATATATAATTCCAGGCGTACAAACATGATACACCGAGAAGACGCCACAGAACTGCAGTTGCTATAGCCTAATTGAACTTGCAGACATCACAAGTCCTGGACAATCAGATCCAATGTTCTTTTCTCCGGACAGTGCGGATCGTCCAAAGAAATTTTCTGCCAAGACAGACAAACTACATCAAAATACGGTGTCTAGGTAAGCCAAGTAATAAAGGACCAACTTCCAGATCTACCATATCATAGTTCTTGCTTGCTACATCAGGCAGAAAATGTCCTGTTGCGCCTCTGAACGTCGAACTCGGCCTCAATGATGCCAGTTATACCAGCTTTTCTGTCCTATTAGGACAGGGCCTACACCCTCAGTCGTACCTGCAGGAGATCTCCCATGAGTAACCCCACACACTTATCCTCCAATACAGTACAGCAGTTGGGTAGAAAAGATTTCATTACCGGTTAGTATCACATCACCCTCCATCAATGTCATGATTGAACTGATATAGCTGATTAGAAAAGGAACCTTGAATATCATATCACTTGTTGGCTCTTTCTGCTTAAGTTCATCATCCACCTGGATATGGTTGTTCAATTCTCGTCAAGACGATTTATAAGCTTCTACTTTTTTTTTTGAAAAGGGAAGCCCAGCCTCTGCATACGGCTTATTTATAAGCTTCTATTACTTTAGATCGCAATTCATATCTGTATAATTACCTTTAGCCAGAGCTCTAGATCATCCGGATTAGGGATAGCTGATTTTGGAACCTGTTAAATACAGAAATCATGAGAACACACATTTTAATAATAATGGAATCACATATATGTAATGGAGAACATTGAGAGCATGGAAGTTGCAAGCTCAGAAGTCACAAAAAGTATTCTAGCTTATCTCATGCAATTGACTTACTTCCTAATACTCATGCTTAAATATCTCATGTTAAAGTACTCCCTCCATCTCAAAATAATTGACTTAGATTTATCTAAATATGAATGTATGTAGACGTATTTTAGTGTATACATATATCCAAATTTAGACAAAGTTGAGTCAATTATTTTGAGACGGAGGGAGTACATATTAGTTGTCCAAAAACGGTTTCGAGTGAAC